>VZTE01001597.1:53615-153558 GCA_013397775.1 Eulacestoma nigropectus
GGTGCCTCACCTCCTCGGCGAGCCGCAGTGGTTCGCTCCGCCGGCGGGGCGGGGAAGGCGGCCAGCCCGCTGCAGTCCGGCCCCGGGCGGTGACTGCCGAGAGGCGAAGGACGGGCCCGGCCGAGGCCACGCCGCCAGCACCGAGTCCCGCTGGCTGCCCCCGGGCCGGTTTATCCCCTTCTTCCCTCCCCGGGAACGCTCGATCCAGCCTAACCCCCGCGGACCGGGCCCGCCCGGCACCCGCCCGTTTCGGAGGAGGCAGCGTGCCCGCCCCCGCGCGGGAGGGGCAGCGTCCCGGGTCCCGGGAAAGCGCCCGCTGCTTCCCGCTGCAGGAAACCCGTGGGGCGCGGGTGGTACCGGGTGCACCGAGAACTCCTACAGATCGAGCCAGCGCGTTCCCTCCCTCGCTGTTGATCCGCTCACCCAGGCTGCCTGAGCGAGGAACGTGCTGGTGACAAACCGCTCACAGCTCCGTGGGCATGGCTTGTTCTGGCAGCTGCTGACAGGGACGGAGGATCACCCTTGGAGCACAACCGCGACCACAACCACAACCACAACCACAATGCCTTTGTTGTTTGTTAGCTGGGCGAGTTCACCACAAAAATGTTTTGGCTTTATACATCGAGTAAGAAAACTTAATTGTGGAACATGAAATCTCTAGGTGATTTGTAAAATGGGAAATCCAGGAAGGTAATGACTGTTAATCACATAGCAACTCCTAAGCAAAGTTCGTTAAACTAACTGCATAAATATCCAGAAAATGGCCTGGGGATGTACACTGCAAAGTCTGAAAGCTAATTATTATGTATACAGAAGCAAGACGGTGGTGACTGAAAATAAAGGTACGAGGTATACAGATCCACAAACTTAATTCATTAGTTTTGATGAGACTGAAGCATGGATACAATATACCATTGAATGTTCACAGGTGTCAATCTCTAGCTAATTTGTACCAAGGGGATGCAGCACAAAACTGTTTGCCTCAATAAAGTTTAAATAACCAGCATGTTGATATTTACGGGCAGACAAAAAATCTTATAAGATAGATTGAAAACCAGCATTTTGATAAATACATATGCAAGAGGCCAGGAACAGAAGTGAAGGTGCTTTAGTATTTTCCCCATTGCTGGCAGTAGCCTGTCCTGGCGCACTGCATGGCCCCCGCTCAGGCTCCTGCTGCCTGTAGACGGAGGCACGGGAGGAGGTGGGGGATCCTCGACGCCCTGCAGGCTGCTGAGCAAGGCCATGCCAAAGAACGCTAACACAGCAGGGAGAAAAGGAGATCACATGAGATATGTAATGAACCAAGATAGGCAGCCTCTGAGCTTCCAAAGCAGTCACAGAAAGCTCCCATGACCGGGTTCCAAAGCAGAAGAATGAAGGAATTACTTTCTGACAGCTGCTTGCGATAAGAAGTCCTACAGGTGATTCACTGCTCAAGGACTGAAAATATTACAACTAAGCAGGACATCGCCTATTAAATTCTAAACATCAGATATAACAACAAATCTGAGGCCCAGCCTCTCTGCCAGTGTCTTTCTATTAGTATGATTTTGTAGACATGAAGCTGTAGGAACACTTAGATAGCCGCTCAACTTTTGGAGATAAAAATATATTAACAGAACTTCAGGTGTCATTGAAGAAGAATAGAGACATAAAGCAGAAATTTAACCATTTCATTTCCTTTGTGATTTTTGGCTAAGCATTTGAAGTGGTTGAAGAGTTTAGTATGTACCAGATACGTATCCTTAAGAATTTTATAATTCCCACACATAACCAAAAAAAAAGGGACACAAGCAAACATTTAAAAATCAATGAAACAATTGAGACAACCTTAAAGAGACTAATTCACATCTAATTATGTAAAGATAATTAGGAAAGTGTCCACTACCTTATTTGCATAAGTGAAGCCACAAACATCTTTAAATTCATTTTCTAACAGAAGTTATGCAAACAAGATGGTCACTTCTTACCCATAATATACATGTTAAACAATGTACCCAAGAGAAACAGCTGTCTTATTTTATGGCAGAATAGTGCAAACTACCTCTATATTATCCTTTAGTAGAAAGTAAGGAAATGAGAACTCGTGGATGCTGATAGAGGCAGTGCACATTAAATCTCAAGTTTTCCACAATGAGAGATAATATATTACATTTATGTTTTCCTTAAATGTACTGCAAGTAGACAACATAAATGTTCAAGCAGACAATACCAGCTTTGAAACAGAATCTAATGCAAAATCATTTTAAGTAATGTCACGTTCCTTCGGTACCACCTCAGGTCCATAACAGCCAAGATGTACAGAAACTACTGGAAATTTTGGCTGCTTTATCAGAGACAGTTGGGACCCTATTTAGAGGTTCAGCTTTGGTCACTGACATCTAAGTTATTCAAACTTATAATCACTTAGAAAAGATTTTCAATCTACATCCTTATTTACACAATGCCGATGTGAAACAACATTATTATTATAATGTCCAGGATAATAAATTGTATTTTATTTCAATTGTTATGTTGCTTTCTAAGACAGTCTCTTCATATATGAGCATGGCCATGCAGCTAACTATAAAAACCAGAATTGCGTGTCCTTTCACATTTTCAGTACTTTTGTTATAATCTGTTTGACTAGAAAGTATTTTTAGGCTTTGCTAAAGTATGATTGATATTTCTACTAATTCCTGCGCAATATTAAAATGCTGCACAGAATACTTAAGAGAAGATGAGAGACCAAGGGCCTCCTTACTATGTCAGTATAAAATCAGAGTAACTTCACTGGAGTTATAGAATTACTCCATTTCCCAACCAATGGGAATTGAAAATCTGTTCAGTTTAGTATTTACATATTATGGAGTATCACTGTCATTTTACTTGCAATGCAGTAACAACTCAGTTCAAATGATTCTAAATTCTCACATGTGGAGGGAGAGACCCAAGCTGTTTAACGTTATTGGCATGACTTTAAATTATACCTTTTAAAACCAGTTTTGGTGCAGTCCCACAACACTGAAGACAGTTGATTTTGTGATTACTCTATATGTGTGAATTATTTTTACTTACAATATTTTACTTGCTGTATTTACTTTGGATGTCACTGAAGGGTTGTTTCAAGTCACTTCTCTGCTTTTAAGCCACTCAGTTTTTGTGATAGTGATTTATTTGCAGAGCAGAGCAGCAGTGCAAGTTTTTCCACATGGCTCAGGCAAAAGAAATAAAAGTCATTCCATCATTTTTTTCCTGTCAGTGTCTTTCAAGTCTTGCAAGATAATATCTGTCTGTTCACATAGAAATGGAAACTATTTATTTAATCTGATCTTTGGCCAAGAAATCCTCTCTCTGCTATCCTGCCAAACCATTGGTGGGGAGGAGTTTTTTCTTCCTTATACATATCACAACATAAACAGAATTGAGTTCTATTTTTTAGCACTTAGTCATGAATACTTATTTTGTAATCCAGTTTGAAGAAAAAGATCTGGTCTGAACAAAATACTTACATTTTGGCAGATAAGGTACATTCAAATGAGGGTTCCCCTGAACCAGACTAGCAGAGACTAAAATATAAAACAAACATATAATAATGAGTTGAGAACCTGTAGTTTCAAACATGAGCAATCTGTGATTGCCGTAAGTGGAATTCTTTTATATAGGAAGCCATTAGTAGTTAAAAATGGGAGCTCATTAATATCACTAATTTGGCAACTTCAGAAGATTGTGCTGCTTTTACATAGAACATGTCAAACTACTTGAAGGATCAAGAATAGCATCAAAAAAAAGAACTTTGTCCTGAAAGATCTGAAGAAAATCTGCTAATGATAACAAAACTGCATATTCTAGCAGTTTATCAGAAAGGCAAATATTAGCATATGAAGGCCTAAACTAAGACAAGTAAAGCCTTTTCTCAGTTACTCTGAGGAGACTTTCACATCCATTCTTAAACATTCTACTTTTAAATTATTCAAGAAATGCACAGCTATGGCTAGAATAAAATAGAATTTTCAAGAGGGGAAAACATGAATTATACACTGCATACAACTGCTTACTTTGAAATGGTGGTTGTGCCTGCATTAAAAGCTAGAAATCTTAAGAGTGGTCAAAAGAGCTGTATTTCACACAACTTTCCCTCATGAGCCGTCAGCACTGAACCTCTGCATTTATACCACAACACAGATAACTATTAGTTACCAGCCTAAATAGAACAATGGCAGCTAGTTGCAGAAAATATATGATCTCATGGAAAAGACTAAATGTTTCACCTGTTAGGATTTGCTAAGAATCAATCCCAGCAAAACTCATTTCATGTTAAACTATTTAGGTGGGAAAACTGCTAGGAAGTATTCCATAAACTGGATTAGTTGACAAAGTGAGTAAGATCCTCCAAGGTGAATGGTACCTGTCACATACCTTGATTCATCAGATAAGTATCATATGTTGATACATGGTATAGAAAACTCTCCAACATCATTGAGAAAGATTCAGACTTGGAAATGTTACTAATTCAACTATTTCAAACCAGAAGAGCAGAAATAAAAGATAGTTGAGAGCCTCACCATAATTCAATAATTATCTCTCCATGGAAATATTTCTTATTGTAACAATGTTAATTTTCTATTGAAAGGAAGTTTTTCTTTAGAGTCTGAATCTAGAATATAGAAAATAATGGAGTTTGGCAGTCTGTGCAAAAGCATTATCTTAGAGTATTTCTTGTGCCGTAGATATCCATTGTTACTCTTAAAGAACACTAAGTGAGCTGAACCGGGAGAAGAGGAAGAAGTATAGTAGGAGGAAGAGATATACTTGATGGTCAGAGCTTATGGATGTACTTGACATTGTCAATAAATAACACACAAGCAAATCTGATTACTGCGTTCAGGAATCGCTACCTTGGCAAATCAGGTAACATTTTGGGCCATGAAGAGAAGACAGCAAGTTCAGTTTTCCAACTCTGTTCAAATTCAGTGACACTTTGGAGCCTATACTGACATTCTAGAAAGAGCAGAAGATGAGAGAGAGAGAAACAGAGGCCAGAGGTCACAAAATACAGCACACCACTGCTGCCATGCAGCATGCAATCTATTGCCAAGTCGGAAAAATTTGTCTAGATTGCTCCACCCTGAAGCTGATGCTTATGCCTCTATTTGAGTTCACATTTTAGTAGCCTGTATTCCACACCCACTTGGTAACATGAACGTAGGCTTGTTACAATTGCATTAGTGGAATTTGTTTCTCCTTTTTCCTTTACAAAAATCTAGTAATTTGAAGAAATAAAATTGAGAAAACAGCTGTTTATCTCAAAACAGCTCTCTGTCACTTATAGAATGTAACTCCAAATATCATTTCCCATACCTTGGCTACCTGTCATGTACTTTGATTCTCTTTTCCCTTACCTTAGAGGTACTGTTTTGCTAACGCACCACCAATGGAAGTTCTCTTAAAGCTAGATTTGGTAGTCAATTTAATTTAGTGCATAAAAGCATTAAATACTTAATTATTGTGTTCCATATGGCATCAGATAATGAACATAGGCCAGCCAAAAGTATTCAATTTTTTTGGACAAGCTGTGTTCTTTGCCAAAGCATAGAAACAATATTACAGTGCTGCAGTCACTGTAGAAATACAGGTTACCAGTTAGAGGCATTAGTTCTGTGCTAACACTAAAGTACTCGAGTAAGAGAAAGAGAAATCAAGAAGGGATCACAGAAAGATCACAAAAGAAAAATGAGAACACTGCCATCAGGTTGAAACAAAGATAACAACATAACAAAGATAACAAACATAAGAATTAATGAATCAAAGTTTACAAATTTAACTACGGCACATTTAAGAAAGGGAAGGAACACTCCCATTAATCAGTATAGCATTATAGAGGAAAAGGATTACATAAATATTTGCATGAAACAGAACAAGCAATTGCATGACACAGAAGAGAAAAGCTTTTGAAGGGTCTGGGCCATCGCCCAGGACAAAAATGCCCAGCAATAGCTGCTATAAGGTAGCCAGCTTTGCACAGGCAGAACCATCAAGCCACGAGGGTAACAGAAAAGCAAGCCCAGGAGCCCAGGTGCTGAATAGCGGCTCTGACACTGAACTTTGCGGCTGTTTTATAAAAACCCCGAGGTTTTTGCCCCCGAGCCCAAACGCGAGCGGCGGCGCTGACCAGCGGCTCTTTGGCCCCTCCTGTCGGCTGCAAGGGGCAGTGCCGCCCCCCGCACAGCGCCGTCCGAGCCTCCTGGAGACACCATAGCGGGGAGAATGCGGGGAAAAAGGCGGGAAAAGTACTGGGTTTCTCTAGTGCTCTGCAGGGTTATGTTCCCTTAGCCCTGCAAGTACATTGTGCATCTTTAGACAAGGGAAACCTCTTGTCATTTCACTGTCAAGTCAATGGTTAAATCCACACAAGATAGCTGGAAAATGAAGCTTCCTTTTTTCCGAAGCTCCACTTCCTGTCCTTCAAGAGAAGGGCTGCTGCATTCCCGAAAGCTGCGTTACGTTACAGATACTCTTATACAACACATTTCTGGTAAGAACAAGGTAGATGCACACTCTCTTAGAAGGGAAGCAGCTGTAGAAGAATGTGAGAAGCTGGAACTTGTATTGGTAAGTGTTTGACTAGACCTGCACGGTAGGTTTAGGTAATGGATCCTGGTCACCAGGAGGAGAAGGTTCTGTCTAAACCAGAGGCAAACAGCACTCTTGCTACCAAGACAAGGTATATTTACATACAACTCGCCCATCCATTTTCACCTAACAAATAATGTCTGATTTGGTCATTTGTATCTTAACTGTGAAATGACAAAGAGACCAAAGAGCTCCAGGGTGCATGTGCTGAATGGCACTTGGGCCTGAGAGATTATTCCAATGCCCCCTGTTAAGGGTGAGTGTTTTTGTTTATTCAGGCGTAGAGTCATGCACACTTGAGCAGAATAACACGATCGCTTAGTAAATAAGCTGATAGTAGGGTTTGGACCTAAATATTTGTATGTGCTGGTGTCTGGACAGCAAAAGCAAGTACTGCGACCAGGCTGCATCATAGCTCAGTAGAAGCAAACATACCAAAATCAAGAGTCTACAACAAGTGAATGGGAGGGGATGCAGAATCAAGAAGAAATAGAATGCAGAATTTTAACTGTTTTATCAAGGACTTTACATAAATTCAATTTATGGGAAAATTCTGTGTAATGAGGTCATGTTACTAGTTTTTCCTCTGTATTGTGTGGCATTGCACTACATAATACACCTCTTACGAATGCCCAACCTCTCTTCCAAGCAGTATCTTATCATCTAAGAAAAATGGCTGTAAAGAAGAGGGGGGAGAGGACTGGACTGAAGGGTGAATGAAGGGAAGTGAGATTACAGAGGTCTAAACAGCAGTCTGCATTAGTTTCACATCATGCAGTGTGAAAGAAAAATCACATTTAGGAATATATGGTGAGGAGGTGAAGGCAGAAGGGAAATACAGGTGGGTACAAAACTGCCAACAACCTGTCAGATCTGAGAGGGAAGTTGTAAAGAGTGCATGAGGAGCAAAAGCACTTGACCCTTATTTATCTATACTGGATGTAGTGGAATTTTCAGATAGGGAATAAAATGACAGAAACAAAAGAAAAGTTAGCTGCATGTGCCCATGCTTCTATATAGGCATCTTTGAGAGTTCTACCAGCGCCTTGACTGCGATGCCTATTAGGCATGAAATCGCTGGCTTTGGGTCATGTAGGTTGTATGGCAGAGACACTATCTAATCAGTCGCAAATAATCCCAGGTGTAGGTAAACAGTTTTACTTCATATTTCAGTAACTCCAGTTTGTGCTGTAATTGGAACAGGTAAAGAAGTTTTTAAAAATAAAAAGGAAGGAAGCAGCTCAGGCAGAGCAACAAGGGAATGATTAGCTTGCATGGCAGTGCTCCTCCAAGACTGCGCAGAGGACTGACTAAGGACCCAGAAACAACAGGCAAGTAACTGGGCTGGGAAAAGGGAGGACAAGAGAGCATTTTCCTTGTCTCCTATACTTGAGAACTTACTCCATCAGCTTTGCACAACTGCTCTACAAGAGCATATACAGGCAGTGAAGAGACTGATCTCATTAGACAAAGAAATTCTTTCATAATTTCACTGCAAGGAAAGAAAGTAAGTAGATATTTAATTTAGTATGAGGTAGTAGTAACTCATGGTGCTACTACTGATAATGCTCAGAGCCATTCAGAGAAGGAAAAAGAACACAGTGCACCAAATCTTCCAAAACAGCTGAGAGAGTGGGAGGTTAATAAATCCCAAATTCACTAACACTACAGTTCGCCCATGCATGGTGTTCTCAGCAGTTTAAGTGCTTTGGGGAGGCCATCTGAAGCTATACATAGATGCACGCCTGCAAACGGGTACCACATTACTATTTTACTATCTTTCTAAAGAGTAAGAGAATGCTAGGCATAAGTTTAACTACAATCATTTTTCACTTCCCACAATTGCAAAGCTGCCAAGTCCGTGCCAGATGCCTGAAGAAGATTTGTGGATTGCTGGAGGGAGTCTGCACCTAGTAAGTGACTTTGAGATGTTGCTATTTTTTGTTTTCATTGCTCTCCATCCTCCCTGGACAGCAGATGGTGGCATTATCATGGATGGACCATTTGTTAAGAAGGAACTTCTCATGAATTCTCAATATAAATTCACCTAAGTATCAGAACACAGGACACACTAGTGTATTACTTGTTTGAAGTTTAAAAGGACAACTGAGACAACTTACCAGAAAAAAAAAGTGGAAAAAGTCTTTTCCACTGCAAAGAGAAAACACTGAATGAAATTCTGCTGCCTTTACTACAAATTTACATTGTATCAAGACACCAAATCCTGGGGTTTTTAATCAGGATGAAGATTCTCAAATCATCAAATTATGCTACAGCTTTTTTGAATTCATTATGTTTAAAAATTAGGGGCCACTCAGTAACACTCTGAGTCACTAAAGAGAATGGCAAATGTCCTTCCTCTGACTATACTGAGCTATCCTGATCGCTAGAAAAGGAAATGTCTGCCCACCTCCCAAACTGCAGAAAGCACTGGCTTGTTTAAAAGTTAAATTTAGGACTCTGAACCTCTACTGTAATGGTAGAAATATGGATAATACACGCATAAGGCTAAAATACTTATTTTTAGGCAGGCCTTCTGATTGTTGCCCAGAGCATTTCCTACTACTCTTAAATGCCCCAAACACTTCTTATTTACCTTTTAAATAGATTTGCTGAAGCTTGTATTCAGTACTGCAATAATAGTGAACTCACTAAACAGTCAGCAGAACTATCCGTTGGTAATAGAACAAAAATTGGGAAATAGATTGAAAGTGGGGGCAACGCAAAAGAAAGAGAAGATATTTTAGGGAAATATAAATGTATACATTACCACTTAGACCTTTCTTTTAATATGCTAAGTAAAACTGGGATGCAGTAGTAATACAAAAGGGTAAGTAAAGCATCCTTCCAAGGACACTATGTATCTCATGTTGCTAAAGAAAAAAGAAAAAACTCTATTATGATCAAAAGACGGGCTGGACAAGACACTTTAGTATCTCAGTGCAACTAATCAGCTGCCCTCACCCTCTTAATTTTTATGGGCCTGTTCATACAGATAAGTTTTAGAAAAATTGCTTATACTATTTTCCCCACTTATACACAGCACCCTTTCTGCCCTTGTGGTCTGAAGTCTGGCAACTGATGCTAGCAGGAAGTTCAAGGATTCAGAATCTCAAAATTGAGGCCTTTATTTTTTTTCTGCCTTCTTTCACTGAAGCCTTTCCTCTATCAAATCATCTAATTGCAAGGATTGACTTCTGCTACATTGCTCCTTGAGAAAATCAACCTCCTGCCCACTTCTATTCTTTCTCCTTCCTTGTCAAACTCTGTTGTTAGATGTAAACCATGTGATTCAGCACTGATGGCAATCACTGACCATGTAGCCTTGTATAACATTTTGCCTTTTCCTTTTCATTTGTAGCGAGCCTGAAAAGCGTAAACTTGAAATCGAATATCCAAACAGCTGTAATTAATACCATTACTAAGATACACAGTATTTCTCAGACTAAAACTCCCTGTAATACTTTGTACCACTGAATATATGATTACCCATGATACTTACCAGCTGTGCTTGTAGTCAGGGACTGTAATGCCAGAAATCTTGAGTTTGATCATGTCTTCCATTTCAGCAATAACTCAATAACAAGGTCTTCGTGGATGCAAAGATCAAAAAGAAAATTAAGAACTTCTTGCTGATGAAATGAGAAAGCTTGCTAGGATGTAAGTCAATAGGGGTATGACCCTCAGGCCACATAGGTGGGGAAGTTCAAGAAATTTTTTTCTAGGAATGAACCATGAATTTTTCACTAACTGATTCATCTGTAACACAAGAAATCTTAAAGAGGACGCATACAGAACAGTCTGTGTTTTTCATGGAAGGCTCAAAATTGGAGAAGAAAAATAGATGCTCCAGAGGAGAACTCTATTTTTTTTAATTAGCATGCTAATCTTGGGCATGATTATGACAATGTTTATTTATCTTTTTGCCTTCTGAGAGCTGAACATAAGTCATCACAAAACAGCCTGTTTTTAAAGAGTAATTGTTGCAGGCTATAGTGCCTTAAAATGTTCTAAAAGTAGCAATTTATGTTAATTAGAAAGTTGTTCATGTCTCATGAAGTACTACTTGTTCTCTGTTGCTTTTTGAGAAGGGAGTTGATCTGTGTATTTATTTATTTTACGTACCTCATGTAGGTGTAATTGATTCTGTTATTTCATATATGTGAGTGTATAAAGTAACAAGGTAATGTGAGGTAGTATTTTCTAAAAAAAGCAGAAGTCCTAAATATTGGGCTATGCCATAATTATTTCTATGTACACTTTGAAAGCTGATTGTGTATATTTAACCAATACCAGGCAGTAGGAAATTATTGTGATGATGCTTATTTTTAGGTTCTTATTTCATTGTTTAATCAAGCCTGTACAAACAAAATCAATGAAGTCCAGATCAAAATTCTACATGTTTTTTTAAACTCTTTTAAAAATTACTGAATGAAGAGGTTATAGACCAAAATCAGGAGTTCTGCTGGAGGGTTGTGGCCATGTAGATTGCTACAGTATACTGGAAACCCCCCACAATCAATAACAAAACAGAAGACATAACCTTCTTCACAGTAGGTAGATGTAGGAACTCTCCTTTTCCCCTGCTTCTTAGTTGAGTCAATCACAGTTCATATTAAACATACAGGGGAAAGACAACTACTAAGCCCTTCCTGAGGCGTAATCTTATCCTACCACGCAAGCTGTGGTCGTTTCTCTACATGGTTACAGAGCAGACAGCACCATGCAAAACGCTTCTGCACCTCCCACATTAGGATGCCAAGTTCAGACACAGAAAACAAGGAGAAGGTCATCTCCATCCCCCTTGACTACAGAGTCTATAGCTTTGCTTGCCCAAACGGGGTAGAGCAGAGCTGCCAGTATTGTCCTCTTTACCCATGCACACAGGCAAGGGTTAAGTACATAGGGCCACTGAGGGAGGTGAAGCAAGCAGAGCGTTGTTCCCTGGAGCCGCTTTTTTGAGAGGTCAGAAAGGCCTGAAATATAGTGGTGCAAGTCTCCCAAAATACTGCCCAGAATTCAGTCTTTGTAGAGCTTGCGCAGGTGTGCTGGTGATTGACCCTGGCTGGATACCAGCTACCCTCCAAGGCTGCTCTATCACTCCTCTCCTCAGCTGGACAGAGAACAGACAATATAATGAAAGGCTTGTGGGTCAAAATAAGGGTAGGGAGAGATTACCCAGCAGTTATGGTCATGGGCAAAACAGACTCGACTTGGGGAAATAAGTTTATTACCAATCTAATCAGAGTAGGGTAATGAAAAAAAAAAAAAAATCTTTAAACACCTTCCCCCACCCCTCCCTTTTTCCTGGGTTCAACTTTACTCCCCAGTTCTCTACCTCCTTCCCCCTCAGCACAGTGGGACAGGGAATGGGGGTTGTGGTCAGTTAATCACACGTTGTCTCTGACACTCCTTCCTCCTCTGGGGAAGGACTCCTTGTACCCTTTCTCTGCTCCAGTGTGCACCCCTCCCACAGGGTGCAGTCACTCAGGAATAGCTTGCTCCAGTGTGGGTCCCCCATGGGGTTTCCCTGCCAACAAAGCTGCTCCAGTATGGGCTCCTCTCTCCTTGGGGCCGCAGGTCCTGCCAGGAGCCCGCACCAGCATTGGCTTCTCTCAAGGCCACAGCCTCCTTTGGGCATCCACCTGCTCTGGCATGGGGTCCTCCACAGTCTGCAGGTGGATCTCTGCTCCACCGTGGATCTCTGTGGGCTGCAGTGGACAGCCTGTCTCATTATCGTCTGCACCATGGGCTGCAGGGGCAGAATCTCTGATCCAGTGCCTGATGCACCTCCTCCCCCTCCTTCCTCCCTGGCCTTGCTGTCTGCAGAGGTTTTTCTGTCATACATTTTCACTCCCGTCTTATCTGGCTGCAACTGCTTCCACCAATAATTTTTTTCCCCTTCTTAACTATGTTATCCCAGACGCTCTACCACCACAAGTGATGGGCTCAGCCTTGCCCAGCAGTGAGTCCATCTTGGAGCCAGCTGGCATTGGCTCTGTCAGATACAGGAGAAGCTTCTATCAGCTTCACATTGAAGTTACCACTGTAGCCTCCTGCTACCAAAATCTTGCCATGCAAACCAAATACATTGTGGGAACATTTTGCCTCTTGAAAAGAGCACAGTGTAAATCCCTGTCAGATTGCTGTGTAAGTCAGTCATGTTACCACAGACAAAAACATAACCCTGCTTACTAGAGTAGATCCTCTTTTAGCCTAAGTCAGCATTGCTTGAGTCACTCTGCAACAGCCTAACTCGTGTATCACCAGGGCATCTACTGAGTTCTTGTGAGCCTAACTGCTCTGCTACAAAAACTGAGCAGAAGACAGCCTTTAATTTCAGTGAAATCAGGAACAGATCAGTCCTTGGGAAGGTTATGCTTCCAGCATACTGAATTATCGGTGTTTCTTGGGTGCTGCTTTTACTTGGTCCTGAACAAATTCCTTGCCAGTTGCTCTAGGATCTTCTGATCTAGCAGCTCTTTCTTTCCTTAAAAAAAGTGATTTCAATAAGTTTAACTCAAAAAGTGGTATGGTAAAGGGGAATACCTGTTATTATTTCAGACACAAACAGTATGATGCTTATGTAGTAAAAATAATCCTAAGCTATGTCATACAATGTCATACACATTGTAATATCTGCCTAAGAAATGAAAAAGGAATGTAGCAGTTCAAGCAGTAGCTGGAAATAACGATAAATGGGTTCTAATTCTTGAGCTTCTCCTCACCATTGTAAAAGTAGAAGTGAAACTACTTTGACACTTAGCATACTCTTTTTGTCTCTTACCTAGCCTTACTTACACTTTTAGGTTTACTTTTCATAAATTTAACAACTCACAGAAAAAGAGACATCTTGTTTGGAGGACTACTTAGCGGTCATTAAGTTACTTCTTGCCAAATTATCGAATAATTGCTTCAAAGGTTTCTGTAAAGTAAAACCTATTTGACATACATAATCGGAAGAGACAACATAAAACATACATTGGAACTTTTTAATAAACAATTAAAATATTTTTCGTTTACTCAAGACTACATCAACAAGTAACAAAGACTGCTGGCATAATTTTCTCACTGGGTCATTAAAATGATTCTGCTTTCATGCTTCTGCCCTTCCCTGGGAATCAGATTTTTCTTTCTTTTTTAATTTAAAATTACTACTATTTTATTAATTTTATCCTTGCAGATAAAAACTTACCCCAGCATATTGATGTTAGACATGAATGTCACAGTAACAAGCTTCTTTTAAATGACTCTTGTGACATTCTGAACAGTGCTTTTTCTAACCTAGCTTACATTTTAGAAGGTAAGCTAGGTTACATTCTAGCTTTTCAAGCTTCAAGCTTTCAAGCTTTTAATCTCATAATGAAGTTCAAGCAGTAAAACACAATAAAACATAGATCACTGATGATCAAACATAATATCAGAGAATAAGCACACAGTGGACAGATTGTTAGTGATTCTAAAGTATTTGATGCTTGTATTTCTTCAGTGAAAAGCTTACTTACCGAGAAAACATTCATTCTTTCCTTGCATATGTAAGAAAAAAATGTAGATGTGATAGTTTTGCCTTCTGCTGGAATACTACACTTTACAAAAGAGTGAATTATCCATTAGCATTGTTCTACCAAGATTCTCAACAATGAAAAGAGCTATATCAGGAACTCTGGCTTGTACCATATCAAACTTAGATTAATTCCAGCAGTGAGGCCTACCGTATGTAGTTTGAGGAGTGTATGGCTGTAAATTCCACAGTCAGGACTACACAAGTCCTTCTCTAACCTCTAGAAATATAGGCTCTCATGAGAGGGGAGAAGATGCCTCTTGCTTCACTGAAAACTTTCCTAAAGCACCTACATTTTTATAATAACAGAGGAAACTGAATGGGTTCAATATAAAGAAGACCACAGCATATAACCATAGCTACAGGAGAAAGTCACTGTAAATTTGATGTGATTTCAAAGCAATTTAGTTAGCAGCACACTAATCTGCACAAAACATTTATTTCAGTGAGTGTGACAGCAACATTTACCAAAAAATTGAGTATCTCATGCTTGTCTGTAGATTAGGCTGATTACAATGAATTAAGCAACTTAAAGTTTGATTTTAAGTACAATTTCTCATGAAGACAAGCCCACTTTCTTGGAACATTGCCCACATTTATCACACTTGGACATTTTGTTCAGAGCAGACATAACATTTTTGATAATATACAGTATGTAGGATAAAGCTGCAGTAGTTTGTCATGGGTGGGCTGATCCTCGCCCACTTGAGTTAGACAGGTTTTGGAGGACTTGTGAGAACAGCAGAGCTTCTCTCGTGATTAATAGGCACGCAGTGTTGTTCCATCTCCCAGGAAACGGTGCTGTTGGACTGGGGCATGCTGTGATGAAATGGCACTCGTGTCAGCCCTGTCCTTTGTTCCACTGTCTCCTATCAGATGTTTAGGAACCACCACCATTTCTGCTGTTCCCATATGAATATCATCACATTCTTTCTCACTACACCACTCGCACCTTCAGAATAAGCAGCAGCCCTGATGCCTTTTTATCCAGAAGAATAAGTGTTTGAAATTTATGATTCATCAGTGATAATAGTCTTCAGTTTCTCCTCCAATAATCATCTTGCCTAGTGCCTCTGGTTAGCAGTTAGGGATCTAGCTCAGATAACAGTAGGGAACAGCGTTAAGCAGTTTACCAATACTAGCATTTGGTGGCCCTGTTACACATCTCATCCACAACAAGCCTGCAGGGCTTTACAGACTGCAGGGAAGAGAAGGACCGGTTTCTTTCCCAGCATAACTTCAGTTAGGTCACCTGGTCACAGGAATGAAAATTTTTGTAATGTCCTTCTCTCCTGGAAGTCAAGGCAGGCATAGAACTGGGTAAACACAAGCAGTAAGAAGTGAATAAACTCTTCTAGGCATTAAAAGCATCAAATAGTCTTTTTACCTTTGATCACCAGATCTGTACAGGGCAGTAATTTAACATGAAGACATTTTAAAACATACAGTAGGAAATCTGATATTAGAAATCAAGGACAAATTGAACACTACTTTGCACATTTAAACTGCACAGCTCTTGCTTGCAGGGTCTCTTTGTGCATGGCTAAGGGGGCCAAAATAAAGTGACCCAAAGACAGAGCATAACTGTGCTTCATCTGCCACCCCATCCTCCTCCTGTATTCTTTAATATTGCCAGTAATACACCTGGGTTTTTATCTCAGAAGCCCACAGAAATACATCTTTAATGTAGAAAAATCCTTTTCATGCTTTTTTTTAAATGTAAGCATCTTGTTTTATTTTAGCTTCATGCACAAGCTAAGAAAAAATATTTCAAAATTTGAGTCCTTGTTTTTCAATACAGTAACTGCCATCAGTGTTTACAACACAGTAATTACTGGTAAGATACAGAAATGGGATTTCTTAATTTAATCACTGGATTAGATCATTAATCACCTCTATATCTGATATATTATACAATACAAAAATAACAATATTCTCCTTCATGTATTTCAACTAACTGCAAAAGAGAAAAAAAATATTTCCAAACACTGTGATAAAAATCTGTGCACTTTTCCTTCTTCTCCCTTTATGTTTGTGAAATGGAGATCAAAATAATTACACAAAGGCATATATTAAATACTCAAACCCAAAACCACTGGAAAACCACATGATGGTAAAGAATATAAAAATGAGTTTAAGATAAATTACATTTTTAGAAAACATACCTTGACATTTACCCTCCTATAATTCAAGTTTAAATTGTGCTATATTAAAACTCAGCTTATTGGTCAAATTTAATTCTCTGTAAGGAAACACTTCTGGTCTTTTCTGTGCATCAGCATTTTTAGAGAACTGCGACTTGGCTGCAAGATTTGTGGAACCTGCTTTCTTCTCCTTTTGGAGGTCATCTTTCATAACAATATCACAGATCTAAAACAGGGCAGACATTTCTCTATCCTTTCCATATTTTTTTTCTCACAGGAATGAAATGCAGTGTTCTCTTTTCTTCTCAGTATTTCAGGAAAATAATCCAAATGACTATGACTACGGCAACCAGATAATGTCCAGTTTAACAGAGCACCTCATTAGACTTCAGAGTGACTTTTTTCATTACCTCACATCACTCTTGAGGGATTCTTCTCTCTCCTGTGAAATTGCAATAAACATTCCCCATTGTAGCTAAAACTCAGGCATGGTAAGAGGGCATTCAACAGTGTGCAAAAACCAGCACAGTTCAGTTCTGGAGACAGGTCAATGCTCACACCTGGAAAGCCCTCCCCAGGGATGCTTTCTGCAGGATCATTCAATAGCCTCTCAAATTTTGCATTCATGACATGACTGTATCTCTGCCACACATACAATTAACTGACCTTCCCTGGACTATGAGCATTTAGATTTAACCGAGCGTTTCCCTTCCTACCATTCAGGAGTCTACAAGCAGAATACAAGGAATACAACCCTACAAGGAGAACATAAGTGGTTTTCCCTTTTAATACAGCAAGAATGAACCTTACAGGTATACAAAGCAGACTTGGTCTCCTTCCAGATGTCTTATTTCCCCCCCTCATTCAAAACATAAGCTTTAGTGCCTTCCATTTAACAGTGGAGAAGTAAATCTTTGCCCACTGGTAAAAAGGAAGATTATTATTTGACTGTTTCAAGACCCATCAGTTCTCACTCTCTGGTTCCCATGGAAACTGTCGCCAGTGAAGTTTGAGAGGGGCTTTGTGTGCAGCAGAAATGACAATAATTATGGCGAGAACTAGGTTTCTCCAAGGGGAAATCTTAAGTAATGTTCAAATTTTGTCCAGGCCTTAGACAGCAAATCATCTACTAGTTTCACTTTTGCCAAATAATAAAGTATTAATGAGTATTTTGCCATGCTGATTTTTAGTTCATGACATTTTTTAGGGAAAAAAGGTACTGGAATAAGGAAGTATATTTTATCTGAACAGAGACCAATGTGATCAGCATAAAATAAAGAGTACACTGTTAGGCTGAAATTATTCCAACAATGTTTTCTGAGAGAAGTTGTGTCTAAATTTATAGATAAAATTCTGTTGTGAGAGGTATATCTACCATCTCTGTTGAAACAGTGGGACTGTTTCACTGTACCTCTACTATAAATTAATTTGATGAAGGAAAAAGTAAACTGGCTCTGCATCTTCAGCACAAAAAATACAGAGGTAAGAGGTTACAAAAAAAAAAAGAGAGGAAAGAAAGGGTTGACAAATACAAAATTTTATAAGATGTATGAGTGCTCTATTAAATTCTGGTCCTTGATGAATGAAAAGCAGTAGACAGTATTTCCTAAAAAAACCCTGTGTTTATAATTGAATCTAATTATGTTCTGTAGAAAGAAGTTATACAGATTTAAAACAAGATGGATGTTAGAAAGAAGTAGTTGTAATGATGAGCAATATTACAGAGACGTGACTATCAGGTAAAGTATTACAGAAATTATGATTAGTAACTATTTTATATCTTTTTTTTTTAAGATTTGGAAATAGAATAGGCAAAGAGACAGGAAAAGGAACAAGGACACTAACATGGGGCCCTACTGAGTTAAGACTACACACAGCAGAGAATTTAAACATGCATATAATTGTATAGCAATTCCAAAACCATAAACGAGGCATCTACAAGTGCCTACTCCAAGGGGCACCTTCCACTTAAACCTGAAAGTTTTCTAAAAATTTTGCTTCTTTACAAGCCAAAAATGAAACATCTCGGCAGCTGTGTCACTTGCCTATTCTAACTGAAGACCCAAAAACCCCAGGTGACACTGACCCCTAAGGAGCCAATACCTGTACTCAAAACACACCCAGCCAGCCTACAGCTGGAGCTCACAGTACTTCACAAAATGAACAAGTAAACATTTTCGTTTAAAACACAGTCAGAGAGGACAAAATTGTTGCAAGTGTTTATTTTCCTACAGTATCCTGCTGGTTAGAGCACTCACTGGAAAAAAACATGAGACACCTGGGTTAAAGGCCTCTTCAGCACAAGGAGGTTCCTCTCACCTCCTCTCTTTCTCCTGCCTTAAAAATATGTTTAAATGGAGGGTAGGCACAGCAGAGGGGGAGGGGAGCAGAAGACAGGAAAGACTACATGTTTACCACTGAGTGGTTAGGGCTGTCACCTGAATAACAAAAATACAGATTGGACCCCTTGGACTTGTTTTGGAGTTGTGTTTAAAACGCATAAACAAGTCTGGAAGATGGGACTCTGCTCCCCTCCCTGCCAGGAGAGCCAAGTCACGAGTCATCCTCCTCCAGGCCCCAGGACTCCCAGCTTACTCACACAGCCTTGCAGCACAGCTCCCTCCCTAGCTCCAGCCTCCCAGGCAGCCTGCTAACTTGGGCATTCCCCCGGGACCTGGGAGATGCAACTTCAACATGCCCAAGTGAGCAGTAAAGCCTTCTAAGTCAATGCTTATGCTATTGATTCACATATAAAGGATGTGAGGAAGAGGGAAACCACCATGGGTTTGGTGGGGGTTCGTGTGTTGGGTTGTTTTGGTTTTTTTTAAATAAAAGACATAAAAGGGTAAGAACATGTACCAAAGCTCAGAGCTTGCATGCACTGGCAGGAGAGGCAGTATGCCAAGGGAAGGAGGTGCCTCTGGCCCACAAATGGCTAAAAGCCAAAGCTGCAGAAGGAGGCAGAGGTCCCGAAACATCCCTGTTCTTACTAATAGGCTCAGAGCAGTCTCCTGCTGAGAATGCCAATGCTTTCTGATCACTCTTCCCCATATGCGACATACATCATCCCAACTGTTTAACAGAGGTAATTAGGGTGCCAAACACCTGGAACTTACGCACAGGAGCCTGCTATTTCTTCCCTCTGAAGGCTAAATAAAATTCTAGCCTATATGAACCACTGTTTTCCCTTTGTTAAAAATATTTTAAAAATAAGCTTTGTATTCCTCTGGGTTGGCAAGGATAAATGTACTGAACATTGAGATGCTCAGGCATTCAGTAATGAGAGCTGTAGCACAGGATAAACCTCGTAGAGATAAGATCCCTGTCTGAAATCTTACCTATGCAAGCAATAAACATGACTGAGAAGAGTAACATGAATGTGATACAAAACTATAAGAATATTGAGTTGGTTAAAATAGAATGACCAACCAACACTGTGGGAGGAACATACCCCTACAGGCAATGCTAAAATCACAAGCTTTCTGCACAAAAGCAGCAAAACTGCCTTCAAAATTCTTTCCCAGTTCTGCTACGTATGTGAAGGAAAGACAGTAATAGCCTAGGCCAATACTTGCCCCTTCCTATCAGCACAGTATAAGTAAGGAAGGGGAAATCATAAGGAGCTGGCACAACTAAAACAACATAGAATTTTTTATCCTTGGACTGGGGAGGGATGAACGACTGCAGAAGTGAAAAGCTTTGCATAAAATAGAGTGGGGCCCAGATTTTGACCCTGCTGCTAGGGCTGCCTGAAGAAAGACTTTCTGCTTCATGAAAGCTGAAATGTCAAAATCTGGCTTTAAGCCAAACCAAAATAGATTTTTCCAAGCTGATGGTTTCCAAACATGACTTTTGGAAAGTAAGCAAGATGCTTGATTTTCCATCCAGCAATGATCCTGTAACGCAAAAACAGAATTTGTCATAAAACCACAGAATTTAGACTTTAGCATCAGAATTTTGACTTTAGCATCAGAATTTTTTGGTTTTGTCAATGCAACTTCAGTTGTAACTACATGATTTAATAAAAATTTCTAAAATAACTGCATTTTTGGATGAATTTCTCTGTGAAGTTTCTGTCATTAACTATTCACAAGTAAGATTCATGATGAACACAAAACCACAGAAAAGGCAGGAAGTGGACACAAAGATCAAGTCAGAAAATAAGTACTAACCAAGAAAAAAGATGAATCTTTTAAAGCACGAGAACGAATGCAGCACGAAGGATATGTACCTTATCTTGTCTCAAGAGTTTTTCTATCCAGAATTATGCAGAGTTTCACAACAGTAGTGACTGCCATTAAAAGTACTCTGATAGGGACAAGGCTTTGTGAATAAAGCCTTAATAATTCAGTAAGACGAGCAAGTACACTAAAATTCATCAAATTAAATAGTTCCTTTCTTATTTTTTGCCAAACTCTCTCTGCTTTATCACTGTGCCACAGGAGCTTCAGCACAGATTGACAGCAGAGCCTCACTCCTGTATATAATCCAAGTCACAGTCTGAAACACAGTGATAGTAGATCTAAGATTTCCTAACCTTCCCTTCCTTCAGGCACAGAAATTCATTTGAGAAACTGCCCATTTTTCAGTTGAATCACATACATTCTGTCTTATATGTAGAAATGTATGAAAAATAGAATAGGTGGATAAAAATAAGCTCAGTCTGGGAGAACCAAGAATTTTCAAACATTCATCACTGTGAACTGTTAGGAGCTGCAGAGCTGTTTTGCAGAGGCCCCAGTTTGGTAGCCTAACGTTGCCATCTTTTGGAATTGCATGTGAATTGTGTAGCTCCCACGCAGTGCCATTTCATGAGGTCAGGAAAGAGCAGTAGCTTAGTGAACAAAATTTTGGAACAGACAAGTTGTCTATACTGCTAAAACGTCTTTACCTCAAAGTGTTTTAATCCCTAGTAGCATCCAACTTCAGAAGAAATTTCCATGCTTGTCATCAGTTATCACATCACGTAGGTAAGTTTAATAATGGTTCTACACAGGTAAGTGTGAAGGACCCCAAGTCAACCTCCATCTTCTGTGGAAATGACACAGAATCTACATTTGAAGGGAACATATGGAAAGGCTTTCTATTTTAACCTCCACCCAGTTCCCCTGCCTTGTCCCCACGCTCCTTTAAAGTGTCTTCCTCCTCATCCTGGATGAGAGCTGGCCCAGGGCTGACACAGGAGCTATCCCATCTCCCTTCTGGTATAGCATTACTTACTCCTTCGCTTCCATGCCCTACTTTGCACTCCAGCCTCCCCGTATCATGCAACTTGCGTTGTTCTCCCAGAAGATGCCATCTTTTCCCTCCTTCATCCAGTGTGCAGCAAATGCGACGAGGCAGCCAGTATTCCTCTTCTGGCCAAGATGCCTCCTTTCCAGCTCAGGATCCAGAAAATGTCAGCAGATTAAGCTGTTTTCCAGAATCATGAGATTCAGCTTTTATCGTCAACTTCAACAGGAGATGCTCCTGAGCCTAATGAGATATTCATTTAAAGATACTATACAAAAGTCATATGCACCACTCTAATGATGGAAATAGTATCTGTATAAAGCAACTTTTCTTACCATCATGGTGGATATGCCTGGTACAGCTGGTGACTGAGAAAACTGGATTATGCATGACATGGGGACCATAACATCCAAAGTTCACTATATTCTTACTCCAATTCAGTTGTCTGGCTTCTGTCAAGCCAAACTTTGTAGGGTGTTGGCAAGGATGGCCAGCATCCTTCTGGGCTATATTAAGAAAAATGTTGCCAGCAGGTTGACAGGTTCCCCTCTGTGAGAAATACGTAGCCAATTGAAAATTTAAAACAAGAAAATTTATTAATAAAAGAAACAAATGACAATCAGAGACCAAAAAGCAGCGATCTGCCAAGCTATAAGGCAAACGAGCAGCACTGCGTCCTCCACCACAGGTCGGGTGTGGCTGGAAGCACCCAACAGGGCTGGGGAGTCACTTTTTATAGCCAGTAGCTCCTCCCTTGACCCCACCCCCAGTGCGGTTCTGGTTGGCTCATTCATCCAGGGGTTTTCTGATTAGTTTGGGATGGTCCAATGGGATCTACCACTTTCTCCCTTTATGGTAATTGTGTAAATAACACCCATACCCCTCCCCTGTGGCAGATTCCAGACACTTCTGTCTCCCTATTGGGGAATCGAACCCCGATCTCATGCATGACAAACAGGGATACCCAACCACTTCAGAACTTCTGTGGTTCATCCCAACATATGAATACAATGTCCAACATACAACATCAACCTTACACAACTAACTAAGTAACTTAATTAACTTATTCATTAACATATGAATTAACTCATCAACTTTGTAACTTAACTAACAAGCTTATTAACATTCAAATTAACTTCTTATCCTTATAACTGTTAACTAACAAACTCATTAAGATTTGGATATGAAAGCCAACTCTCTATTCCTGTTTATAACACCCTCCCTCCACTCAGTAGTGGTAAAACACTCCTGGAGTACTGAGTGAAGGTCTGGCCCCCACAGTGTGACATAAACATTAAACTGGAACAATTCCAGTGAAGTGCCATGAAGGTGACCAAGTGACCAAAACAGCTGTCATATGATAAGAGGCTGGGAGAACCAGGGTTGTTCCTGGAGAACAGATTGGAGAACAGAAAGCTCAGGGGGATCTTGCCAGTGTGTATAAATATTGGATGAGAGTGTGTAAAGAAGATGGAGCCAGGCTCTTTTCAGTAGTTCCCAGTAACAGGATAAAAGCAATGGACATAAATTGAAATATAAGAAATTCCACTTACACATAAGAAAACACTTTATGACAGTGAGGGTGCCCAAACACTGGAACCCTGCTCTAAACTAGGGTCTAAACTTCCCATCAGTTCACAATGACTATATATTTACTTCCCATAAATATGTCTCCATGACCCTTTTCCCTCAAAAGCACTCCTCTGAAACATCCCCACAGTTACAATCCTATCAACCTCCACATTACAGAGTAAAGCTCTTGTTACAAAGTCTGCAAAACTCTCAATTATTGAGTTGTTAATGGGTCATGATTACTACTGACCCAGGCACTTTCACTGCCCCTTCCACTCCTTCTGTTTTCCTGTGTTCTTCTGTCATGTTGTTTTATACTTAGTGTGTAAACTCTGAGAGTTAGGACTGGCTTTTTATTCTGCAATTATACAGCCTCAAGCACCTTATGCATACCTAGAGTTCCTAGATACTATCGTAAAAGCAAGCAGTAGAAAAATTCATCTGTTGATGTAAGCTTAAGAGAGTACATTATTTATCATTTTCATTTTTAGATACTTGTTGGAGAAGGTTTTCATTGTGGAAGACATTCATTTCACTTAAGTTTAGCCATTTAACTGTCACAGACCTCATGGAAAGACAGATAAGCAGCATCAGAAAGGCATTCATCTCACCTCAGGAGACTTGTCAGCCTGGTATGATCCTGCCTCTCTCTTCATCTATTAGAAAGTGAGCATACATACATAAAATTCAGCCAGCTGAGTTTATGTGAAAAGGCATCCTTTTGACTAGACATAAATCTAGACACTTATCAGTAAAAATCTAGCTTTGAAAATTTTCACTTAGATGGCCTGAACAAAATCTCATCTTTTGGTTTTCCCCCCAAAATGTCAGAGTAATACAAGATCTCTTATAACACATCATTCATATGATTTAGTTACAGTATTATGCCTTACTAGTTGCTATCTTCTCAAAAGCTGAGAGGAGATTCCACTGTGCATCTACTTCTTTGTACACTGACACTGCTTTTTGAGAAAACAACCGTTTTTCTAATCACAGTCTGTAAAGCTGCTATGAAACACAAAAAGCCATTTAACTGAGCTGTTCAGTTTCAGTTAAACTTGCTTAAGATCTGGCTTAGGCATTTCTAAAATATCCTTCAATGCTTTGCAACTTAGATAAAATTGAAGTAGCACCAATAACCTAAAATCGTGGTGAGGGCTCTGAAAGTACTGCTAGACTAACTGCAACAATTCTGGTAAATAAAGTGCTCCTGTAAACGGCATTCAGTATTCTGACACTTCTGTTTGGGTGAGGAAGACACTTGTTAGAAGTAACAATGGATGACTGTTGTGATACAGAAGATGCTGAACTCCAGCAGTCTGTGATTAACAACTTTTATAGCCAAGCAATTAACTCCTGCCTTTGCAATATAACTTAAGTTAGAAAATGCCAGTGAGAAACATGACTTTTATTCCCCAACAAGCTGACCCAGGCTGTACAGTCTCCTACACAATCTGAAGTTAATTTTGAGTAAAGAGATTGAGAGAGAGAACTTTTTTCCTTTGTTGTGAAATTCAGTCATGCAGAGAGAGAACAAGTGTTTACTATTGTTTCAGAAAAAAGAAGTATCTGTGATGATTGCCAAGAAGAACTTGCTCATTTAATGACGTGCAAAATCTTGGTCGTGGGCTGGAAATATTTTAAGTTGCATTTGAATTTTAGAAGGAACAGTGCAAAAACTACTTTGTGCATATATAGTGGTCATCTCCAGGGCTACTCAAAGGAGACAGAATTAATTTTGGACCTTGCTGTGCTTTGTAAGTTTATAATAATGCAACTACAGGACTGACAAGCATTAGATCTCATCATTTTTGGAAGGGTGCAGAAGGGGAAAAAAGGCATGCAGGATTTAGGTTTGGTTTCAGAAGCTTTAACTCTTATCTAAGGATGATTTTACTCACTAAATAGTCTTAGTAATCTTTACATTTAAGTAGTTACAAGAGAGTCTAATTCCTCATAAAAAATGTAGAAGGGAGAAGAAAACACATCAAACAGGCTTTTGAAGCTAGATATCCATTCAAGATTTAATGGCATCTTAAAATCAAAGGATAACTTTGCTGGCAGCACACTTCTCAAGATCATTCTACAGAATCTAATCTTGAATATAATTTGTTTTCCTCAATATGAACTCATAAAACCAAAGCTTTGCTAAAATGTTTGAGACAGGGTTCAAGTTACAGACATTAAAAAGGAGGTTGTGATATAAAATCTTTCATCTCTGGCCAAAATTGTAGAATCATAGAAATGTTCAGGCTTGAAAAGACCTTTAACTTCATCACGTCTAACCCTTAACCCAGCACTGCCACTTCCAGCACTAAACTATGTCCTCAAGCATCACATCTACACATCTTTTAAATACCACCAGGGATGGTGACTCAGCCACTTTCCCTGGCAGCCTGTTCCAATGCTTGGCAACTCTTTCAGTGAAGAAATTTTTCCCAATATCCAATCTAAACCTCCCTTAGTACAACCTGAGGCCATTTCCTCTTTTCCTATCCCTTGTTACTTGGGATAAGAGGTCAGAGCTCATCTGGCTACAAGCTCCTTCCACGTAGTTGTAGAGAGCAGTAAGTTTTCCCCTGGGCCTTCTCTTCTCCAGTCTAAACACCTCCAGCTCCCTCAGCTGCTCCTCGTAGGATTTGTGCTCCGTATAATACTAAAAATTCTCATGAATAATGGCTAGTTGAACTCGAAGTAGGCAGTTGAAATAAAACTAAACATAAATTCCTTGTTTTTATTTCTTTAGTAATTACAGAAGTCTGTGAATCAGTGAAATCTTATGGAGAGAGAATCTGCTGTGTTCCAGGAATGCTCCTGTCCCAATATTTAAAGCTTTAATACAAGGCTCAGCTATACTGCAACAGTCGCACTACCAACACTTGAAGTCAGTCAAGTAAGAATTGGATCATGTGAGCTCTTATTGCAAGCCAGGGCCTGTCTTGTCACCCACCCTCAAGCATATCTGCTATACTTCCTGCACACAGAAAAAGATTTGGTCTATACAAGCCAACTTTTGTTACATGATTGTCAAAGGTTATTTGTACCTATTTCAAAAGCATAAACAGGAAAGGCACAGAAATGCCAATTAAAAGCCGTAATTTGCTGTCACACTTGCTTAAATATCAGAATCTTCAGTCTGAAAATTTCAGTGGGAATAATTAGCTCTGTTCAACTATACTTAATACCTGACTGTGTTTGTAATCTCACAGCAGTTGCCCCATTCAAAAGCACTTCTCTGTGCTTTTACGGCTCCAACATCATCCTGTTTGTCAGAACAACACATCTATCATTTTGTAGTCATTCTTCTCTCCCACCTCTCTGAGTATTCTGCCAAGCCCTGTTGATTCCCCCTTTATAATGTGTCTTTGAAAAACAAGCAAGTCCTTTCTCTCACTTCCTGTGGGTGAAACCTTTGCGTGAGTTCTGACTGCCTTTCTTCTGAAGCTCCTGAACTACTGCTACCTCCTCTGATGCCTTTTCTAATTCCTACTTGGTACTCCCACAATTGCTACAAACCCTTTCACAAAAGCATCCCCTCTTACAAACCATGAATCACCTTTCTAGCTTCCTCCATCCTAGCAAGCAAATATTTCCAGTTTTGCTTATCCTATTCTTTCTGATTTTTCATATTTTTCTTTCAATCTTACATTCAATTGAATTGGCACTTCCAAACTGACTCCACTCTGGCAATGATAATGCAAAGTCACATCCTACCCCCTGCAACCAACTTCCACTGTCTCCTTCCAGAACATATCACTACCATATAAATCATTATTCTACATACATCCTTCAGGGATTTTTTTTCCCCCCCCCAAGGAAAGTTGGGTTTGAGTATTTCTGAATCAAACAAGAACTTTTGCATACCGCTTCCTACACTGCCCATGCGACAGGCTCACATTAGAACTTCACGGGGAATTAAATACTGTAATTTCTAGCTTAATGCAGCTGATCTGCTACATAAAGATCCTCCTACACAGTAAGTTCTCTCATGCAGAGATTCTGTCTTTGTTCTGACACTTTGCTGAGAACACGTGTTTAGTTCGTATAAGACATTTATTCCTTGTAAAAGCAAAATAACTCCCTGCCTTTCCCTTCCTGCCAAAAATACAAACTACCCTCCCTCTCCCTCCCTCAAATAAAAGCCAATCAACAAACCTCTAATTAAACTAAAGGACTTGTATCGTTATCTTGTCTGGTGGCAACAATTTTACAACCCAAGGGATGGCACCTGCTGAAAACGGAATGTTACTTTTACAAGGAAAATACTCAAATTTGTTCTCCAGATAGGCCATTTGGAATGGTTTAACCTTTATGAGATTGTGTATTCACAAAAAAAATGAATTTATCTGGTATTTTAACTAAGCTTGCAGTTTCAAATTCAGCTACTTGTGCCTTACTGAAAAAGCCCCAACAAAACAAAACAAACAAACCAACCACCAAAAATCTTCTGTATTTGACACTGCCCTAAAATGCCCATCTTTGGGAAGGCTGGCAAGTATGCAGCTGTTGGTGATGGAGACACGGACTTCGCCGGGTCCGATGAGGACTGTCCAGCCCTCATGTCCTCAGTGGCTCACCTACAGCTCCAGTCCCTGATGCAGGGCACCATTCGTAGCGACTGGAACACAGACCCAGACTGGCAGGGAATCTGAATCATTTATTCAAAGAAACGAGCTGGTTTTATACACTTCTTCAAGGCACAGCATTTCCTTACACGGCAATACTCACTACGTGACCTATCCCATGCTGCCACATCAGCAATACACTTTCTGAATGTCCTTCTATGGGGTGATCACGCGCTGTTCACCCGTCTGTCAGCTTCCGGCAGCTCCTCTCCGTAGGGCTCTGCCGCGTGACACCTCCTTCCCCCAGGGTCCGGCAGAGACAAGCCTCTCTGTGCCGCCATGTGCTCCTTTGTGCTGCCATGTGCTTCTTTGTCCCACAGCCTCTCACTCAAACTCCATCCCATCTCTTCCCACATGCAACAACTTTAGAAAACAAGGATGGCAGGAGTGTTCCCTTGTCCTATGGCAAAAATATATCTTCACTGTACAAAGTCACTTTTTTGGACCTTGACTGGAGTGCAAAATACTTCAGTTCTACACTCTCTCTGATTGCTGACATTTGTCGTGCAACTTCCTTCAAGTCAAATGACCTGTCTGTTCTACCTTCATATACTCTGTGGGATTGCTTCTTCATTGTTTTTAACACATGTGGTTGCTCCAATAGGTAGCAAAATCCTGGGCTTTGCAGAACTGAGTGATCTGCTTCAGAGTATCTACTCTCTTTACACTTACTTTTACCATTCCATTTACTAACTTCTAAAACACAACTGAAGGAAACCATTTTGCAATCCCTGCTTTCCTTGAGTTCCAGAATATTCCACTGGTTGTGTATGGCTCATTATTTAATTGGCAAAATTATTACAAGTCTTCTGGTTAAAACCTTTTTGCCTAAAGATAAACAGAACGGTCACCTTCAGTAAGGTAAATAAACACTTTTGTCTTGGCATATACAAGATGCCTGAGACTTTTCTTCACTTAGTTCCCCCCTTTAGGCCTAACTAACCAGAGTGACAACATGTATTCACAAGAAGATACACAAAGATATCATAGAAAGGATGAAAATTACAAACAAGTCAGACTAACCCCCAAAACCTGGGCACTAATCCCTTCCGCCATCATTCTGGGCACACAACTCACTCCTCCCAGCAGCCAAACTACATCACGTGGAAAGAGAGAGCATGAGAGACTGCACACAGACAAGCAGAGAAGTCTAAATATTGCTCTGAAATTTTCACAAATCTGTACACAAAAGAGCAAGGAACATTTCCATTTCTTCAGGAACATTTTGGACAGAGCAGGGTACATTTAATACATATAAGGAAATACAGTGCATACACTATCTTGCAGAGTTAGAGAAGGAAGAGATTGACAAGGGACCCATAATTAAAAATTGGAAAATTATACTGAACCTGTAAAATTGTTTGTAGTAAAATTGTATGCATAAATTAAGGTTGCATTTTAAACGTTCGAAGAAAAGCAACTGAGAGATTTAAAGGTAAAAGTTCTAATCAGATGGATTAGGAAGATACACACATGCTAAACAAAGATTTAAAACAAATCTTCAAAATAATTCTGAGTTGTTGGGGAAAATGGAGGTCTTACTCTGGTTAAAACATGAAAACTTTCAGAATGTCAGCAGATACACTCTATAATATTAAATCGAGGTGTTTTATATCTATGGTCTGTATTTGGCATAGAATTTGCTTTACAGGAGAAAATGGCACAGATGAAGATTTTCATTGTGCAGAACAACACTTCAGAGCAACGAAACTCAATTACATTTAAAATGCAGATTTGGCAACAATGCAAAAACTATGGAAATGACAGGTCACAACCACAATTTGACTTAAAAATCTGGAATAATGCTGCACTTAAATTCCATCTCTTGCCAAATACCTCAAATCAAAAGACAGCTAGGATCTATTGAAAAATAATACGTGAATGCTTAAAAAAATTCTTACAAAAACCTGAGGAATCACTATAGGGCTTATTTTTTGCAAGACTTGTGAAAAACCAGAACTGTCAGGTACTAATGATATTTCGTGGTCAGATTTATTAACCTGATGGTTTTGTAAGAATTTACAATACTCAGCTTTTTGCATTAAAAAAATCCAGAAAAATAGTGTATAATAATATAGGTTCACATAATCCAAACACTTTGCATGAAGGCAAAAACAGTGGGCTGCCAGAAAGCTGTAGTTTACTTCCACATGATAAACAGAGGAGCAAACCTGAAAGAATCAGAAAGCACCTTCCTTCTCCTACTGCAGAAAAAGCTGAAAATTTGAATCCTACTGATCTGAAGCGGAAAATGCCAGCAGCATGTATGGAAAGGACTAGATCCAGAAAGCTGACAATTATGGAAAGCTTTGCCAAATTTTCAGTCCTGCACAAATCCTTTCTAAAGGTGAGGGTCACAGGACCTCTGACTTCCAGATTACCCCTTCCTTCTCCACCTCCCTATGACTATAGGCCTACATTTAACAGCATTCCCAGTTCACAGTGGTAATGCCCACCTTCATTCACGAGATAAAAGCACTATTTACAGTCTACTGCAATAACTATACTCTTCATCTACCTTGGATACTTAAGCATCTACATGATTTACTATCATCAGATAGAGAAACCTTACCCAGAAAAAACTAAAAACCCGTCCAAGACTTGTAAGTGAAAATCTTGAAACATGAATGCTCAGAAAAAGACTGATGCTTTAACTTTTTGGGCACCCAAATTTAAAATGATCTAATTTTCCAGGGTGCAATATTCTCAATTCCTTCTGAAGTCAATGAGAGTAGCAAAGGACAAGACCCTGTCTAGGCTGTTCTTTCCCAGATTAATTTCTAGTTTCTCTGATCATCTGCTTTTAGCTGGCTGGTCCTCCACCTCCCCAGATGAAACGCTGAAATTCAATAACTCTTTGTTACATTTCCCCCCTCAGGATCTGTAATATTTCATAAACTGAGACATTTGGCAACTGCTAGTTAGTTACTTTGCAAGCCAAACACCACAACACAGCGATACAGGATTAGCTTCTCCTAAACAAAATATGTCTTACTTGCCAAAAGACATAAGCACTCTGTGTGTGAAGACATGGCAGTTAAACAACAGCCACCTGAGCACAACCTTGTTTATATGTGGCATTTTTTCTGAAAACAAAAAACATCTGTCTCCTTTGGTACTCATTCTCTGGAGAAAAAGTGTTAATGTTTGCTGCTCTCAGTCAATATACATCTCACAAAACCACATCTATACAAGACACAAAACTAGGCTAAGATACTTTATATGAGCTCCACACTCAGAACTAGTTCTGATGTGTTTAGATAAGGCACGCCTTCAGATCCCAGTTTAAACAGAACCACATTCAACAATCCTGAAACTACAGCTGCATTCCGCCCTTCCAGCCTCCATGTTCTCCTGGTTGTAAATCTGATTATTGTACTCTGTGGCATGCTCTTTATTTTTTTAGTCTTTCTTAACTGCTACCCTCAAAGAGCCACTTTCAGCCTGGATTTCTCCATATTAGGTAATACCTCACACAAACACATAGGAGAGCACATGATACATATTTAAAAGAAAACATACAAGTATTTCACTGTTCCTCCAAGCAAAGCTTGTCCTGGAACAGAGAGAAAACTTGTTCTTTGTTCTATGTGAACCTTGGCCCTTCCTCCTAACATCACTTTCAAATTTCATGCCTTCAGGCTGAAAACATGCCATTTTTCATCAAACTGTTTTCTTAAATCTGCACATAACACACCTGTCACAAACTTTTGCTCTGCTCCTTTGAGGTGTTTCTGCAACTCCCACACTCTTGGCAAGAGCTTACTCTAGGTAAAAATCCAACACCCTCCTTTATTCATCATCTAGGATGTATGATTAACTTGTTTTTATCAAAGATCTTGCCTTAAGCTCTGAGTGTTGACTACTCCCATAGGAGGAACTACACTTTGTTCAGTGTTGGCCCATGTTTCCACTTCTTTGGGCTGAGAATTCCTAATGAAGCTGGATCTACGTTCTATGTAACCTGGCCAACATGATACTGACATCCAAGGTTTGGCATTTGCAAGAGCTCCTGCTAGGTGTGTTCCATTCCCCAAATTATTCATAGATTCCATTTTGACGTGGGAACTATTTCTCCAAAACACCACTGACTTATTGCATCAAATATAATAAAGGATTTAAGTTCACAGACATATGCAGTCTCACCTATGACGATGCACAAGAAACCCCGAACGGGAACATGCCACTTTCAGTCTAGTTACATTTCACAGATAATAAGTTGCTTTTGCTACAAATACTGGTTCTAGGATAATACCGGCCCTTTCCAGTAAATTTTGTAATAAATTATTTGGTCAAGGGAGAAGAGATGGACATTTTTGCCAGAAATTAGGATTTACTCACTCTGAATTTGCCAATGTGCTCATCTAGCCCACTGTTTTCTCTAATAATTCTTTTTGAGCTATTTCTATGTATCCAGGGAGTGTGTCATCATGCAGCTGCACTCCAGGACCTATGCTCTGTTAAAAAGAAAACAAAAAAAAAAAGCTCATTCAAACTATAAATATTCTTCTGTTTCCACACAGAGAACCTCTGAAGTACAGAGGACCTTAGTTACGTTATCCACAAAAGGTGCATAGCTTTGGTAAGCCATATGTGAGCAGAATTTAGAAGCTCTCATTTTTCAGCCATTAACTCTGACAATTGTATTTCACAAATGCTTTTGAACAGACACACACCCTTGCCTTCCCAGGTGGGGAAGGTTTGTCTTGCTGAGGATTACAAAAAAGGCTGAAACAAGGAATTTTTGTAAGAATTGCTGAACAATGAAGACACAATAATTAGTCCAGAATTTTAAACTAATTTAATCATCAAACTAACTTCTCTATGGAGAATTTACAAGAAATTAAACCAACTTAAAACTGAGGAGTTTAGGAATGGCAGAGCTCACAGAAACAATGAGGAAAATACTAATTTAGTCCTACTTATACTGGACTAAGAAGCCTGCTAATCTAAGTACTACAGACACTTTAAGAGATTCAGATGATGATTCTGGTACTATTTTTCTCTCCATGATAAATCATTACATGTACAGTATTTATTCTCTGTACCATTTTACAAGATGCAGCTTTTCCCAATACAGAGCAAGGAAAGAAAAATCAAACTTACCACTGTCTAGCTATTTTTGTATTTTTCTAGAATAGCAGTTTGAAACCCAGATAGCAATATTAATTCTTTAAACCAACATGTTCCCTAAAAGCTTTGACCACAGGAAAAACTGATGGAAACCATTCAATACTTTTTTTTTTAACTATAGTATGAGCCATCAGTGAGCACCCAGCAGCAAGTATGTTTGAAATGAAATCTTTACATAAAAGAAAAGCACACCTCAATATTATTTCACTCATTGTTCCCTGACAGTGTCCTGAAGAGAGAGAGAGGGGCAAATATGGCTTATTTTGCATATAAAGGAGTGAAAGCTTGCTATAATGTTGACAAGAACCAGTATTTCAGGTGCAGTAGAGCATGTCTTAAAGCCACAAGAATTACGCAGACATGTGAAACTATAACCTCTAAAATAAGGCCAAAGTCACTGTCACACAGGACTGCTGGCTATACAAGTGCTGCTTCAGCAAACTGAAGTCACTTGTGGGCTGGTTTAACTTACAGTGCACTTCTTATTTCTTCCAAGTACTTTTTTTTAAAAATTTGTTCCTGTTTATCACTCCTATATTTGGATATATATAACCTTCTTTCTCTGAACACATGGTATTTTCCAAAATATATGCCAGATTCTAGAGATAACTACTACATTATATAATTTCATCTTTTGAGCTCCTCTTTACACTTTAAAATTCTAGTAAAAAATAAAATACATGGGCTAAATCATCTAAAAACAAAGCTCATAAAATCTATTTCTGTTCAACTCAGGAAGTTATTTTTGAATTATCTGCTTTGTTTCAGTAAGCATCTGTTGGGTGCAGTTGACATAATACCAAAATTCGTAACCGCCTAATTAAGATTTTTTTGTTGTGTATAGTATCCTGTAGCAGTGCTGCATATAAAACATTTAGTTAAACATTGCATAAAAAACAAATTGTGTACTGCAGTCAAAAATTACTACATTAACATGCCAAAAGGCTTCCAGTAAACATTAGAAAGACAGATGTACAAAAGAAATAAGAATCCTTGGAATGTAATTAAAGGTGGTATTATAAACTCCTCAGGACTTGGAAACTGGAACAAGAATTGCAGCTGTTCTCTTTATGTCTTACATAATGACTTGGTATACTAGTTGCTAACCTTACTGAAAGCTATACAACAATATAAAAATATTTTTCTCATGAGAGTGCCTAAAAAAAAAAGGAAGGAAAAAAAAAGACTACCCTTCCTTCTTTTGTTTAGGTGGGCTGATCTCCAGAAACAACAAGCACTTGCAAGAATTCAGTACCTATAAAGATCAAGCTGGAACAACCTGTGCTCCAAAAGAGAGAGGCAAATGGATTAGGTTGTATTTCTTCCGCATGAAAACAACCTCCTAATCTGTCTGAACAACAAAATAAACCTCTGAAGTCTGCAGAATGCATGGGGAAACAGTAATTGTTACTTTTGCATCCCTAAAAAATGAGGGGTTTATATTCTGGAACTAAAAAGTTTTACCTAAAAACTATTGTAGTGTTAGAAGCCAGCTCTCCTCCTTGCCAAAGTAAACACAGTAAATATGGAATACAGAACAATTTCTGTAAAAATGTCTCATCGTTGCTCCCATTCAATTAATTTCAATATAGGCAGTCTGTTAAATTACAGGAGAAAGAAATACTTACAGAGGGAGTATTTCTAATCAATATCAAGTCATTGGTGGCTGACTTAAGTTGTTGTGTCCATATCACTTCATTTTAGGAATGTAAGGGTAGAATTCTTAAGTGCACTGCATTAGCCCAAGTTTCTCAGGTGAGTCAGTCTGTCATGCAGGGTTGGGTCACTGATGTGTGCTTTGGAATCACAGCCTCAAGATACGCTTAACAAAAAAGGCAGAGATACCCACACACAAGTGCTGCCATGAAGGAAGCAGTGCGACAAGGCAGGCTTCTGTGGCACTTCCTTACGTGTCCATGAGACATAACCTTTTCTTCTCAGGCAGTACCTCTCACAAACGTGTTTTAAACAAACGAAGCCTTCTTTCTATGCAAAGACAGCAAAGCACTCTGAACACTATTACAGTGCTGCTACTACATTAAAAATATGTTGACTGTTTTATAGTGTATAACATCTCAACATGCAATACTTGGAAAGAAAATGGTAGTTAATAAGCTGATGACAATACAGATGTTTACAAAAATCAGACACTTTGCTAGCATAAAATTATTGTTGGAAAATGACCAGTGTTCTCACTTGTTAGTCTAAACATTACCATCATAGGGTGAGCTGGCTATCCGAGATTCTTATGGCACAGCTGCATCTTATGTATACTTACATAAGGGAATGAGCAAAAACATCTCATTAACTTCAGAGAGGAAGTAGGCCTACTCAAAATTATAAAGTGCCACGAAACCGAAGAGTACTTCTAGGCACAGGTAAGGGAAGGAGTGCGATTTCTGCTCTTAAATATCTTTGTAGTCAAATTAAAAATTAATTATATTCTGAAAGTGTCTGTGGAATGAGAAGAAAAAAGTCCTTTATCTGGGATAATGAGCTGGCTGACTAAGACACCACAGTATTTTGCATCTTAATGTCAGGCAGAATATTTATACTGAAGAGCCTCTTGCTATGTAAAGTTTGCCTTCATGAGATGGATTAATGGAAATTTGGAGCTGTAACAAGACTAAAGCCAGATAGGGTAAAGTCTTCTACAGTTGTCTTTTTTCCCTTGCTTATAAAGAGTTTGATAAGGTCAATACAATTTGAATAAGACAGATTATATTTCTTTCTTCCAAATCTCAAAAGCATACAATTATTATTACTTTTTTTGCAAATATGTTTGGCTTGCTAGAGTGGAAATGCTTATGAAATTCCTGAGAAATCAAAATTTTCTGTGCAAAATGAAGGAAGGTTATTTTCATGGATACTGGAAGACAGTGCAATTTTCAAATATCAAACATGACAGTCCATCAGAATGAGAAAATAAAAGTAAAAAGTGATCTATTTGTTGAGATGGGGCTTTAGTTGTGGAATATGTAGTTCTAGTACAGGGACTACACTTATATGTATCATTCAGAAAGCTGAGAGAAAGTAGCTCCCTGAAAAAAAAATGTGGTATTTACATAGCACTGTCTTAAGTGGTTATATATGACATACACACACACCCACTCTCAAAATACATCACCATTGCCAAGAACTACATTTGACAATATTCTTCCATCCTCCACAGGGAGATTTGCTTTCACAGCTCAGCAAAGACTGCCATAGCTTTTGGGCTATGTCACAGACATTAAATGACAGTCAGAAATCAGTAATGAGTCCAGAAAGCATAATGCAGACACTGGAAGTGAGACAGCATGAATGGTCAGACCTGACACAGGAAATTGGAGGCAAGTCTCCGCGCACAGGTGAGCCTGGGGCTGGGACCCTGACCAACCCCTCCAGACACCTCACTCACAACTCCACCAGCTGCGGGAGCAGCTGCTGAACACTGGAAAAAAACAAACCACCTTGGTGTCGAGTAGGGATACAGGCTTAAAATAAGGTAAGTTGTTCAGAAAACTGCAGTTGCAAGGGCTTTCACTGTGATGTCCTCCAAGAGCATACCACATTTGTGTGCACCAGGGAAGCCTGCGAGGTGTCCTGTCCTACCCTACTGCTGGTGTCACAGAATTAGTGAATTGTTAGTGTTGGAAGAGACCTCTTAGAGATTATCTAGTCCAATCCCCCTGCCAAGGCAGAGTCACCTAGAGCAGGTCACACAAGAACGTGTCCAGGTGGGTTTTGAACATCTCTAGAGAGGGAGAGTCCATAACCTTCCCGTGCAGCCTGTTCCAGCGCTCTGCTGCCCTCATTGTGAAGTCTTCCTCATGTTGAGGTAAAACTTCCTGTGTTTTAGTTTATGGCCATTGCCCCTCGTCCTGTCTTTGGGCACCACTGGAAAGAGCCTGGCACCATCCTCTTGGCCACCTGCCTTTGAGATGTTTATATGCATTGATGAGATCCCCTCTCAGTCTTCTCTAGACTAAACAGGCCCACTTCGGCAGTCTCTTCTCATAAGAGAGATGCTCCAGACCCATAATCATCTTTGAGACCCTCTCCTGGACCCTCTCCTTACTGGACCCAGGAAGATGGGGTAAGGTGTTTAGAAAACTACTGTTGCGAGGGCTTTTGCCACGATATTTTCCAAGAGCCCAGCACACTCGTGTTGCACCAGGCAAGCCTGTCAGGTGTGAGATATCGCCCTCCCCTGCCTTGGCTTCAAGGGAGGGCACGGGACTAGGCTGGGCTGGGCGAGGCACCTCAGCCGCTGCCTTGCCCCCTCCACCCGGGACACCACGGCTTCGTCCCGCCACATTTGCACCGCGGGGCGGGGCAGGGCAGGGCAGCCCCCGCTAGGGACTACCGCCGCTCTGCCCCTGCCCTCAGGGGAACCGTGTCCCACGGAAGCCGCTCCCCACAGAGCCCGCACCAAGCAGCTCCGCTCGCCGTGCCCACCCCGCCATGGCGGCGAGAGGCTCCTCCCGGCATGCCCGGCATTTCCCGGCCGCGCTGCCTGGAGACGGCCGCCGGGGCGGGGCGGCGAGGAGCGGGGCGGGGAGGGGAGGATGCTGTGGCCGCCGCGGGGCGAGGCGGCGGTGGCGGCGGCAGCGGCAGGAGTAGCGGTATTTGGCGGCACAGAGGATGCGGCGGAGGTGGTGTCGGCAGCAGCAGGCGGAGGAGCGGGGAGCGATGCGGTGCTGCGCGGCGGGGCTGTGGCCTCACAGCGCCCTCACCACGCTCCTGCTGACAGGTCGGTCACGGCGCGTCTCCCCGCGGCAAGCGGTCGCGGGCCCCACAGGCAGCGGCCGGCCTGCGCCGCGGTGTCCCCTCTAGTCGGGCTTCGCGTCCCCTCCCGGCGGCACCGCCCCCCGCCTCGCCCCCTGGCTGCGGCGCGCTGTGCGCCCCATTCCCGCTGCTCCGTGCCCCCTGTCAGTGCGGGGGCCGGGCTGTTCCAGCATCCCACCATGCCGCGGCTCCCGGAGGACGCTCCACAGGCGGCGCAGGGATGGCGGCCTGCGCGCCCCCGCCCCAGGACTGCCACAGCCCCTCCCGGCACGGCGGGCGCGCCCGAGCCCGGCGGGGCCCCGGGCTGAGGGAGCTCGGGGGCGGCGGGTGAGGCCGGAGCGGGACTGCCGGCGGAGCGCGGGAGCCAGGCCTGGCTCAGAGCCGCTGGATGGCGCGGGAGGCTCCGCTCCCGGGGACTGGGCCGGGCCCGCTGCTCTCCTCCGTTCCCTCGACTTGGTGTTTGCCGCCGGAGACAGGCTGTTGAGTACGGAGGTGTCTTTAGCGTGCCCCTCTTCTCCCTTATTTCCCGTATTGACCACTTAATCCAACCGTGCCAGAATTAGGAATTCAGGAGAAGTCCTGATCCTGGTCCCAAATGCATGAAAATAATAGCTTTCGTGCAGTAGGCAGGTTTCGAACCCACAAGGTTCTTCACAGTGAAATACATCAAACAGCTTAATAGCAGCCCAGCCACAGGACTGCCTTTGTGAGACTTGTTACATCAAGAGCAAGTTAACGGCAAAAAATATGTTTAGGTTATTTTGAGTTCTGAGAGGTCAGTGGTGTGTTATCTGGAAGCAGTCTGCTCTGTATTCTCTTGAATAATATCTGGGTGTTCTCCTAGTACTTCTTTACTTACAACCATACTTGTCATAGGTTATTGGCAGCAGAATTGACATAAGGCACTGGATATATTAAAGATGTGGTAAGAATTTAAGTGTGAAGTTGTTCAATGTGAGGATAAAACTTTGCATTTGTTATATGCAAGACACTGCTTTCCCCTTAAGTGGAAATTTTTCCTGCCTCTTCTGCCTCCCCCTCCATGAGTGGTTGTGGGCTAGCAACCAAACAAGAACTAAGACAATTTAGAATAAGCTCTCAGTATCAACTGAAATCATGTATTTTTAAAACGTCAACTAAAATGACCTTCAAGAAGCTGAGCTGTGAGCTTAATCCACAAGTCCTGTCCAGGCTACATGGTAAGGGAAGAGGTCTTAAAGTTTTTTAGTGATAACTTTTCCACTTAGAGCTTTCTAAGGTTGGTTCAGTTAGATTTCATTAGTTAAAACAGAAGAATACATGGTTTGAAACTGATGTAAAAAAAGAGGCATGAACTTTATTTCAGTTACATTCTTTTAAGAGATATCTATGTAAAATTTATTTTTCTGCAAGGTGGAGATTTGTAGTATGTTCCTGATCTGAGTGAAACTGTCCCAGGAGCTCACCTGAGCTCCCCTCCATTCTCCCTAAGTAAAGAACTTCCAGCCTTGTCTGCTGGCTCCAAGATGACCCATAGCCCAGCATGAAAATCCATTCTTTTGAATTCTGATCTTAAGTAGACTCTACAGTACTGCAGCATTACTTAACAAGGCAAGAGACATCTTGCAGACAAAATGGCACGTGAGAAGTAGCATGGGATTTGTAAATAGATTTTTTTTAGTGCTCCTCAACTAATACAGATTAGTTTTTCCCATTTCTGTTGTAGCACTTGATTTACAGAAGAAAGTTGACTTTTGCTTTTTGCATTTCTTAAGATTGTATGAAAAAAGGCTTTTTGGAGGAGGATAGCTGCTGTCAGAAGGATTGTCTGCCTCTCACTTCTCCCTGTCCTCCTCGAGGCAAAACATTATTTCAAAATCCAGGGATTTCAAGAGAATTAAGAATTTAAAGGGAGTAAGAATGATTTCAGAAGCCCAACAGTTGCTCCTAGGGGTCTAGTGTAGTACTCAAATTGAAGGTATTGACTCTCAAATGCAAGCTGATGATCTTCCACTGCTAGGAAAACAGGGGACTTTGTTGTGAGAAGTGACATATAGGATTAAGCATTTCTAATACCAAGTAGTTAGCTGTTCTTTGACTCTAGCTTCATAGTAACAGACTTCCTAGAAGTTTGCTAAATTACACTAGTAGAGATGTCTGTCATATTAGTTTGACAATATGAGCAATGACTTGCCTCATATTGTGTATCTGCAGAGAGTGATTATCAAAACGTTGTTTGAGTGACTGTGGCCAGTGGTTTTGCCATATATTTCTGCACTTAAGGAGTTACTTGTCAGTGTCCATGTTGTCCCTGGAACCCCTGTTTTATCCCAGGAATAGGGAGTTGCAGAGCAATGGAGTCGTATTCTCCTTTCCCTATAAAGGGGTCAAAATGGGGAAGGAGCTCATTAGTTCTCACTTTGCAAGGTGTGGTTATGTGGTCACATTAATTTGTCATAAGGCTGCACTGCTGCCAGAAAGCATTCTGCAGCCCTTGCACAGCTAGGGATTATTTGCTGCTTCCCTTGATGACAAATAACTTGTACAGTGATACTGTGGATTGGGTCATTTGGCTGAAAACTAGTCCACCCACAAAAACCGTTCACTGAAATGTATGTACTGACCAGGACTGGTATGGGATCGTTTCCACTGGTGTGTGCTAGGTGATGAAGAGTGTGCTGGGAATGCCCCCTTTGAGCAGGGCTGCAGACATGCCTGTTTAAAACAGCTGTGAAATCACTGGCTGGGGCGGGGATCCAGGAGGCTGAACTAGATCCCTGCATTTGTCCTGCTGTTGACAGCAGAAGTGCTGTTGGCAACACTCTGCCGGTAAGCCGCACCCTGCGCAAGGAGACAGAGCATTTCACAGATGAGCTGGTGTTTTCAGACTAACACACAGCACACCTGCCCTTTTTCCTTTTGTGGGTGCAACCATAAGGGCAAAGAAGCAGGTTTCCTTCAGAGAGCCTCTGGATATCTGTCTGCCTATGAATATGCTGCCTGTACTAATCTGAGCCAGGTCAATACAAAAAATCTACTGTCAATAGGTATTTGAATAAGTAATTACAGGAGGGGAAAAGCAGCCATTCCATTAATATGCTTTTCATTACAGAAACACATTATTTATAGGCAGTACGTGGAGACATCTTAGAGGTCCTAAAGCCAGACAATAAGAAGTCAGCTTTATAGCAGAAGAGGTAATTGTTCAGTGTGTAGAGAGGCTTATTTTTGCTCCTTGATGTTTTTAGATTCAGTTAGAAGTTCATTAAAAAACTTCAGGAATTGCAGTCACTGAAGTAAAACCCTTTCTTTAGAAGAAAGATTATTTCCAATCACACTAAGAAAAAATTATTTAAAACCTAGACAAGAGTATCTGTTTTTTTCAGTATCTGAAGAGCTTTTGGACTTTTCCTGAATAGATAGTGATAAATTTACAGCAGTCACTATCAGTGTAGAGTGCCATCCTTGGCAGACATCTGGAGGAAAGGAGGGAGTTGCTAGTTTTGATTACTTCCATAGGAATATGAAAGGCACAGAAGAGACAAGAAACCAGGCAACTCAAATATTAATTTTCCTCCTAATCAGCTGAACTGCTTTTGAAGCAACTAGTAGCAAGAAGTAGTAGAACTAAGAACTGCTCTAACCTGAGAAGAGTTTTTGCATCAGTATCTTGCTGAAGTGTTTTCAATGTGAAACAAGGTGCTACGGATTGAGAGCTGAAGGCATGGATTTCAGTATTCACTGATAAGTATCGTTATGTTGGAATTAACATGAACGTGTTACATCGGTTGAAATGATACATTGCTTTGTTAATAGCATAGTTATGGTGCTCATTATATAATGATAAAAAATATGGTTTATGTAAACATGATCTGTGTCTAAATGTTGTTACATTTGCAGCACAAACAGCCAAAATGTCCTTTAAATGTAGGTTATTTTAGTGACAGTCCAAGCCATGAAAATGAGAAGTCAGAAAGTACAACCTACTGAGCAGACAGAAATCTTAGCATCTTGAAATCAATGACTTTTCTGAATTCCTTAATCTTTCAGAACAATTGCCACTTCAGAAATTCGGAATGCAGTTGCAGGGCTACCCTGATAATTCATATCAAAAGATGATAGAAATATAGGAGGCATCCTGGAATAGCAGGCTTGGTCATACCCCTTAGTTACACCATGGGCCTCGGGCTGGAACCACAGGAACTGACAATGTTTCCTCACCTTTTTTGATATGCTAACCTTATTTGGTTCTCTTGTCAGGCCTGCAGTAGGAGGGAGAATGGTGGTGGGTAAATGCTACTATTAATAAATCATGAGGGTTTTGTTCTCCTAGTAGTTAATTTCCCATGAATGCAAATGCTGAAGTTTAACAGTGAGACTGACAAATGTTTTATTTGGTTACTTTTCTTGAATGATTTAGGAGAAATGTTCAGATGTTACAGTAATCAATGGGTAGCACAGGAACAGATGGAAAACAATTGCCTACTGAACAAAGATGAATAAGAATAGAGCTGAGACACATTTCTGGGGTTGATTTGGACTTTTAAACAGTTTGAATAAATGGTATGTAGAGGGACCTGAGCAGTCTGCAGTGGAGAACTAACCAAAATAATTCCTGTTCCTTACATAGTAGCTGTTGTTGAAGAGAGTTAGAAAATATCCAGTCTCAATGTGAATTTCCACTGAGAGAATCCACTTTAATTCATAGTAAATTTCTGCCATGTACTACATAGTAGGTAAGAGGATGGTGCATGGAAGTTGGAAGAGGGAGAGTAGGTGGGTGCTGCAACTTCTGCTTCCTTTAATGGTTGATGTGACCAACTGGGCAAGTATCCAGTGCAGACACCAGTGGATCCTCAGTAACTGCCTGGCTACAAGCTCTGATTTCAGCTGTAGGCCAAGCACCTTGGTACAGATGGTTCTCTCTTCACAGATGTTTTGCTTCAACTTGCAGTATCAGTTTCTAACTGTTCTGCTGTGTGGTTCTCAGCAGCCCTTCAGAAAAATGTGCTGTGTATGGATCTGTACTTCCAGCTCCAAATGCAGGAAGGAGGACTGAGCCAGATGGGATATGTAGTAGGGAAGTGCAAGGGTAGCTTTTTGGAGCGGGTTTGTGCTGTAAGAGAGTAAGGGGCACTGTAAGCATGGCCCGAGGCCCTGGTCTGTGGCATCAGAGTAACAAGCACGTGCTTATGTCAAGTCCCAGGGGAAGATGGAGGTGTAGGAGAGAGAGGAAGTGGCGGGGTTCAAAAGCTGGAGCTGTGTGCTCCTTTAATAGTGAGAGAGATGGGCTTGAGATCCTACTTCAAAGAAGGAGTAAGAGGATAGGTAAAGGTGCAGGATACTGTGTGGAGGTCAGAGTGCAGTAAAGGAATGGGGAAGGTGAAGTTGGTCCATGATACTTGGGTTGTTTTCTGATTGTTACGTGGTCAGAAATTGTTGTGTGTATCCTCTCTGTTAAATAGTCAGTTGTTAAATATTATGCAAATGTACTTTAAAAGGGGGAAAAAAGTCTAAATTAATATAAATATAATTTATATTTATAAACCAACACAATTATAATTAAAGAATAATTAAAGGAAAATATAATTGGAGAAAGAAGAAAAAACTGTGATATGCTTCACCTGGGCTTGTTGGAGTCCCAGGCACAGAGCTATGAATTGCTTCTGCTGTTGAAGGCAGTGGTGGGTTCTCCAGCAACAGTGGCAACACATGTAACACACTGAAGAGCCTGACACTATTAACATTTTTTTCATCGTGAGTACAAGACTGATTAAATTAATTTTAAACTGTCTCTTTGATAAAATGCATAGTTTGAGTCCCTGCATTCTGTAGTATAAGGTCTCTTTTGTCATCCTTTAATCATATTCAGATCTTCCCAGAGCCTTCGTTGTGTTGTCAGTGTGCTTCTTGAAGGCTCTGCTAGACAGAGCATTTGAACAGTGATCATATCTGTGTCAAGTACAAAAGTAAAGTCTGCCTGTTCCTCCTTGAAGTTGCTATTTATGTGTCAGCTGTTCTAGCCTGTGTTCTGGTGAAAGCTCTGTTCAACCTGACTTACATCTCTAAGTTCTTAGCCAAGCTGAGCATCCCTGAATTGTATGCTACAGTGTATGTTTGGCATGCTGCTGCCTTTGTTTTTGGTGTGCAGTTACATTTTATTGTATTGAACTGCACATCACTGATCATCTTTTTACCAGACAATGCAGACTGTTCTGTCTTCTCTATTATTTGTCAGTCTCCTAGCCTTTGTTTTTACCTGCAAACTCTATCAGTATATTTTATACATACAAGTCATTCTTTGTCTTCCTCCCCATCTCCCTCTGTCTTGTCTCTCTTCCCTCCACCCCAGTTGCATAAGGCTAATGCCAGAACTTTGTGAGACCCACTAGAAAGCTCATATAACAAATTACCTTTTTAGTAGCCCTAGTCTCTTGCTTTTCACACCTGTCATTTGAAATCAAATCAATGGTGATATATATGAAAACATCACACTGTAAACTCTAGGATCTGAAAATGGGCGAACTGGTTGCTTTTCCCATTCCCTTGTGAAGTGCAGCATAGCATGGAGAGGTGGACAGGTAACTTCTTCAATCCACGCAGCTAAACCCAGCACAACTTGGAACCCAAATCAAAGACATTTACTGATCATTTATATTGAAAAATGCATTGTTGAACTTGTCTTTTATTTTTTAAAAATGGATTTAAATATGCTGAAATGATTTAGTATCTACTTTCTCAATCAAAATGTTAGGTGATAAGCTGTATAGCTAAGGGTGACGTCACTATTGCTGTCTTTATCAAGAAAAACTTGTGGGCTCACCAAAAGTGTCTAAAATGATGCATTAAATCCTTAATAAGGTTTAAATGAGGATTGTGATAAGTATAATAATTTTAAAAAGAATTGTGATAACTCCAATACTATTCTCCATTTAATAATTCAGTAATCTAATCTTGTATTACTTGTTTTGTCTGGTACTGGTGCTGCTTTGTAGCTGACAAGCCTCTGATTGCCCAGCTCATCCTGTTGAAATAATGGAACAACTTTATTTGACCTTTTTAGGAATTTCTTGAGTTTTTCAAGAATTACTAAAATTTACACTGAAAGTCCTGTGCAGTACTAAATTTCATAATCCCTAGGATGGGATTATATTAAGACTTGCAATGTAGGCAGATCAGTTCAACAGGGAAAAAGTTGTTAGAAACATTATAGTGTTGGTATGGTATAGTGTTGGTATTGCATTAATTAAATAATTAAATTTAATAAATAAATAAAATTAAAAGTGCATTAAAAATGCAATTTTTAAATTACACTTCATCCTCAATTCAGTTTTAGATGTTTTCTGAAAATTATCAATAATAAATATCTGTCTTACATGCATAGATTGAGAGTGTGTTGTATCTTTATTACTGCTTAAGCGAGATCTGTTTGGCCTCCTAAATTGTTTGGAGACTGTCTTGTCACTAATTTAATAGGTGCCTGGTGTAACAGGTCAGAGGTTTCCACAGATGTTTAAGCTTCTTTCATGTACTGTACATGTTTTCCAATAAATGTTCATTTCTTCCTGCAAACTGGTGTATCTATACACAAGTACTGCTACTTGATGTTTCTGGTATTGCTGTTTTTACAAGGATATTAAGATGCTAATCCAAAAACATCTTTGATCCAGGGTTTGACATGAGTTCTCACTCCCAAACTATTTCAAAATAGAAGTACATACTTATTATGGCCACTTTCCCTTTCCTAGCATCTGACTGCAGTGCCTTCCTGTGCACTTTCAGTTGGCATGTAACTGTGTAAACAGCTGGTATACCTATTATTCATCACAGAAGAACAGGAACTAAAACTGGGAAGTGAGGAGGGAGCTTTCTCAGGCACCTCTGCCGCTGCTGAGATGGAGTCTTTTTGTCAGCTCCACAGCTGCTTTCTGTCTCCAGTAATCATTTTCTCCTCACTGCATTTAAAACTTCCACCTTCAGCTGCATGGATCCAGCTGATTTCAGGCTGTGTTCTAGTTGTGTGGGATGTAGGCAGCCATTTTAATGGGTTCTTCTTTCAAAATTGATTGTTGGTTATGCCTGCAAGGCATTCAGCCCCATGTGTCTTTGTATAAGCATCCTTATAAAAGCAACGCTTGGTTATATTACTTTTCCTACTTTGACCAAAACATATAAAGTAGCTTTCACTGGAATAGTATATCTTTTTTGCCTGTATGTGAGGTTTTGCCAGTGCAAATATATTTATTAGAGAATGCTCTTCTTCATCGTTGTTATCTGTACAATTATGTTAATAGAAGTGTCCGCAGAGGTTTAAGCATTTAGGGTGAACTTAGCTTATTTGAAAAAATGAGTGTCAAAAAGGTGACTGTCAGAAAGATTATTATATGTTCATATACTTAAACCAAACACCTCTATTTTTTTAACCTGTGGTTCCTAAATTTTAACTGAAACCAAAACATGGTGTAGAAGGCATATGATCCCATCTGATCAGATTGTTTGTGGAAGTCTGTTGATATGACTAATTTTTTTTTGCATTTGTTTTATTCTGAAAAGCTTTTTTGCTAAGCTCTGCTGATGGCAATAATGGAACTGTTAACTGGACAACTAAGCAAGCCCACAGTTACATTATCAGCAGAATAAAGGCTGTTCAGAAGAATGGTGAGTTTAGGCTGTAAATTTAAATCCCATGTTGGTTCAAGCAAACCTGCTTTTAATATTACTCTTGCTTTTCTAGTCATGTCTTTGTTTTAGGAGTAGGGTGTTATTTTAAGGTAAGTAATTTGGAAACCTTTACATTTCTTCAATCTTGAAACATTCACAGACCAGCATGTTCTTATTAGTCTTCTCTGACTTTTCCTGTTCCTATAGCTTTGCTTGAAATAATGGCTGTGTTTATACCTAATATTGCACATTTTCTTATTGTGGCTGGTTGCTTGAAGATACCTCTGCAGTTTGCTTAATACAGTAACTTGTCTGTAACAATTAGAAAAAGTCTTCTCATGCATGAATGTAAAAAGACTACTGTCATTTATGCAAGTACACATCAAACATTGTAGCTAGTGCATACTGGCTGAGAAAAAGCTTTGCACCGATTGCTCATCTAGGCAGGCAATTGGGATTGGCCTCCAGATCAAGTTATTTCTGGGATTGTGCTTCATCTGCTAAATATCAGTGGGGAGAGAACCAACTGAAATTTCCAGAAACAAAAACTTCCAGGTGAATTCTTTCCTGAAGATCATCAACATACAGGCTGCAACCAACATGGTGACTCTTCTAAAATTTCTGGAGATGGAGGTTTTCTGTTTCTGGTAACAAGCTCTGGGATGCAGGCTTAAAAAATCCTGTCTGAATTCCTGGCTATGCCCATGTTCAAGACATACAAGGAGACCTTGGGGTCTACAGAAAGTCCTCCAAGCAATCTGGAAACAACAAAGAGGAAAGCAGTGCTGTCAAGGTAGCTGATTCTAGCAGGGATCTGATGTGATCCTATGTAATGAAGATTTTTATTTCCCCGTGATTAGTTCTACAGAAGCTTTTCACAGTCCGTGAGATTTTTTATCTACCACGGGGAATTTGCTCAGATAATTCACAGTTGGCAGTCTGCTATATTGATTAGTGTCTATTTGTTAAGTATATTCAGTTTCATCCCTAGATCACCCAAGATGATGATTACACATTCATCTCCAGTCTCAGTCTTACAAAAATAATAGTGGATTTTAAAAGCTTGCAAAGAAAGTAGCATTTCACTTGTTTAATTATTGAAAAGCTAGTGATAGCTGTAGTGGCCTGAAGACTCATCATTTTCCTTCTGATTTTGAAGAAATTTCATGGGGGGAAAACAAGGAGGGCAAGAACTTTTGAGTTCTTAATTGCCATACTTGTGTCATTATGATGTGTTTGTCATTACATGATAAAACAGGATTCTGGGTTTTTCCTTCTGAGAGATGTTTCTAAACTTCCACCAAAGTCAGTGTTTTATATCTGCATCGTTCCTTACTGGCATACTTACTTCACCAGCAGGGAATATCTCATTGCTAGGAATGAGCAGGCATTTAGTGGTGGTAATAGGTTTCCTATAGCAGACAAAATAAGTGTTATATGGGTTTTTTCAGTAGCTGCTGATTCTAGTATGCTTCTTTCTTTCTGAAAGAATTGCTTATCGAGAAAAAATACACATTACTTTTTCACTGTTTTTCCTGTTTGAAGTGGATTTTCATTATAGAGGAAAAGCATCAGAAATGGAAAAATTGACTTTTCTAGGTATTTAATGCACTTTCAGCCAGCCACTGTGTTTTTGTCAGCTCTTCTATTAATGTTATTGTACTTTTTCAGCTTTTCTTGAAAATATTTTAAAGGAAATTAATTAACTTCCTTGTGCTGTTTAAAGCTCATTTGTAGAATTGAGTGCAGAGGCTTTTTGGATAATAATTTACTAATTTTAAGTAAATAAATCAATGATCTTACTGTACCTAAGTCTACCTAATGAAAATTATGTAGTCACTGGTTTATTAACCACACAGAATTGTGACAATTCAAATTTCAGGATCATTTTAATTTTGTCACTAAGATAAAATTATTAGAAAGATATTCTGTTCAGTTTTATGTTAAAAGTGGTTTTCAAATATGGGAAAAAGCACATGCTGTGGAATGTGATCAATAGTATATCCAGAGCTATACATTCTGCAATATCAAGCTTGAAGAGTGGGAAGTATGTAACTAAATGTGGAGGTCTACATTACAGATGGGTGCATCTCCTGTCAGCTGCCTCTGCAGTCCATGGAGATCTAGTCAGTGTAGCGTGGAATCTAGAACATGATTCATCTAATTTTAAAGGAGAAATCAAATAAATCAACCCCTAGAAGCATCTGTTTCTTCTCCACTGACTATAAAAGGAGCCTGACTAACTCAGTGGTGGATGTTGTTTCTGTAGGCATCTAAAATTAGGTGAGAGGGATTCCACTCAGAGTACGTGGTGTGAGGGCTGGAATGCCTGTGATTAATGCCTAATTAGTGGAGCCTTTTTAAGCAAATCTCAAGTAAGAAAGTTGGTATAATTATAAGGCTGGAGAAATTATACCAAGATTAAAAAATTACACCAGGATTAAAAAATTACATGAGCTTTATCCACATTTCAAATGTGTCCTGCTTATTGATCAAAGTGTTGAAATTAGCCCCTCTAGGACCTACAAGCTTGTTCCTATGAGTTTGTTACAATGACTCTGAAGTGTCTTTTGGAGTCTTGTCTTCCCAATGACAGCACCTCCATGCTGTATGGCCCATAATTTTTTTTTGGAGATGTTATTTCTCATAAAGTTTCTTTCGGTTTGGCAAGCAAGGCTGGTAGCTGCTTGTGGTTATCTGTGACTTACCATCTTTATCTACCACTTCTGTAATCCTCAGCTCACTGACAGAATCTAATAGCAATGATCAATTTTTTCAGGGCATTGACTTAAAATTCAGTAGTAATAAAATTAGTGATATAAGCTACAATCAGTCTTATTAAGACACCTGAGAAACACCTATTAAATCAGTATTCTCTGTTTATACTTACATTTTGAAACTTCTTGTTAAAGTGGTTTCTTATCCATCTAATTTATTGTAATGATTTCTTTATTCTTCTAATTCATTAAAATATGTATGTAGTTCTGCATCAAATGTGTTATACCTAAAAGAGAGATACTTATCAATGAATTTTGTATTGAATAAAAAATAGCTTATTGCTTTTACGTATGCTGATAGTTCTGAATTAAGTTTTCTTTAGGTTTTTAATTCTTAGTCTTGTAAAACATGGCATCATTTTTTTTGTTTGGAATCATTTCACCTGACTGGCCTATAAATACCCACGTCCTTTTGTTTTATCCTTCAATACAAGCACAACATCTTCAGAAAAGAGCTCTCTAACTGAAGTTTGAGACCTTTTTTTCCTGAACCTGGTGGTTTGAGAAAGTCTAGCTTTAAAAACTCATGAAAGTCAGCTGAAGTGCACTGATATATCCTTTTCTGCACAAGGACTGAAAAATCTGCCGTTTCTGTTCAATGGGGAATGAGAACTGTCGATTGGTAAGGTCCCTCTGTATTCCTCTGTTGCTTTTTTATGTAAAGTATCAGGAAAACATGATTGTATAATTCATTTCATGTATTTTTATTGATGTAATATTTCAAATAAACCAACTATAAAATTACAATAGCCTTCCTAATTTTTTAAATTACAGTTAAAATAAAGAGCTTATACAACTTTTGAAGTCTTAACATAGGCAGTTTTGTTTACTGCAGTCTTGGAAGGGATCCTGGGCAAAGAGAGGGTTTGCTCTGTGTTCTGTTCTTAAATCTCTGTAACCTTTTGTGTCTAATATTTGTTGCTTTCCTTCTCTCAGATGCCTGCATTGCTGTTGAAATGCATGAAGTTACCTACAGCATGTCTCATTTTTACCTTTTTTCTGTCTCTTATCTCTCTCTCTGCTTTTCAGTGTACACAATTCTGTCTAAGGTGCACTCTGATCGGAATGTATACCCTTCTGCTGGAGTTCTGTTTGTTCATGTTTTGGAGAGAGAGTACTTTAAGGGGGAATTTCCTCCTTACCCAAAGCCTGGTATGAGATGCTAAGATCTTCCATATTATATATAAATGCAGAAAAAATATTGTTTTAAAAAAATGAAGTCTATTTAGCATACCTTATGGTTCAACATATAAGATAAACAGGACAGGTTTTAGTTTCTGTTGAAATATCTTCAAATGAAATAAAACGTGTAGTCCTACACTTTTAAAATATTCTAGTTTGTGATCATTTGTAAAAAGATGCATATAATTGTGTATTGTGAAAAAATGTACTTAATTTGGGAAGGTGTAATAATACATAATATATATCTGATATTAGGAAGTGTTCCTTTTGCATTACATACGAAATAGTGGAAATTTAATAATTGCCCGTTAAAAATGCTATTTATCTGATCACTGTTTCAGACATAGTGTGTATCAGGCTATATGAAGGAGCAATTTGAAAGCATATGGTAAACATAAGACAAAATAGACGATTCAATCAAATATAAGACTTCATAATGCTGTTTTTGATGTGCACTAAAGCTAAAAGACTGGTCACCACAGGTTAGGATATGTGTAAGCAATGTGGTAGGAGTGGGAAGAGAGAGAGCATTCAGCCACACATACTTATCAACAATAAAAAGGAATAAATGTATCCAATTTATAATAATATTACTATTTTCCTTTAAGAATAGGAAAAACCTGTGTACGGTGCACACATAATCAAAGCCTGTTTCATTAATAAACTTTTGAATTGATTTGAGAGTGCTATTACTAAGACTTTAAAGAAAAAATAAGCTTCTGTTAGCATTGGTTAAATTTTGAGTAAACATGAGTATACCCAAATGTTTTACAAATTTCCTCTCTTTGAAAAATGGATACCTGAGTCTTCATTTATGAAGATATGTCGTGGTGACTGGCAGAGTGAAGTTGGCCTCTGTCCCAGTTTTCTCCCAGTTTTGGCACATAGGTGGAAGGAACTTGGAAATTTTACTGATGATGGATTGTCTTACAGCTGGAGCCTCTTGACATTCCTGTGATTCCAAGGCCATAGGAATCTGGTTTGAGATCCTGTTGCAATTGCTGTTCCCATAGACAATTGTGATTATATGAGAAAGTCAGTGTGAGGTCAGGTTTTGTCATGATCCTTTTATTTTTGTCTGCTGAGCTGGATCATTACCATGGCCTACCTTGACAAAGGAAGGGCAAACCAGAATGTCTCACAGGTGGCTTTCAGAATTTTGCCCAAATCATTTGTGGTGCTGGGAATTTGCTTAGAGCAGGGTGTTAGTATTGCTAGGTTGTGGGTTCAAACTCTGTACAGGCCATTCACTTAAGAGTTGGACTCCATGATCCTTGTGGGTCCCTTCCAACTCAGAATATTCTGTGATTCTGAATGCAATAGATTAGATTACTGGGATGTCCTGAGAGAACTGTGAGGGAAGTTGTGTTACACCCAAATGCTGGTTTGGTCTGGTTCTGGTTCATTTTACTGAACCAGTTTGTATATGCATACCTGAAGAAAGACTAGTTACCCTTGCGCAACACATCTCAGTCTCTTTATCCCTCTCTGGAGGAGATGAGAGCTGTTCAGTCTTCACTGGGGTTGGTTTCTGCCTTCTGTGCCAGCCTGCTTGTTACCTTCTTTCCTCACTTGTCCTACAGTGCTGTTGCCATCTCAAAGCCGAGTTGGAGCGCAGGGCAGAGGTGCCTGTGCAGGCTCAGAATGGATTTGACTTGAGTTCTGTGCCTCAGCTGGACATTGTCTTGGTGGTGAGGATTTGGTAGTGTTCAGGCATGATTTCATTTACAAAAGCTAAAATAAAGTGAAGTCAAATCCAGACATTTGTAAGAGTATCAGTAAGAACCACAAGAACTGATGTACTGGTTTGATTTGAGGGGCTTTTACAGATTTCAGCTGGACCACTCTGTTTGGTAGCCATCAGTGGATCCAGTTCACAGGAATGTCTGACCCTTTTTTGAATTAATTTGTTCTCTAAATTAAAATGACTGCCAGGCTGTTGGTGCAAAAGACCTGTATGTGTATCCTAATGCTAACAGAAGCTTTCAGGCATTATTGATTACACAGCCACTCTTTACAGTACATTGAGTACCTGGATCCATCATTAGAAACATAAATAAAAGTAAGTTGGGAGGAGGAATTAAAGGACTGAGACCTTTGTGCTTTTGTCTGTAAGGAGGTTAGATGCTTCAATTTGAGGTGGAACTGAGCTCTAAAAATCAGACCCACTAGTTACTGAACTTGAGCACTCAGTTAGCCAAGACTTTAGGAAGTACCAGTACATTATCTCTGCAGTTGGTTACACTTTCCAGGTATGAATTTCTTAATACCTATAAGTGCTAAGTAATAGTTCCCCTATTTCTGATATGGTAAATGTTAGCAAATTTTAATTGTTTTTTTTTTTTTTTCTTTTTAGAAAGGTTCAGAAAACAAGTGAAAGCAGAATTAGACTTCCTAGTTGAAAAATTAAAATCAAAGCATTTAGCATTTTCTTGTCAATATTCTAATATAATTTTTCTTATCTAGGTGAAATAAGTAATGATCCTATAACATTTAATACCAATTTAATGGGTTACCCTGACAGACCTGGATGGCTACGCTATATACAAAGGACACCATACAGTGATGGAGTCCTGTATGGTTCACCAACTGTAGAAAATGTGGGCAAGCCAACCATCATTGAGGTATTTTCTTTCAAAAGTTCAAAAATACGTATTTTGGTTTAGAGTGTAAGGTTCAGAACTGTCATCAAGTTCCCCCTTATTTTTGAATCGTTAATTACGATATTAAAAAGTTTATAAGGCATGGACACAGACTTACGAAATTAACATTTTCTCAGAGGTACCATTTTATCATCCTTTGAGAGAAAGCCGGATTGTTTGACATTTCATGTTTTACTTAAAAGGTACAGCTAATAAGTAGCAATAACAAGTTAAGCTACATGCAATATCTTTTCAGTTTTGCCTTTGAACTTTCTGAGAGGCATTTCATTTCAGTAAATTATGACTATGTTAAAGTTTTATTCAAAATACAGAGCAAAAAACCTTTGTGAACAACTGTACTTGAAGAATAGCTGAATTCGTAACTTTGTAACATTCAACCTAAATATCGGCCAGACTTTTCCCTACCAGATAAAAGTGTTCAGTCAATAAGCAGTTGTGGGGTTTTTTCGCTTGTTTGTTTGTTGTTTGTTTAGTTGAGTTTTTTGGCTTGGTTTGATTGGTTTGGGTTTTTTTTCAATTACTTTTCATCAAATATCCCCTTGTTCATTATTCATGTTTATTGTTAGGTTTTATTTTACTTAGCAGTTTTGTGAATTTAGTTCTTATGAGTGTAACAATGACAAAACTGTATTTTTGAGTGTTAGCTATTCAAACGTTTAAAAGCACTAATTATTCATTGAAAGCCATTTAAAGGGAAAAGGGACATTATTTTCTACCATGTATTTCATAGACAGCAGACTGAATCAGACACTCTGTGGTTCACAGTGTTAAGAAATCTGCACATTAACTTGCTCCAGCCATTTTGCTGCTTCAGCAGTATATTTGTCTTAAACCCTTGATGAGTATTTTTTTTCTAAATTGCATTTGATGTAGTTTTTCTTCCTCAAGAATGACAGCTCTGAATGTTAAGTTATACTGCAGATAGTTTCACCCTTGCTTAATTTTGTATACATGATTCTGTTTTGATTTCAGCTGGACTAATAACATCTGAGACTTGATCATGTGCAGAAGTTCTTGCAGGCTTTGCTTATTTCATTATTGAAAATTGCCAGGTTTTAAATGGCATGTGCTTTTAGATTCTAGGATCTATATTGAGACCTCCATTCTAAGCATGACCCCAAGCCATATTTGAAGTAAATCTTGCCCAGCATACAAATTAATTCCTTGCAGTTCCAGTCTTAGATGTGGCTTTTGAATTAATTCTATGGTACGTGAGGAGGGCAGATGGCATTTGATCCTCTTCATAGTGCCCTCTGAGAGGAGTGATTGCATATTCCTGGCCTGAATACAACTTCCATCATGTTATAATTCCTGAGGGGATGTCATGGGGAGGTCAATTAACTGGAGGAGACCTCATGATTAGAAGAGCCTAGCATTATGCATAGCACCGCAATAGATGCAATAGATGAAATAGAGCAGGTAACATTCTTGAGGTCAAGCTCCTTTGAAAGCTGTGCAAAGACAGTCTGTGTTTGAATGAATGTTCAGGACAGAGGCAATCTCTGCTGTTCCTTGGTGTGGTGTGTGGGCTACGCTGGCAGCTCCCACTGCTGGAGTGCAGGCTCACAATGGGTACTGCGCTGCTCCTGTAGAGAGCCTGTTCAACCAGGGGATTTGATTTTCTGAGTACTAACGGTTCAACTGCTGTTGAAACAACCCTATGAAAAATTAACAGAATTAGGACTGGAGAAATATCGAATTTATTTTCTGTTAATTTTATAATGAAATTGTAACGTTAAATGAGATCTGATTGTGTTGGGTAAGCTTTTCCCTCTCTGCTTAAACAAACCTGCAGTAGATACTCCACAGCATTTTTCCTTTTCATTCAAATCCTTTAAAAGAAGTGCAACATCTGTTACTTTTATGTATTTAATAGTCAGTGTCACAGTAGTTTGTGGCTCTGTTTGCTGAGAAGCAACATAGTTCTGTCACTATTGTCACTCCTCTGCCTCTCCTTTGTTCTTGAAAGGAGTGAACTGAAGTCTAAAATTAGAAAGAAAGTTTGTCTTTTTCAGTTTGTTTCATGAAAGGTTTATCACCTTGCAGGGAAAAAAAAAGGTAGAGAAAATAATACATAATTATACAGATATCCAGCCTCGTTCTGTATTTCTTATGAATGAGCACTTAATCGTAGTACGGCCTTGGAGTACAGTCACCACTGAGAAGTAACCACTTGCATGCATTTCAGGTATCCTAGATATTTAAACTTTTAGATTAGGATCCTTGCATATTTTATTCGTGAAGGTGTCTGTTTCCAAAAATAAGAGTCACGAATGTTGCATCCACCTCTTAGTTTTCACTTCCTTTACAGTTACAGATTCCAGGATTTTTTTAAAAACTGCTTGTATTAGAGCATTGTTTTGAATCCATTCATGGAGTGAGACTTCACTGGGGCTAGAGCTAGAACTAAACGCCAGTCCCAAAGATGAGAATTCCTGGCATCCCGACACTTTTTCCTTTAAAAAACCTCTCCATGTAGTTTATTTCCCTAGGAGCTATCAAAGAATTTAGATCTTACAGTATCGATGGGGGGGGGGGNNAATAATTTAGAGCTTACAGGTTCGGTGGGGGGGGGGGGTGGAGGCTGCATGGGGAAATGGAGAAACCACTCTTTCCTTATGGTGGTTCTTAAAGTAAACAGAAGAGAAAGAATACACATGTATGGCAGAACACTTCTATCAGGACCAACATATATTCTTTCCACATATATCCCTTCGATAATTGTATTTGGCTATAGACTGGTCAAGAAGATTCCAGTATCCTGACTTGAAGGTAGTACTGTATTAAATAAATTGATCTTGCCTTTCAAATTTAATATTAATGAATGAATGTTCATACATTTCAATATAAGGAGGCAAAGCACTTAAAAACTGATAAGTATTTCTAAGTTATCAATTTAGCTTTTACTTATTTTTCATTTATATAATTTTCGTTTTTGCATTGATTTGTAATGCTGTCTTTTTCACTCTAGATCACTGCGTATAACAGGCGTACCTTTGAAACAGCAAGACACAATTTGATCATTAATATAATGTCAGCAGAAGGTATGTACAGAATATAGCTGGTTGTGTTTTGAGATGAATAAGCAAAACCATCTTATGGGCTCCTGCTTTTGAAGGTAACTACTGTAAAATAGTTGTCTGGTGTTAAAGCCAGATGCAGGGGCACAGGGGAGAAGTAAGAGAATTTTTCCTGCTTTAATTAATTTTAGTTTTTTAATCCAGATTATTGCTGTCATTCAGGACTGTTTTCTTCACTCACAGAAAAATGTTTGCATCTTTGTTTTTCATTAAACTGCTTTTAATTCAGAATTTCCCCTGTTTTTTCAAATGGACCTTATATGAAGGATTTCACTCTCTTTCTGCATGTTGTTTAGTTTTCTTAGTTCTGCGTGTGCCTTATGCAATGAACAGTTGTGTAGGCAGAATCAGAAGACAACAGGTTATGGCATATATGGACATTTGGACCTTAAAATTAGTTATTTTTATCACATTTACCTATTTACATTCTGGAGCGTAGAAGGATGGAATCCATTGTTGCTGCAGATTGGTTTTGAACCCCAAATTAGCATGAATGTAATTATATCTGTTAATGAAGTTTTACCAGCTGAGACTCTTTTCCTGTAGTCTGCTTCTTCATCTCCCAGTTGTTTTATAAATAACTGAAGGTTTTCAGCTCAAGTAGCAGCTAATGGTACTCACTATTGAATTAAACATAATCACATTAGGTTCAAAATGACCTAATTCAAACACAAGTTTTTTGGAAAGGTGTATCAATCTTAAAGTAGTATTGCATTAATCATTACTCCAGCTATTTTGGAGATTTATTTTTGGATTTATGGAGCTTTTGTTTAATGCAGCGCTCTTTTTCATCACAAGTAGATTTTCCTTTACCATACCAAGCGGAATTCTTCATCAGGAATATGAATGTAGAAGAAATGTTAGCAAGCGAAGTTCTTGGTGACTTCCTCGGAGCAGTGAAAAATGTATGGCAGCCAGAACGCTTGAATGCTATAAACATTACTTCAGCCCTTGACAGGGGAGGGAGAGTTCCGCTTCCTATTAATGACATGAAAGAGGGGTAAGCATGTGTCAGTATGATGTTTTTGCTTCACTTTTTTTTTTTCTTACTGAAAAGCCTAATATTTTTGCAAGTTTTCTAGAAACTTTGCAATTGCTGTTTTATATTTTGGAATTAGATATGAAAAGTTTACTCATGTTCTGAGCCCCAGTTATAATATGGGTTTATTGTGTTAGACACCACTACAACAGACAATTGTAGTGGTTCCTATATATTGATGTTATAATCCAAGGAATACTGAAAAATTCCATTAATTATAAACCAGTTGGTAGTAAATATGGTTTTTCGTAATCCCAGTTTTACTTCTGAGCAGTCACTTGGCATGCTTTTCAAGTTTTTCACCATTCCCAATTCATGAAACTCAAAATCTTTAAGCAAGATATGATAGAGCAGAGATTGTAGAGACACTTCAATTTCTGAGAGCAGTTAGCATGTGACAATGTAATTTTTAGCTGTACTCATACTAAGTGAGTTAGTTATGTGATTCAAGAGCACTGCTGACTTTCTTCTGAAAGTCGTGAGGTGTCTGGGGAGCTCAGGTTACTGAGTGTAAACTGTAGGAATGGACTGTTTCCAGTGGTGATTGGTAACCATAAATACTGTTCTGAAATACTGTACTTAATTTGGAAACTAGTAAGGATTCAGTTTTTTCAAATATGGTTTTGATAATGCTTTTCCCTGGTGAAAGTGAAGATGCCTAGTTATTTTTAGATAATTTTAGATATTTTGGAGTGAAACAGTATCTAAGAAAGGGATGAAGGTTCAAAATATGAGATGTGTGCAGAAAATATTGTTTTTTCAGAGCCCTTTTGTGTCTCTGGAGTTTTCGAGGACATTTAAAGAAGGAAAGTGACTTCTGTACTACCCAGAGTAATAGCAGAGTCACTTGTATTAAGTGGCTACACTGCAAATATTTAGTTAGATAATGCCTACTATAACACGTGGCAACCAGGACCTAATTTCTGTTTCAGAATCCATTGGTACATTATTACCTGGTGCAGCATACTGTATTTTACAGCAGTGTTCCATATATCTAAGTATGCCAATGAATAATACAATTAGTGTAGTAGCTCTTCTTTTATGTATGGTAATGCTAAATCAAGTATTAGGTTTACCTTCAGCTTTCAGTATTCTGAAGCAAATTTTGTTGGCAGTGCATAGCTACAGTATGGAATCTTTCAGGAGAAGATGGGGGTTTAGCATGTGCCTATCTGTATTAGGTTTAGCAATGACTAGTCATTGTGAATTTACTTTGAAAACATGGGAAGGAACTCTTTGAAAATACTAGGATGAGTAAGACTAAAGATTTCCTTAAGACAAAATGATGCTATTTTAATACAATTTTCAAAAATAGAACTGATTTACTTACTTGAGGAAGCCACACTTGGAGCTCTCTGACTTCATAGAAATTGACACCACTGATGGTAATGAAACATTTACATTAACAAGCAAACCAGAATATGTTGTAATAAGCAGCTAGGAAAATCCTTTTGATTTCAGTCTGTAACTTGTATGCTTAAAGAGAGAAAAGTATACTATGAAGGAAAATAATTTTTAAAAGTAATTTCAATCTTTAAATAACAGCTGAATACTACTGTGTACAGCAATAATGTTTGGAAGAGTACATCATTGTCCTTTGGGGATTTGTGAGACATCCTGCTGGTCTGTCACTCATCTCTTTCTGCAGTGTGTATGTGATGGTTGGGGCAGATGTTCCTTTCTCTTCGTGTTTACGAGAAGTGGAAAACCCACAAAATCAGCTGAGGTGCAGTCAAGAAATGGAGCCTGTAATAACCTGTGATAAAAAATTTCGTACTCAATTCCATATTGACTGGTGTAAAATCTCTCTGGTGAGTTATTTTATTATTGCATAAAAGTGATGTTTTTAGAAGTACAGGTAAGAGTTTTGCCAGTATGGTCAGACAACGTTGCCAATTCCACTTTATTGTGACTGATATTTTTTTCCACCTAGCAGACACTCTTGAGATTGTGAAAGGATTTTGCTATGTAGGCTAAATTCTGTTAGAGTTGAGCCCCAGTTAAACCACTGTATTTGTTTTCAGTAGCAGTGAGTTCTATAAATGGCCAGAGAACTCCAGGTCTTAAAAAACTAAAAGTAATGAGAGGTGTAGTTCATTAATTCAGAATGCTGATACTGCTTGTTACACTTGCTTCCCTAAAAAGTATGTACATACATACATGTTTTCTCACATACTGATTCTACACTGACCAGTTAATACTGTGCTGTTAAAAAAAAGTTTCTGAAAATTGTCTAAAGCATATTTTATGCTAAAAATGAAATAGAAAAAGGAATGAAAGTAATGTTGACTAATGAAATAATAAATAGGGTCATTCTTCTCAGTCAAATGCAAGAAAAATGACAACCAAACACTTTGCCATGAAAGGAGAGTAATTCCCAAAGAGGCTTTTTAAGGTTTTTTTTTTAGTTCCTGTAAGGAAAATCAAGGAATAATACAGTATTGGAAGAGAATGTTGCAGATAAATTTGAACAATTATGGTGAAGGTATATAAAATAAACTTAGATGGTTGTTGAGCTGCTTCAGACATTACCCAGGAAGAAGCTGAAAGGGAGGTACTAAATGCTTTTTATAATGGAAAAAACATGTTGAGTATAAGGAAAGATATTCATACACAAAATTGATTGGGTAACTTCCAGTCTTTTCTGCCTAGACACTGTTAATTAGGAAAGCTTCTAGAAGGTTGGAAAATACTTGTTTCAAAAGAATACCCAGATTATTTGCTTTTTATTGGCTTTCTATTGAAAAATTGTAAAAGGTACAAGTGTACACAGCAATACTTAGCAGCACTTGAAAAAAGCCAGAAGGCAGCTGGTCTTTGGCAAGAACAAACTATGTCAAGTCTTCCACTTCCTTCTACAAGGAAGAAGTAGAACCAAGGTGGAGCAGCAAATTTCATTCCTTCTTTGTAAGGTTTTTGTCGCACAAGCTCAGGAACATGGCCTGGATGAAGCGAGGAACTCTAGTGGAGAGCTGGTTGGTAGCCATAATCATAGCAGAATTAATAATAATTCCTGGCTATTCCTCATTAATAGCTGGATGATGGAATGTGCTTATTAGATTAAATTTGTAGTTCCTCATGAAAGTGAAAGGATCTGCAGATGCATTGAAGGACATGATGGAACTCAGAAAGGTCTTGAGAAATTGGAGAAACAGTTGAATTTTAAACAGGATGAATTTTAAAAGGAGCAGCAGAGGGATAGTGCACTCATGCAAGAACAGTCAGCAGAAGGAGGAGCATGCAGAAGGAAAAGCAGGTGGTTAGGAGCACTTCTTCAGAAAAAAATGCCTGATAGTGGCAGTGGCTCATAAACTAATCATGAAGCAGCATTGTCTTGCTGGTTTGAAAAAAGCAGTTGTCACCCTGGGATGTGTAACAGGAACAGGCTTTCAGAGAAGTGTTATTTTCTGCAGCATCTATAACACAACCTTCTCCAATTCAGCACTTGTTTTGGTGGTGTGCCACGGTAACTGAATTTAAACTGTCTTAGGGATGTTTACTGTTGCCAGCAGCATTTCTGCTGTAACCTGCTGCATCAAAGGGAAAAGGGAGCCAAGCTTCCCTCTATCTAATCACACTCTGCTTTTCATAAGGCAAGCTGAGAGACAGGAATTCTCCCCAGATCTACGGGCTGGGAGGGAGTTGAGCTCTATTTCCCATATCCACAATGTAAACAAGTGATAGAAAATAGAGCCATCATATCCTCATCCTCATGCTGTTTATGAGGTGGCATTGGCAGTTAGCACCAAATCAAAGAGTGGCTTTAAGTTTGGAGGTCCCACACTCTGCAAGGATGGGCAATGTAATAAATGCCCCACTTGAAGCTGCATTCTGACAGCTTGTTCTCACACTGTGTATGGACCTCTGTCAGTCAGATCAATAAGTACATATTTTTTGTGCACTGTTAGGGTTTGAGATTCAGCTAAGCAGCTAAGTAGAACTCAGTGTAGTTAACATAAAAGATACTCTGGAATTAATGAGCAGAGAATACATAAATTAATTTTTGTTTAACAAACACATATATATGTGTGTGTGCGTGTGTGCACGCATTTGAGGCTCAGCAGGATATCTGGAATTTCATAAAATCTCTTCACCTATTGCCTAAGTTGTAATACAGCATTTTATGACTTGAAGTGTAAATTATAAAGAAATTACCATGAGTTGCAAGATTCCTCAATGAACAGTCAGACAAAAGGTCAAGCGTGTAAGGAAATATATTTTATTTGTATTAATGATCTGGAGATTAATGATCTTAAAGCTAGCACTGATAAAAATTGACAGTAACATCTAACTGAAGATAACAAAAAAATGGGTGCAGAAAATTAAGTCATCTGGGAATGGCAGTCAAAAGCAATAGGAAATTTAGCAGCAAAACAGGTTTTTATTTCTAGGATCATTGGGTACAGACACACATGCACAAAAAAATTGTGACCAGGAATGCAGGCTTTTGGAGGCTAGTTGAATTAGTTTGAGGGAGACAATGAGCTGTCCTCGGCAGCTCAGTTGATGCCTCTTGATTTTTTGAGCACTGGATGTAAAGCTCAATATGAAGGAGAAGGAGGAGGAAGAACATCGTAGGTATGTGACTCTTCATTTTTGCCACCTTTATACAAGAGAGGACAGTATTGTTACTTAGGAAGACTAGTAAGAAATGGATTAATTAATCAAAAAGAAATCAGAATCAGTTAATTAGTTTGCATTAAAGATGTTTACTGAATCTGCACTCAAATACTGTTTGTGTGAGATATGCCTAAAATTAATCTGTAAAAGACATGGTATCTCTGGTAGGCACAAAAGAGAGTAGTAATATTATAACATTACTTATCACACTGATCAGAAGCTTCATAAAATGTAAGTTTCTATTATTTTAAAAAAAGTAGTTGGATGAAATTGTATAGAATTTGTTAAATGTGTAATATGGATATTTTTATATGTTATGGTTAGTTAAATACCCAACTTTTTTACATTCTGTTACTTTGTTATTTAATTGTCTTTTTTTTTTTCTTTCTTCTTTTTTTTTTCCCTGGATATCAGGTTGACAATACAAAACAAGTTTCCACCTTTCAGGAAGTGATTCGTGGAGAGGGAATATTACCTGATGGTGGAGAATACAAGCCACCTTCTGATACACTGAAAAGCAGAGACTATTACTCGGATTTCCTAATTACACTGGCAGTGCCCTCGGCAATAGCACTGGTGCTTTTTCTAATACTTGCCTATATCATGTGCTGCCGACGGGAAGGAGTGTGAGTACTTCAACATGCTAATAAGTAATTCTAGATTTTTCTAAGATTATAATGCATAGAAGGTTATTTGTTAGAATATCTCCATTCAGTTCATTATAAACATTTAAAACAGGCCAAAAGATATCTGCTTGTAATACTGAACTATTTTGCACTTAAGCACACGCACTAATTTCCAAGCAAGTGCATATAGGGCCCTTAGTTGTTCTAGAAAGGGTTAAAATACTTAACATGTACACAAAACTCCCCACAATCTCCACATGTGCACAGCTCTCCAAAATGTTCCCTGCAAATAAAATACTAATAAAGGATCATTGGTTCAGGAGAATATTAAGTAATTTCTAAAATGCTACCTTTCGTAACATAAACCTGGTTGAGGAGATTAACTGAATTTAGACATATTATAAAAGAAAAACACATAAAAGGAAAGCAGCAAGTAACGTGATTTCTATCATTTCTTACACAAACTACAATTTCATTTTGTCACAGAATTTATTTTAGCCAGAAACTTGTTCTTTAACCTGCATTTTTCATTTCCCTGTGTGTGTCTGTGTGTATGTCTGTCACCACTATCACATCTCTCTACGTGCGTTCATCAAGGCCTCATCATAAACTCCGTTGCAAATGCTGCCAAGTTGCATTTAGCAATAACCTTGTCAGCATTTCTACATCACGTACTGTTTTCATCATCAGATAGATTAATGTTCCAACTATCAATGCTATTATTTAATTCATAAATTTTGTTTTGTTTTTAGGGAAAAGAGAAACATGCAAACACCAGAGTAAGTGTCTTCTTTCCTGTTATTTTTCTTTTACCATTTAATTTTCATTCTCAGTAGCTCGTCATGCTTCATACATGTGTGTCATAATCATCTTTCATTCTCTCTAATTCATGGTTTAATTCATAGATGTGAAAGCTGCTTTTAAGTCAGAGTCTTGGCAAGGATAGAAGACTAGAATAAAAAGGGTTTGAAATTAAAGACTCAATTCAAAATAAAATAGTGCTGTTAGAATAAGTATGTTAATATGCAATCAATACTCTTGGTTATTGGACTTTCCAGCCTGTCTCTTAAAGGCTGAATATGAGAAGAAATATCCTGGAAGGTGTCCAGTGCCTGTACCATGGAGCGTTTTAAAATTAATTTACAAGCTTTTATGAATCTACCACAAGAATCAGGAGTTAACCAAAACTATAATTTTAACTGCAGCAAATAAATGGAACATCAGCCATAAACTGCACAGTCTTGAATCCTATGAAAAATATCTATTCAGACAAAAAAATCTAATGAAATAATTACTGCCTTAAAAATTAAATAAATCAAATATTTATTAATTTAACTATGCGAAGGTTGTAAGTGCTGCACTGTAGTCTGTAGCATGCGTCAGTCATTGTACTTTAAGAACAATAATTGCAAAAGTCTCTCTGTTTTGAAAGAACACTTAAAATATGTATTCACTATTTTATTTCCTTCTGACACAGCATCCAGTTGGTCCACCACAGTGCTATCCAGAAATCAACCAAAGAGCTTCGTGACATGTCTAAGAACAGAGAGATCGCGTGGCCGCTTTCCACGCTGCCCGTATTCCACCCCGTGACGGGCGAGATCGTCCCGCCCCTTCACACGGACAGCTACGACAACACCAGCATGCCTCTGATGCAGAGTCAGCAGTAAGTGCTCACACTTGAGTTTGGTTCTGAATGCTCAGTGGGTTGCACGATCTAACTAGAGATTCCAGTGCTTGTCCTCCGAAATGTGTTTATTATGGGAGGATTCAGTAATGACCCTCAAGTTCAAGATTGCTCTGATGTTTGCATTTCCAGCAGAAAGAAAGGCTTTCTGTTATAAGATTAAATGGCTGGCTTTCAGTCTGCAGGCTTGCAAGAAGCTTGGCATGGAACAGTTAGATTTCTGCATGTTTTGGAGAAAAACTGCTTTTGACACAGGAATCATTTAAAACTGTTCTATTTTAGACACCCTGTCTCTTGACCCGTCTTTGGGGTTCTGGTATAAAACTACCAACAGGTTGGTGGTAGTTTCATACCAGAAAATCCAGACTTTGGAAGTGGTTAGTCATGTACCTGTCACACATGGTTTGTGTTTGAAATGTTGATGTTGAACAGAAGAACATACTCCATTACACAGATAATAAATTCAGACTTGCAAAGAAAAATGCTCATTGCTCTCTCCCGTTTCCATTGTTGCCACTCTCTTTCCAAGACAGAAACCAGAAAAATAATTAATTCTGTTCTTAGAGTTCATTTATCAGTAACTTAGTGAAACTAGTGAGGCAGACCCAATGCATTGCACATGTTCTAATTCAGACAAGTCCATAGAGCTGTAGCAAAAAGGCAGTTCTGGAGAGGGTTGGTTGAGATGCCTGGGGCTGAGCAGATCTGAGTCAGTGGTCTCAGAAGTGGCTGGCATTTTTCAGTGCTGTGCTGTGCTGTAACACCAGCTCCAGCTGGTACCTCCTTTGCTGGCAGGCCTGCATGGCCCCAGTGGTACTGGTCCCGTGCCAGCTCTTAACTCAGCCCCAACTTACACATGCTTGTCCTAAATTCCCTTCACAATGTAGATCCATGCTGCAGGCATGTTTTCTTCTCCCTGTCCCAAAGCTAAATTCTCCAGAAAGGACAGCTGTATAAATTATTCCTTGTACAAGTGCTGCAAGGTCTCTGCCCCATCTTTTACAGTTTCTTCTCTATACAGAATAGCAGTTTTTATGACTGGGGTGCCAAATCCTGTACCAAAGGCTTTCTTGAGTTGTCCATAGGGTATTTATCTGCTTCACCTACATTGTAACCCTTCATTCCTTTCTGTAAAAACACCTAAATATCTGGTAGCTGTTGAAATAGACACTTAAGCAGGGCACAAAAATGCAACTTTGCCTTGATAAGTGAACTGGTCTGACACGTAGAAGTGGCTGACCGTTCACTCCTTCCACAGCCAATAACTAAGTTGCAAATGCTGTCACCTTTGCTGTATTCACGGAATATGGAATATTCATTTACAAAAACCAAACATTGCTTAACTTCAGAAACCTGTGGTGACTCTTGTTACCTCGTTACCTCTGGCATTTCACCAAGTCTAAGCCTTTGAACGTAGCTGACAAGTGAAATAATAAGAACCACTTTAACACTAATTGTCTTTATTTCATGGTCTTGGCTAACCTTTAGATATCTGTATTTGCGTAGTGAAAAAAGATTATTGCTTCATAAACAAAAAAAAAATGAAGTGTAAATACTGAGCTTTCATCATAATACACTTCAGATGTAATTGGAAGCATTAAAGATATTAAATGTTTTTTTCTAGGAACCTGCCACATCAGACTCAGATTCCACAGCAGCAGAGTGCAGGTCAGTATTCAGAAAATACTGTAATTATTAAGTGACCAGTGTGGAGGAAACAATAATCAAAATGTATACAACCTGTGGACAGTGGAAATCATTTTCAAATACAGTAAAGTATTACAGAATTGTCATGCTAGAATTTTTTTTTTTTGATACAGCAGTGAAAATTTTGGCATGGGATTGATTAAACAAGGGAGAAATGCTGTGTTAGGACTGTGCATGAGATGCTGGGCTTTGGTTCAGCTAACTTAGAACCTCATATAAATAATTTTCTGTTACATGAAGCTACAACCAGATTCCCAAATGCAGTTACATGGTTCAGATTCTGAGACTTGACAGGAAATCCAAATTTCTAATTCCCACCAATATTAGTTAAGCTTTGAAGAAGGAGCTCTTTATTGCTGTTACTAGACATAAAGAGTTGATACTGGGGAATCTGGTGAGGCACATCCATGCTTCAGGTTTCCTATGTCCTAGTCATCACTTTTATATCATTCTCACAAATGCTCGTGTACTGACGGAGGTCAGGAATGACCCATCAGACTGTGGACCAAGGCTGACTGTCCTCTCTACGTAGCATTTCAGGTTTGAGAAAAACCTACAGATGTAGCCATGCTCCCATGGCTACATGGGAGCATGGCTAAGGGCCAGGGGTAAGGACCACACAGGGAAAAAGAAGAGGCCAAGTGTAATTTTTAAATATTCAAAGAGGTATTTAATCAAAACTCTAGAGAAGTACATGTTTTGAACATAATATGGGAACTACAGCTCCAAGTGGAAGATTTGTTTTAACTTAGGAGTTACATAAGCAACTCTTTCTTTTCATTGAAAATCCTTCTTCTTCATTACTGCTTTCGGGGATTAAAGGAGAATTTCGTATGATGACATTTCAAAGATTTGAGGCAAGTATATAATAGATGTTTCTACCCCTGTGGGTTCTTGTTTTGTTACGTAGAAATTAAAAACACAGGTATAAAAAATCTGACAGCAGTTCTGGTAGCTTTGCTATTTGTGTGCTTCATTGTACATATGCTGGAAATGGTGGATGACCCTGGGAGTCGAAGCCTTGATCCAGAGCCTCTAGCACTGGTTTGGGTTGACATCTAGCACAGCTCTTCACACTCATTACTGCAGGCATTTAGAAGGCAGAATAAAAGTGTCACACAGTGCTGCTCTTCTGCTGTGACTGTTTCATTACAAGAATTCCAGTCTGTCTTGCAGCAAATGAGATGCAGGATCACTTGGTAATACTGTACAGTGACAGCAGTGAGGCATTTTTGCAAAGGTATGAAATACAAGCTAGCGTGGGTCTGTCACTTGTGAGTCGCACTGAAAAACTGCCCTAAAATTAGATCTTAAAAATTCTCCTGTGTCTGTATTTTCTGCAGTACATTATTTTTGTAGAACACAACTGTTCTTTCATATTCATCACAGACCCTGCCTGTGACAAGCTCTCAGAAATCCAGGGGGGCGGGTGGTGGAATGTATTTGGGACAGAGAGCATTTCCTTCTCTTCCCTTAGCTTATAATGACACGTTGCTTTGTAGCTCAGATGTGCAGGTGATCCTGCAAGCACTTCCATGACATGATGGCATGTGCCTCTTGCAGCTTTTCTAAAAGGATATCCATAACTCCTGTTCCCAGATTTTTAGAAAGTTATGATTTAATACAAAATTCAGGCACTACGAAGAGTTTTTTTGTAGCATGAGTACAAACTTAGCAATTGATCTGTTCAAGTAAGAAATTTACAGAAACAGAACACCTAAGGCCAAAAAACCTATAGAATGAGACATTCATTGTTAAATTTTCTTCCTTTCCTATAGAAAGTTCCCAGTAATCTGCTCAGGGAATTTAACATATTATCAGTCACAGCTATGAATAAGAAATTTCTATTTTAAATCTTTAGTAGACCATATTTAGTAATTTGAAGAGCAGACCATGAATAATAACTGTTGTTCACTTTAGAAACTATCTGAATCCCCAGTAAGGAATAGTTTTATTTTAACCTTATATAAAAAGGCAGACTTAATAGCTGACATAATGCTTGAGTATTTCACAAAGTTAAAAGTTAATTGGGAAAGAATTGTGTGAAAGGTGACCACTGGCATCTAATGTTTCTTACACTGATGAAAATTGCTACTGGTCTCCAATATGAAAAGATACATTAGGTTTTATAATTGTCTCTCTGTCAATAGGCAGAATTCACAAGGACTGTTTAAGGTGCTTAGATGAAAAACCTTATAGAGTATTCCTATAATGTAAAAGACCAAATACTGCATGTACACCATGTACCACCTTTTCTGTTTTGTGCCTCAGGCTCCCTATGAAGTCTGTTAGATCTCAAATAGAAAGATAAATTCCCAGTTAAACAATCTTTTCCCAGCCCTCTCTCTTCCCAGAAGAATGCTTTGTCATGTGTATAGCATCTTTTGATTCAGGTGGTACTTGTAGTGTTTCTCGGATGTGGTTTTTGATAAAGGAATAATAAATACTATTTATGTACTGTGTTCACCATTGACAGTTCAGTATTGTTGAAGCATCATGTGCCACTGATGGATTATATAAATTCTCCTCTATTTGCAGGTAAATGGTATTCCTGAGGAAAGAAAACTAACAGAAGCAATGAATTTGTAATCAAAGAAGGCAGCAAATTGTGTCACTTCCTTATTTGTTCTGGTCGATGCATGAGTCTTTCTGGTATATATTGTGCATGCCCACAGTATTATGATGCTTTCAGTGCCAGGAGTACAATCACTTCCATATAACTGATGTACTGTATCCTTTTGTACTTTGGACATTTTTGACAATTTGTAAACACTGATAACTTTTTATATTTGTTACATTCAGAAAGTAATCTTTAACGTATATATATACATGTATATATATGTATATATATGTGTTAAANTATATATATATGTATATGTATTAATAAATATCAAGCTTTATTCTGTCTTGTGATCTCTCCTGAAAGTTTTAACAAGGAAATCAAAACTTCAGAGATTCAAAGGATTTCAGACTGTTAATGGGGTGATATAATTGCCTAACATTTGCACAGGAAAAGCAGTAGTGTACAAGCATGAAAACTTGTGCAACATGATGAGGCTCAGAAATAGTATTGCACATATATTATGTATTAATTTTTTAGAGATTACCAAATATAATGAGCAAAGTTATTTTTGAAAAATAAATAAAGAAATAACCCTCCAAAGAAAATAACTAAAACTACTCATGATAAAAATTGGATTTCTGTTCTTTTACCAGATATTTACGCTATTCGAAAACTTATAAGCAATAAAGCATTTAAAATCTGTCCATTCATTCATCTGGTTATGTTAGAAGAAACTGTTACGAACTATTGTAGGCAAAAACTAATGTCTGCAAATAAACAAGGGTTTAATTTGGTACAGTATAGCTGGATTAACTCTTTAAAAGCACTCTTTAACATTTATTTGGTGATATTCCAAATAAACAGCCCCAGTGTTGTTTATTTTTTATATCCTCCACATCCTTTTTTTTTTTGGAGCATAAACTTTGCAGGAGAACTAGGTATCCAGTAAACCAGGGATTATATTTTCACATCTTAAAAAGGACTTAATTAAAGGCATATATTTTGTTGGGAGGTGGTTTCTTTGAGAGGCATTCATCCATGCAGCTGAAAGCTTAATATACAGACTTTGCTAAAAGGATCTGAACTGGGGTTTCCATGTTTTTCAATAGACAACTATAATTCATCTACTGATAGTTTTCACCAGATTTTAAATGAATTTCTGATGCTTCTTTAAATCTTCAAATGCTGCATAACACAGGACATCAGGGTCTGCAGCTGTAAGAGCTGACACCAACAGTTGGGGTTTTACCTCGAAGCATCATATTGTTTTAAGCTGACACTTATGCTTTGTCTTTTTTCTGTAATATTTTCTCTTTCAGAAGCTGTATGTTCATCAGGACATTGCATTGTAAGCAGAAAACCGCGTCTGCTTTAACATTGCTAAATGCTGGCTACATTTCCTTAGCTGAGGTTCCTGAAGTCTCTGCTAAGAGAAATTTGAGTAATTTTGGAATTTAAGACTGAGGATAAAAGGAATCTGTAAAATGAGGTCATTTTCTAAAAAGACCAGAGTAGCTGCTCTCGGTTTTGTGGGTTTTGGTTTGTTTTTGTTTTTCTCTTTTTACAGTTATGACCCCATTCTGTCACAACACTTTAATTTACTTCTAATTTTTAAGCATCAGTGATATGTTTGTGATATTCAGACCTGAATGCAGGATCTCAGCAGATAGAACAAGTCCTGAGCTCCTTTTTAGACTAATTTTGTGCAACAAGTATGATAACTATGGCAGCAAAGTATATAAGCAGTGCTTAGTATGTGGTACCTACTTGTATATTGTCAAACCTTCAGAATCAGTTTACAGAGCTGCCCCCTGCATGCTCACCACAGCCCACAGGATGTGGCAGCAAATCCTGCTGGTGGTTGTTAGACCAGGAGAGGTAGCTCAAGGTACAGGCATTCAAGTTGAGAAATTAAAGGCAGTTCCTGGAACAGGTGGAATAAAGAGCCATTCCTACTCACTTTCCAAGTGGCATCCATCACGCCTTCCTACCTCATCCAAAAGATACCAGGGAAGAGACTTCAGCAGTCAATCAGCCTCCTCAGACACCCCCCCTTCTTTCCAGCAGCTTGGATGGTTATCAGTGAAAAGTGAATTACAAAACTGCACACTGAGGTTTATAGTAAATTAAACATTTTCATCTTTTACCCAAGCTGTAAAATAATTCAAGTACAATCAGCATTTGGCTTCTATTAGATTATACTGCTGTTTTCAAATGTATCAGCTGTCAGTGTTTTGAAACTGAAATGAATGGAATGGATTTTAAATAATGATTTTTAATACACTGTAAGATTAAACTTTGTAAATAGTACTGGGTGTGGATCATAGCAATTTCTGATAACTCCAGGATGACATGACAATCAATGGATCTACCAGTTGAGCTGCTCCCACCTTATTTGCATTAATGTAACAGTTCCAATATATTTAAGGAAATAAACTGTTACATACATGCATAAAGAATTAGTTTGTAGCAGTGGAGGCTCCTCCTATTTTGGAAAGAATCTAATGATGTGGGTCACTTGGGTATTAAGAATACCTGAACTATTTTATGATTGAAAGCTTCATTTATCTGAGGTAAGTTTAATAACAAATTATTTATTTTTACTTATTAAAACAATTACTCTGAAAGCATAGATTTATAAAGCTGGTTGAAGACACTTAATGGCTAAAGAATTAGTAATAATTAAGACAGTAATTTCACAGCCTCTTTTAACATTATATGATGGCAATATGAATTGATATGTGTTAAGTTGCAACCAAATTAAATAGAAAGCCCTACACATGTCTTTGTACATACATGCAATGTATAATCTAATAAAATGGAAAACACAAAGTGTGACAGTGTTGCCTGGTTATTTTACGAAAGAGTGCCTCAACAGCATTGTTCCAGCTTTTAATGTTACAGACACAAGCATGGTCGGGTCTGAGAAGTGGGGTGGAGCTAATGGTGCAGGGTTTGTTTAACTGGGGATGATGCCTAAACAGATGTCCTAACTGGAAAGGATGGAGAGGATTTGCAGCACTTAATGCCTAATGTGGGCACCTGAACTATGTACCCTCCCTGATTGTAAAATCAGGATCACAGTATCACAGAATATGCTGAGTTAGAAGGGACTCATCAAGATCATCGAGCCCAGCTCCCAGCCCTGCAGAGGACCATCCCTGAGGGTCACACCACGTGCCTGAGAGCATTATCCAAATACTTCTTAAACTCTGGCAGCCTTGGTGCTGTGACCACTTCTTGGGGGAGCCTGTTCAACCACCCTCTGGGTGAAGAACCTTTTCCTGACATCCATCGTGAACCTCCTGACACGACTTTAGGCCATTTCCTTGTGTCTTGTTGCTGGTCACAAGATTGAGACTGGTACTTCCTTTGCTTAATGAGCCCCTTCTATTGGGAGTGGCATTTAAGTAGCTACAGTAGAATCTAAATTCCTTAACTTGGGCAAGTCTTAAAGTTGAGTTTGGTTTCTTGATGTTGCCAGACCAAAGAAAAGCTGAGTCAGTTCCTCTGCTTTCCTACAGAGCTCTGCTGCAGAGTTCCTGGCAGGGAAAAGTATCCGATGGCTCTGCTGCAGAGTTCTGCTGAGGGCCCCCAAGCTCCAGGCTGGCTTTGGTTACTGGAGCTGTAATTTCATCAGAGCAGGGACAGTGCGATTTACTGCAGAGCAATCTTCCTATACTGCATCTGCTTTAGTTTGTGATACAGCGAACTGGAGCACAGCTAGAGTCAAGCAATAGAAAGTTTTTACTTAAATGATGCTGCTCCCATTACAAAAAAAGCATCCACAGCACATTTATTTTAATGTTTAAATTACTTCGTATTTTTACATAACCTGAAAAGAAAATATATTTATCCCACATACAGTAATAGTAAACAAGTGCATTATTTCAAACATTAAAAATAAATCTTTTAACCAAGTCTGTACAACAGATAAATAGAATTATATCTACAATACTTAAGTTGTGAAGAACAAAACAAAAATTATCCCTCAAGCTCACAGTTCTCTGTTGCTTGTAATACTGGCATAGATGAAGGTTATGTTTGCTATCCCCCACTACGGTGTCCACCTACACCCTTTCCTTCAGTCAATCAAATGTATTGATTGAGGAAATTAAATTCCCAAGCACTGGAAGTAATATGCATACAGAATAAACAGCTGAGTATCTTTCCAGTATCTTGAAAACAGCTGTCAGGCATAGTAAAACTGTTGAATTTGGGGGAAGTGAATGATTTCTTTTTTGTTTTTTAGGATGAATGACTGGTCATGCTTTAAAAGAAACTGTTCTTCACCACGCAAAAAAATAAAAATTGAAGTAATTCTTTTCACAAATTTGTTTTGCATTCATTCATGGCTGCGAGATTGAATTCAATGTTTTACCTGGGATCAGAACAAAAACGTGCATGTGACAGTATACATGGTACAAATTAGGATTCATGTTGTTTATAATCATACATAATTGCACATATGCTTGGAAAATAATATTGCGCTCATGTTTTTGACTGCTAACAAATAATCAGGAGAAGAATAAAATTAAAAAGCAACTAGAGGTCAAACTATCACTTGAACCAAACCCACAACCAACCAAGAAATGTCCGTAACTTCACTGATAAGTAGAACGTAAACAACAGCTTGTCACTGCCACACTGAAGGACTATTTCTTTCAATTATAGGTTTTTTGCTAAAGGAAAGAATTAGTAAGAAAGACTGGGCACTGCTGAAAAGGATGGGAAAAAAGTTTTCTCCAGACAGCTCCAATCTCATTTCACTTGTAATTCTGAGACTGAACCATCTGCATACAACGAAGCTGACCACTCAATCCCTCCTCCTCATGATACCAACAGACTGACTTGCATCCTTTTAAATGAAAATACTATTACAGCATAGAATATGGCACCAGTTCCCTAGTAAGACCTAATTCAAGGTCAGCTACAAACACAGGGAGACGGTCAAAGATCACCGTTCCCCTAAGATCTGATGGAGTGGATACGATGGAGTGGATGATTCCATCCGACTGAAAAAGGTTGGAGGGTCTTCCAAAAATTTTCCATCTTGAACTGAGTCCCTGAAAATTATTCATTTGTTTGTTCACTGGGGCTGTACACAGAACTACATACAGTTAAATGAATTAGTGGAAAATTTATGAAAAAGCAAACAATTTTAGGAAAAAACCCCAAATTTTCTTTATAAAAAAATTGCATCTCAGAATTCACCATTTTTGCTGAACACATCTCAAACTTCTAAAAATACCCTCATAAAATATTATGTAAACTTGTATATAATCTTCAATCACTGAATTGATGATTACTTTTTACTTCCACATATAAAGGGTTTTGTATAACATGTACTACTATTTCCACCCAAACCACTAATTTCTAACCAGCAATTACCGCTTTGTTCAGAGCAATGCCCCGGTTTCAGTGGATCAGCTCTGGGCGGCGGTTCCAAAGGCTCTGTGCTGGGTTTGCTCCTTGCCGAGGACAGCAGCACGTGTCCCACGTTGCTGTGCGCTGGAACAGCCCCTTGCCGTTGGCTCACCCACTGCCAGCTGCATTCCGTGATATGCCCATGATACTGCTCAACCACTTCCCTTCCTCGTGTCTCGTTTCAACAGATATGTAAACAGAAACAAACTTCCAGTAGAAAAGACTCATTTTCACATGCAATTCTGTACAGTGCACTCTTGTTTCTCAGATTATTTGAGAAGGCTATTTCCACACAAAATATGTACATCTCCACTATATACATTTTCCACATGTTTAATTTAAATGTCTTCTTGTACCTCCAGTTGAGAATTTTTGTTCAGGCAGACACAAAGTAAACCTGAAGAAAGTTTCCAAGTTAATGCCTTGACTGATCTTGCATTGCTGAGAAGAAGTGTAGTCCAGAAAAAAATCCAGCTATGCATAGCAACCTTTTCAGCAGAGTTGAGTTATCTTTAGGAACCACAATCTGTGCTAGATCGTTAGTGATCTGAGAAATCTCATGTGCCACGCACACAAATATGAAAGTGCTGACAAGAACGTTAAACATTGGATATCCAGGAATGAGCACCAAGATCCCCTTTGTGTCTGCTGCCAGCCAAATATGGTATTGGCAAATGAAAAGCTAAAAATAATAAAAAAAAAAGTGTTTAACAGTACTTATATATGTAAATATTTTTACTTATCTAAAACCATATAATTATTCCTATTGCATCAACCAACACACTTCTGCTTAAGTAAGAAGCTGCTTTCCACAGGTCTTTGCTACAAAACATAACTATGAGCTTGTTAAATCACAAAGTGAAATGGGTTTGCTTGGCCCTTAACCAAATAAGGCTCAGGGGAACATTGGATACATTCCATCAGAGCAGGGAAGGATCTGCCTCCCTCAGTTACTGTCTCTGGTGAGGGTCTGAACTGACATGCCTGCAAATATGAGAGAATGCTTCACCTGATGATGAATGCATTCCAGCTCCCTGGAGCACTTAAAGTTTACCAGGAATTGGAAGAGTGAAATGTGACCCTTAAAAAAACCCCACAAAATCCTGTATTCCAGATACACTGTATTGCAATGAGTTTCTCCTATAAACATATTATAGTGATACAATAAAATGTCACATTTAATATCACTAAACAGCAAATAAAATGGGAAGCAAGATAATTCCTACTGTTTCAAAATACACACTCAATGGAACAAGGTAACATTTGCATTAAGAAAGGGTTTATTTGTAATGGTACATTTCTTTATTAGGGCAAACACATTTATAAGTGTACTTACACTAGTAAGTATAATTCATGCAAATTCTTCAACTGGCCTAAATTTTTATCTTCCAATTGCATACACCTCACAGCATACTCCAGCATTTAACCCCCACTCTCACAACTTTAAATCACCCCATCCCCTAAAACAGCACAAGAATTAAGCTTGGTACTGTGAGACTGCTATTTCAGCCATGATTTTTAAGAGCAACAAAAACTATAATGCTAAAAGAGGTCAAACACAACAGCATGGCATTTAGTAAGCCAGTAAATATTTTCTCTATGTTATATGTTTTATGTGTTATATTGCAATCCAGACAATTACACTACCTTACATTTCTAAGTTTTAATTCACTGTACTTCTGGCCATTCTACTTACCTCTAAAGAAATTTTGCCAAACCAGGCGAAGAATGAGCTATACACAGATCGGACATATCCGGGAATGTTCCTGATGAGGATGAAAGCTAAAATCTTTGTTTTTTTAAAAAAAAAGGTAAAACAAAAAAAGTGACTTTGGATGACCAGCCAATTACAAATAAATAAAATGTGTATCCATTTTCACTGCACTAAGTGAAGTGCATCATGCATTAAAATTTCTTTAAAAGCTAATAAAAATATAAATCAAACAAAAATCCATGCAGTTTATACTTAATAAAGTAGGTATTGAAAATAAAAATATTTTACACATACTCTTACAGCATAGCAAGTCACATTTATATCTCCAGTAGAATCATGGCCTTGATGCTGACAGATGTTATACTATATGCTTACTACGCGTTGTCACAAAACGTGTTACACCGTGCCAGCATAAAATGAAGGTGGCCACAAATCTGAGTTAACCCTCAATTTTTAAAGAAAAGGTGTCAAGATGGACAAATTAATATTAAAAAATTATGTCCCACATGCTGCCCCTCAGGAGAGCAGGACAAATTAATGAGAAAAGAAACAGGGCACAGAGTGAGACAGCTGGGGTATAGTGGGGCAGGGGACACAGCAGGAGGAAAATCTAAATTTAAGAAAACCACACACATGGCCCTGTGGCCCACCTCTTCTCTGCCTAAAAGTGACTACAGGGTCCCATAGGCTGCTTCCTACACGAATACCTCCCAAACACTCATGCTTCTCTACACCTTTCTTCTCTTCCACAGCTTTCTTCTTTTCCACTGCTATGCAAATAGTCAAAAGTTGGGTTTGGACTTAAATGGTGCATATGAAACCTACACTAAGGACATCCAGATAAATCAAAAGCACAATCACAGTGTGCAATTTCAGTGCTTAAAGACAATGAAAAATGGACCAATGTTGTTAAACTCTTTTTCACTTTCAGACATGGTAATGAAGCTCAATATCTAACATACCATGCTAAAGCACAAATACATTTTAAAGCAATTTTTAAAAAAGCCCAGATAAGAACAGACTAGATTCTATCACTACTCAAAAGGACTAATAATTACCTGCACCACAGAAACAGAAGGATGTAGCTCATTGCACTCTGTCTTGTTTTTACAGCTACTAGCCCAAATCGAGTAGGTCTAAAAGATAATAAAAAATTAGCCTCTGTAGCAATTATATGTAACATTTAAAAATGAAACAAGAGTATGCTATTTTGAATTGCTTTAGTATTAGTTGGTTCACTGAGATGTGGGACACTAAGAGAAAAAAACTACATGACTTAAGTTTTGTGTTTCTCTCAAATTCTTCTTTGCAACTGATGAATACTTCTCTGATGAATAATTATTAATACAACTTTTTTTTATCAAAAATAGACAAGCAATACAGTGTGGAGATAAGACCTGTGTTATCTACCATGTTATTTTTATGATCCAATTTTCTTTTAATCTTGGCAATGAACTGAAAGAGTAATCATGTTTTCATCTACATCTGACTGAACAGAAAAATATTTTAGTGAGTAGATAGGTAGGGCTGTACAGAAAAACCCAGCTGAAGTATCTCCAGATAAAAACTTGATTTTTCAAGGTTTGTATTAGATAATATTGACTAAACAAGAACTTCAGAAAACTTATTTTTCAGATATTTACAAACCTGATTATACTAGGTTATAATAGATACTTACCAAAAATGACACGATTGAAATAAATAATAAAACATTTGAAACTCTGTTGGAGAAAAGAGGATCTCCTTTTCCTTCTGATATCATCTGACGTTTCTGCAATGCCAGATAAACAAAAGCAAACAGCATCCCATGAAAAACCACCTGTAAAAGACAAACGGAATGCAATTAATATTTCATGGCTTTTACAAGTACCTCAGGTATAAACTCTTAATAGAAATGCTACCAGATAAAGTATTTTTAAAGCTACGTTTCAAAAGGTCCTTTCCCAGATTTACTGAAGCAAACAAAACCAAGATAGTCATAAACTATCTTCTACACAAGAGAGTCATAAACTGTATTTTTAACACAACTCAAAAACTACAAATAAAGAACCTTTACTAATGCTTCAGAGAGCATTAAAGACGATGAAATTTTAAGAAGCTTTCAAGTACCTACCATCCCCTCTGCAATCTATGCCACCTTTGAAAAAGGCTTTCTCTGGGGAAAAACCACAAGTCTCTGGCTTTCTCCAAGCTGGCAGGTGAAAACATTCAAGAAGCAGGACAAGTGCTTCCCTCTCTCACAGATGCAATTCTTTAACAGAGTGTTTTATAATCTAATGCCAAGTTCTCATTAGCTGGCAACACAAGGCTGTTTCAGGCCCACGCAGCGCTTGTCCTCTGTATTATTTTGAGCTTTGCTCTTCAGCAGCACCACCCAACCCACACTGCTCACAGCAGCCAAGCTGCGAGGGTGGGCCGTCAGGCAGGGTGTGCTGCTGCTGGGGAGCCCCGGGTGTGACAGTGCTCTGCAACCCAGAGTTCACCTCCCGGAGACCCCAGGGGGAGACGCGTGTCACTGATCCCGCTAAGGGTACGTTTAGCACAAAGAGGCTTCCATCTTAGAAACTCCACTTACCTCCGCCAAGAAGGAAAGAAAAGAAGACCAGTGTCTCCCTGTTCTATTCCCCCAAATTCTAAGGTCAATAACTGGAAAGAAAAGCACTTTCCCAGTGGAAAACCATTTAAAAATATGTACAAGAATAGTCTGATTTGAGCACCAAGACCCTGATTTTAATGTTTCAAATGTTACCTTAAAAGAAATATATCCTTAATTGATACAACTTCCAAAAAGTATTATTATGAAAGCTACCAAAGTAATTTTCCTTGTACTTCAACAGCCTGAAGCGCTACAGGTGTTACATTTTCACAGTAAAATTTTTGAGAAAAGACAGATCTAGGATACTTTATACTTCAATTTTTAAATCCGGAAGCAAATAAATCAACCTTCATCTTGTAAGCAAGGCTTTGATAGACATTTGCAGAAGTAAAGCGAGTGCAGCTTATTCCTTTATTAAACACTGGGGCAAACTCCTGTTTTCTCTGAAGGAAAGGAAAACAACCCTCCCTCTTCCCACAAATCAAAACATACACTTAAAAGACCAGTATAAATTTATGCAAATGTTACATACATAGCGATCCAGCTTCCACCTAAACCACCATTCATAGACATTCCCATTCAGTTCAAAACACTTGGACAATGGCCAAAAAGAAAATATCTTCTCAAATGCACCCTGTAAAAGACAAACATTGCAAAAGCATTAACACTGATGTCAACTGTATTTACTAAATTTAAATCAATAACGTGTTTAATATTATTCCATCCTTATTTCACTAGCTACATGGCATTAGAAAAGTAACAGGATTCCTTAGAAACCTTTCCCCCACAAAAAAAAGAAAAGAAAAAAACTTCTTCAAATGAGAGAGAGTTTCAGTTTTGCCTCCCCTTAAGGTATTGGCGAGCCTTCCATTTTGTACTGCTACTCAATGGGAGAGATCCACTGACAGGTTATGATAAGGAATATGCACTCCACAGAAGACTACAGTTCAACAGGCTGAAAACCAGTGAGGGATTAAAACCACACAACCCCACTGTAGGATCCTGGAGTGACAAACTCTGCCCTGACTTCTGTCAGCAGTACTTACAGCATGCAGGGAGTTGCTAATTTAGCCTGAGAACCAATCTTTTGATGATGTATCAAAGCCAACACTAGGTCTCCAAGAGACACAGAACTTCTATCATCATACCACCATATGAATCACCATATGCTGGCAAAACGCAGTAACTCTTAAGCACACCAAAAAAACCCCACCCCAAACCCAAAGCATAGCCCTTGTATTTACTACATTCACAGGAGTACATTGAAAATATGTCAAACATAACAAACCAATGAGTAAGACACACAATTGTGGTTTTTTCCAGCACCCACACCAATTCACATATGAAAAGAAATCAAAAGGCGCCTTTTTTTTCCTTCTGTATTTATGATACTGGAGCAAATGTACATGTTATGAGCACATTAAAATGTACAGACGGGTAATAATAAACTCTTAGGTCATTAAGGATAAATAAAGCCAGGATTTACAAACCTGAGAATATGACAGAAAATATATACATGTCAGTAAGCAAATCAGTTTCAGCAGTAAACCAAAGTGCCATAGGCAGTTCCCTGAGGAAGAAATAAATTAATCATTATACTGTCATTAATTTTTCAATAGCAAACCCCAGGACACATTAAATAATAATTGCCAATTATTTAGTGTAGCTATGCTTTGTAGTAGAACCATTCATAAATAAATGCCCAAATATTACCAGCAATATTTTATCACTACCTACATTTAAATTTTACTTTAAGTCATTAAAATAAACATTCACAGCAATTATCAACCTATTAAGCCTAAACTAAGCCTCATGTCTAAGAGAGGGACAACATACATAAAGAAGAGAATTCAGGTGTTAAAACAGAAACACTATTTTAAAATCTCTGCTTTCCCAAACACTCTGCACAGGCAGTTCTTACTCTAGGTGAACGTAAATAAATATACACATAGAAATTCCCACCTTTTGTCATGTGACATAAGTAGAGCAAATACTGTTAAACCTTGAGATACCAATTTTACTCCAAGGTTCAACTGCAGGTCATTAAGGACAAGTACATTGTTAAAACAAGCCTGATAAACTACTCCTCAAAGCTGTCGACTGATACTGAGCTCTACTCAAGCCTTAACATTGCAACAGAGATCATCTCCCCCTCCTGCCATATAAATTGGCAGCTGTGAACAGGGTCATAAACAACTGAAAGCTGTCATTGAAAGATTTTCTAGTTTCACAGTACACTATTGCTCCGAAATACACAAGAGTTATTTCTCTGTTTCTGGAAGAGAAGTGCCTTTGTAGAAAAAAAAATTGAATTGAAGATATTTGCCTTTGAGATATCTTGTAAAACTACTCTTTAAGTGTATTTTTGCAGCATCTATTCCCAGTATATTTTAGTATATTTCATTGTCATATCTGCAGGCTATAAAATGGGGACATTCCTCCATCAAAAGGGAAGGAGGATTTAAGGCTTTTAAGGTTTTAGTTCTAATTTAGGTGAATTAAATAATAAGCATTTATCACATGCTTTACAGCTTTTCAATGAACTGCAACACATAAAATAAACTGGGATTTCACTTCAGTTTTTATTTAAAATATTTGTATCACAAGACATACTTCTGATAGCTCACTTAATCTTAGATACTAGGATAGCAAGCCTCATGTTCTTATTTGGCCAGCTAAGGCAGAATCGGGGCTTGAGACGGACAGACACACTGGCAACACAGAAGGAGATACCTAAACACTTCCTGTTCACACTGCACCCATGAGCATGACAGACACTGCCTCAGCACGCACAGACAGGGCAACCTATGGTTTTCATTTCCATTCAATAGTAATATTACAATTATAGGTAAAACACATTTCTGATGATCAAAACCTATTAAAAAGTATTCTAATCTGACTGTCACCAGAGGCAGAGTTCAGTTATCAGCTGTTACCTTTTTCAACTGACCTGATTCACCTATGACAAACTGTATTTCTGTGAGCAGCTGTTTAACATATTTTGACTAACAAAAAGACTGAGATCTACTAACAATGCCATTTCTGTATGATTATCATTCTAGTAACATGTAAATGTTTTAGAGCAAAAAGGAAAAAAAAAATCTTACCATTTGCTTTTTTCTGGACAATCTGAGGCCATACAGCTAAGGTGGCATAAATGATCATAAACCAGACAGTGACTAATGGCACGAAGTAGTAGAACTGGTAGGGTCGGTCCATCACTATGCACAGTACCACAACCAAGAAATTGAGACGAAATAAAACCTGGGGGGTGTCAGAGGAGAAAAGACAGATGATATATACACTGGGAGACAAAGCTGAGAAAGATGAGGGCATGTTCCTTTAGCACTATACAAAAACATCTATGTATTTTACATCTCACATGCTGATTGTATTTCAATTGAAACATGGATAAAGTAGTACAGGGAACATCAGCAGGGCAATGTAAGACTGCAGGCTGATTATGTGGTTCTGGACCTGTCATACCCTGGCCTGCTTGGGTAGAGACTGCAATGAAAATAAGGTTAACCAGATCTGACTATTTCCCAGGCTAGGGACCAAGTATTCTAGTTGCTGGATGCTGTTAATATCTCTGTTTTTTCACCCCCATAGCTACCTGGGCTAGCTCAGTTAAAGCCAGGGTAATGTCATTATCAGGCTGTAAACATACGTTTAATAAGGACAATGACCTGAGTTACAGGACAACGCAAGACTTCACAGCAACAGAAGATATACACTGGAAAAAAAGAAAAAGTAAACTACTGGAGTATATGCTGCAAAACCTGGAAGGGAAGCCACTAAACCAGGTATGTTCTTCAGTATTGTTCTGGTGTGAAAATTATTTTTCTTTATTAATAAATTTAGGCTCCAATACACTGTCTTTGGAAGATCACCTGGCTCATTACTCATGTATTGCTATATACTGTAAATTGCTACTGCAATGGAAACTCCATTGCTATTTGTTAGAAAATATTTGTCTTGATATTTCAGAGTGTACATACTTGGAATTTTACATTGTAAGTATCATTTATATGGTTTAAGTTTGTATTAGATAAACACTACTGCCTAAACAGATCAGATTACAAAGACACAACAGCCATTTTTATTGTTTAAATCTTGGTTAAGTTATCTGATATCACATTCTTAGAGAGTATGGATATATTATGGATATTCTGCTATCTGAACAAATTTATTTATAAAAATAGTAGGCAGATATTCTTACCTGACACACTCTGTATACACCAAAGTCCCCTTTTATCCAAAAATATGAGAAGTGCCCATATCCTGTTTGAAACAAATACGCAGCAACCAGAACTCGAATGTGCATGTACACAGGCAAAAACTGTTGAGAAAAATAAAGTACCTTTTATAAATGGCCATGTAAATGTTTTGGGCTTCCCTTTCCCCCTCTATTTTAAGCTATTTCTGCATCGCAGTAAATCAGATTTAACTAAGAAAAGACACACTGTGGTACACTGCCCTGTTTCTTACTGAGTTCTTTCGGTGTCCTAACTCTGATGTTAAAATCAATTTCTTCTCTTTATTGCTCTACACTTGCCATGTTCTATTAATAGTTATGAGAGACTTAAGATGGGCTCTTTGAAAGCTCACCTTCAGCAGTTTCAAGTTGCTAGCAATTAAAAAAAATTAATGTAATATTCTACACAGAGGAAACAAATATATTTTTTCACTGGTCAAGTAACACGTGTAATGTTTTTATCACGCAAATCTACACTTAGAGAGAAAAACTAACTCTGCTAATGCCATGTTTAAAACTTCTGGAACAATAGCATTACTTATTCATTCTATTCAGTTCTAATGCCCATTTACACTATCTTCCTTTTGAAATAACATACCCAAATTGCATACCCACTAAAAAAAAAAAGAAATTCAAATCACTTACAGTGCTTGCTCCAGAGATATGATAAATCAAAATAACAAGTTGCATCCAGCCCTTCCATTCATCAGTCTGTTCTCTATTTAACACTTTAGTCTAATGCAAAACAAAATAAGAGTGTTGCTATTCCAAAAAGAACAACGAACATCTACAAAATGAGGAGAAAAAGTTCAAAACAATAAACCACTTTATGGGTAAATGAGTCTCAACAGTAAAAGTCTCGTCTAGTGGACATAGATTTAGCATGATTTACAGTTTCTTATAGCTGAGCTCTGATCAATTCCAGTTTCAAAGAGTGTGAATGACTAAAGTGGTCACATCCATATGGCTTCAAAAGGCCTTTGCATCTAACTCTATGCAAACATTAAACTGCTCGAGAAGGCATTTTTTGCAGATGAGTTATACTGACTTTGAAAAATTAACTTTGAATACTTAGCAATTGGTTATTTCACATACAAATTGGGAAACAACATTTTAAGCAGGATGTCAAGGTGATCATTACCTCTTTGGTATTTTCAGTATAAAATACCCCTAAAACCAAGATATAGACGATTGGTATGAAGAAAGATGAATGTGAGTAAAATTTATTTTCCTTCATGAAAAGATTTGCTCTGTCACACAGATAAAAATAGGTCATGATTAGACCAAGTTTGCAGAAGCATTGTAAGAGCATCTCTAAAGTCGAAACGTTAGGTGTGCTGATGGCAGGTTTCTTCTCCTCTCCACTTTCCAAATCAGTGCATGATTTGTTCTTCCGATATTTATTCCGATGAATTAAGCTGATAATTAAATATCCAATAATGGACAAAGTAAAGAAACAGAAAGCTATCTTCTGTATCAGAGTGAGAGGAGGCTGAGGCTGGCAGCAGGAGCCATCAATGGGCTTCATTATTTTATTGCAGTAGACATTCATAAGAATCATTGCATTCTGTAAAAAAAAAAAGTAGTTTTGGTAATTAATTCCTAATAAAAAAGTTAACATTTCCATCAAAAGAAATTTTCTTCTGCATCACGCACTGACATAAAACATGCAATTCTCCCTTATCATTACAAAGATAAAATCTCCCAGTCCCACCATATACCTAGTTGCATTCTATAGTCCAGTCAAAACACCTCTTTCAAACAAAAAATAGTTGAGCTTCTAGAGGTAAGCAAAAATGGCTAATCTTAGAACAGGAGGGTTTTCTCTACTGGCTGTAGGTGGTCTATAAATGAAAAACAGCTCACAAACTATGGTCCTAAATGCAAGGATGGTAATTCAAGTCTCTAAAACATGACAGGGAGATTGAAACACGTGGTAAGATGACATTTAGTTCAGCCAGCACTTTCAAGCAACTGAAACCTGCAAAGGAATGGAACCAAAAGTGACACGATGGGAGAGCTCTTTCACAAAAAGGGCAGATGGGAAAAAAGCTCAGAGGGGCTCACTGCATGCATATACACATTGGTTAGTAAAAGAGAAGAAATAAAGTCAGAGGCACTCCATGCAACCAGGGAGGTCTATGCTGTGTGTTTGTTAACTTCTTCATACTCCTTACCAAACCAAATTTTCTGGACACATAGGGGAAAATTTAAGACTTACTTCTTAGCACTGCTTTACAAGTCATTACCATCTTAACTCATTCATACACATGAAAACATGAAGTTTGCACTCAGGATCTAAAAGATCTAGTGGATTAACAGCTATTTTAAAATAGTTATGCACTACTGTGTTTGCTATTATGTTTTTTAAAATGCCTATAAAACTGACTGCACTCCCACCCACTGGGATTTTCTGAACAAAATTCCCTGATGAATGCAGTTCTCATTACACCCATATTATTTGCAATTTCAGAACATTCACTTCAGATCTTGTTTTACTATTAATACTTTTAATGTTGACCAGTGATAAAAACACTTACTGTATCTCTGCTTGATTCAGGGAGATGCAGGCCATCTGCAGACTTCATGATAGTTTCTTGTGCTATCAGTTTTGATACACTGAACACTTTAACCTTAGCTTTGGAATTTCGGGAGCTGCTGTTCAGAATACGGACAGCTGCTTCATTATAAGCATCTATTTTCTCATTAGTGATCATTTTCCGACTTTCACTCAGCATATCTTCATAAACAGGATCTGAATTTGAAAGGACAAAGAATGAGCACATTAATCTTCAACTTGTCAAAGAGCTTCCTTAGCTCAAGTTGCACAGGCTACTTTCATTTAAGAGGTCACGATTGTTTAATTGCACAGAAAAAATGTACAGAAATAAATGACTGCTACAGTTACTACAGTTGTTTATCATGAAACATTCTTATCACCATTCCCTATTAATGCATATGTACTTGTAGGTTAGAAAGCTATGACCAGATATGAATGCTTGTTTAATTTCTCTGAATCCAGGAAAAGCACATAATGCTGGAGTTCAGAGCTGCTTATCCTTTCCCTCAGCAACGGAATGTCCCACGAAAAGACTCCAAAGGAAAGAGGGCAGAAGACAGGCACCAGAATAGACATATGAAAAAAACCCAACAACTTTCTCAAACCCTCTAGTTTCTGTGAAGAAAACCAGCTCCCCATTTCTTTTAAGTCATAGGCCGTAAACATATTCCACTTGCTCCTGTTGATTCCAGTTTAACTGACGGCAGAATCTCAGTTTTACAGAAAAAAAGGTCAACCTAATTGCCTACAGGCTTCAGACATTTTGTAAAGCTTAAAAGAAAGTGATATGGGGTCCTAGATCAAAAGGTCAGCCGGAGGTCATTAAGTTCCTGTGAAAAGCTGCTGCTGTGACACACTCTGTGAGATGCAAGTTGATTTACTTTAGCTACCTCATGCCTATGTTTGGATAATCAATGTCTAAACAAGTCTTGTGTACAGACAGCTTCTCTTCCCATCTGGGCCATTAAAGAGTTCAGAGATTACCTAAATGGACTAGATCCTTAGCAAGAGGATGGTGGGACGTGTCTGACAGCCAACTGCTTCTGGTATAAATAAACGTGGTTTTGAAAGGAATGGGAGAAGACTGGTTTGTTGATTCAGATTTACCTCTAGAACCATCTTTGATAGGAACTTGGATGTGACTGTAAGGGTACAGCTGGGTATACTGCTAACAGGACTCAAAATCTGCCTATGTTTCCAACTAAAGTGATGATAATCTAAAATGCTGTGTTTTGTGCCAGAGAAACCAGAAGAACATTCTACCTACGAGCTCAGTTTTCAGTGTCAGGGAAATATTTTAGTTTTATTGAAGAAAAGCAAAACAATGTAAGCTTGGTGCCATAATAAAAATCTCACTGACTCATTGTGAGCCATGATTTCTCATCACAGTGTAGAGAGACAAATTTCATTCTAGAGACTTAAATTCTCTATACTCTCAGGAGTGTGTCTATTCATTCTAGACACACAGAGAGGATGCACCTGTTCAACCTCTCCTATTATTAATACAATCTGAAAATTCAACTGAACAAAACCACAGGAATACTGCTGTTGCATGCACATGTTCTTGACTCCCAAGACGTATGTATGGAGCATAGCACAGGGAGAATAGACATGGCATGTTGAGTCTGAGAGTAACCTAACAAAGAATTAAGAGTTCATAGGGCAAAAGTTTTTCCTGCTAGAGCTTTGAAATCTCTATCACTAGTAGCAGCTATTTAGGTATCTGCTTTCTTAGACTGCAAAAAAGGTTAGACTGAAGTTCAAACATCTTTTTCAATCTGCAAGTAAGCAGTACAGATTAAGTTTTCCATATCCTATAACATAATGATTCAACAGACAGTGATGGCACAAATTGTTACCTACTGTTCATTACTTTACCTTGTAAGACCCAGTAAACATCGCTACTTATTGCTAATTTTTCCAAAAGAGGTGCAATTGAAGTGATATTGATTTTATATTGTGCAAGGGCTTCATTGCTGCCATTGTGAATCTTGATAGACCACTGGAGAAACAAAGAAATAGATTCAGAACCTGAATCTGAGTCTGAGGACTCTTAAGGTATTGATTCCCTTGCTCTGTTAGTAGCTATTTTCCATTATTTCTATACAGCTAGATTTCTTCAGTTTTCTATTCAAAAGTGCTAAAAAAATTCTTTTGGACCAAGCAGCTGTCCAGACAGATAATTACATTCGATCACATCATCTACATACAGAGTATTTAACATTCAACTTATGTGTATATTTGACTTTTCATAAATTAAATGACACAAGATGTTTTAACTCAAAGTCTCTTTGCTTTATCCAACGACGAAGTAGCAAAGCCAGTCTTGTTATTGAAAAATCATGGCCAGTTCAGTCAATTCTACTCTAGAAAAACTGACCACAGCAAGAGATGCATGCAAACAAAACTTGATGGTGGTATCAAGTTCCAATATTTCCATCTGTTTTGTAGATATCCACAAATGGGAAAAAAAAAAAAAAAGGCATTTTAATTTCTGGTTTAATCTTCTATAGGAAATGACAGAGATAATGCTATAGCCACACAAGAATTCCTCCTAACTTTTGAAAATTATTTCCTACACTGTATGAAAAATAGATGTAGCATTTTTTTAAAGTGTTACTGTATCTATACTGACTTAAAAACTAAAAAAAGCAAAACCAAAACAATTAGCCTAAATTTAGCAAACTCTAGTTATTTCTAAATAGCTACATAAAAATTTCATTGTAAGACAAGTACACGGATTAATGCACTTCCTAAAAATATTATTCAATATAAACTAATACTTCATGAAATCAAATAACAGACAACTGCTCTGAGAATTCACACTGGAGAAAAAGAAGCAGTTTCTCCAAGCAGCTAAATACTTACTTTTGAAACAACAACAGAATTTAACAGATAGTTAAAGCAGCACGTTCCATACAACAGGAAGTCAGGAATTAAGAATCAGAGCACTGTAGTGACATTCTCAGAGAAGCTCATTTTCCCAAAATAAGCAAGCAACTGACTTTTGTATGAGCTGGAGCTCCTCCAGCTTATAAGACTTAACTTCTATTTATAAACTGTTATGCAGTTGACATCTTAAGGCAGACGTGTCCAGGCCAAAGGAACATGACCAACCCAAGAGCTAGGTTAAAGATATAGGTAAATTTCAAAATGCTGCTAAGTCCAAGAGCACACACCAGTTGTAATCTAGTGGCAGGTTACCACACCAGTGTCAGCTATGGTGAGGTTGCTGATGTGTCTGATTTTTGAAGCTTTTAGTTTTTTGGCAGTCCCTTAAAATAGGGGATGTTTATCTTTGTCGAACTTTAGATATCATATTAAATGTTTTGTATAAATATAGTAGTGTTAAAAGGAGCAGAGTCTCCCCTGCATACTGTTAGTTTGTATCTCCTGCTGTTCCCAAAAGGCAACAAGCAATGGCTAATGTACACCTATGAGTAAAAGGAATTATTAGGTAAGTGTCCTGTAGTTTCGCAACCTGGCCTTCTGCCTGCCAGAACATTATACGCATACAATGGCATTTTCTGTATGAAATACAATGACTCATCTTAGCAATAAATGGTACAGTCTCAGACTGACAAAAGATATTCTAGGCTTACTACAATTCCTAAAGCTCAAATATTTATGTGGATCCTACAGAGGAAGGGAACGTAGGGGTTCAGCTAAAGGAAAAGGAGAATTTTTGATCCCTCAGGAAATGCGTGGAGGTCTACATACACACACGGCCTCCCCTTAAAATTGAGGGAATTCGTCCTTAGATGGGCAAGCCCAGAAGTTTCCAGATTGGTAGAGTGCCTCAACTGTCTCTAAACCAAAGTCCTTTTGAAGGATTTTGTTTAAAATGCATCACATTTTCCTCCCTTTACATTTCAGTTGGTATGAAAATATAATCGCTAATTCCTTTCAAATTCCAATTCTCAAATATTTGGAAGTAAGGGACATTAAATGTAGAAATAATGAGATGAGCATTTGTTTGACTCGACTCTATTTCTAGAACAGACTACTTAGGGGGGGCTGTTAAATTCCATCCCTGGAAGTTTTAAAGAATTGGTTGACTCTTGTCAAGTGCAACACAGGTAGAAATGATCCTGCCTGGTGACAAACGGATGGGTTAGGACACCTCTTCTGGTCCTTGTCAGCCCTGTTTTCTGTGATGCTGCAATGCATAGCAGCAGTGGAATCTTCCAGTGGAACAAGATTTCAGAACTCTGATCTGTTTGGTTGTTGAATTATCCATGTAAAATTACGATTTTTACCTATATATTTATATATATACACATATATAAAAGAAATAAGTGTGGTCAAAGAGACCATCCCAGATTGGGCCATGCTCAAAAGTAGAATTTTGTGACTGAAAAAGTTGTATTAGAAATACACCTCAGTTAGTATGCCAATACTATATTTAACTTTCAAAATTAATAATCTGCTTTTAATTAAAACCCCTTTATTAGCTAGGTTAATGTGAATTAATGCTTATTAACCAGACAAAAAGCAAGTACTGTACATCACACAGCTATAATAAAGTACATACCGATAATAAAACTACCTTTTGTAACAGCAAATTCACTGAGAATAGATATTTCATTATAAACTGGGTTTAACAACTTGATCATGTAACCCACTTGAGAATATTAAAGTTATCCTACAAGAACTTCCTTCTTCACTAAAATCCCCCATATATGTATAACTTACCGTGGCAGCTCCTACTACAATTATATGAGGTTTTGCCACAGAACCCTATGACACAAAAATAAAAAGGAATTAGTTTTAAAATATTCATAAATTATACTTATTATTAGGACTCATATCTTAATTAGCTGTGACTCACTTGTCCATCAGCTAATGGTTACAAAAGAGTAGGTTGCAGATATATTACAGAGAACAGGCACCTGATACATGTGAGATACCTGAATTTTCACACAACAGAATCTACAAAAGCGTGAAGTATCAATAAGCACCTACAATCATGATCAATTCAGCAGCACGAGTTCTCTTTAAAAGCTATTTAAACATCTACTCCTAAGGTCAAGTAAACTGTAGATCACACTACTGAACTTTTTATCTCAGTCTCAGCATTGTCAAACATCTGTTAGAGCTGTTGCACTGACCATTGTTCTATGATCACTGACAGTTCTATGCAGGACACGGACAAGGGCCAGTGTACTCAAACACAAGAGCACAAGGAAACAAACAGTTCTGAGCACCTCAGTACCAGTTTTATCCTGGCACAGCAAGGAAAACTAGCAGCCCTCAATTTTTGTAGAAATCACAGAAAAAGAAAACCAAATGATAACTTCAGCTATGCTGATGGAAGGTGTTGTGCAAGAATGATCAATAGCATAGCAAAAAAATAGTCCCACAAGAATCACTGTGGGCTACTACTAAATAAATCCAGGCTATTGAAAGGTCAACAAAGGAAGAAACAAGAAAATATTAGTTGCCAATCTGTAAACATACTACTTGTTGTCAGTTACATACAGAATAACATGACAACCTGCATCATACCTGAAACATATAAAATAATTAGTATGCTAATTGAGGGAGATACTGAAACCAAATAAAATCAAGGAATTCTTGACTTTGCAAATTACCTTTGACCTTCACTCTGAAACACTCAAATTAACATATATACAAAATCATAGAATCACAGTATATCTCAAGTTGGAATAGACCCAGAAGGATCAAAATACTTGGTCACATTAAAGTGACACTGCAGCCACAGAGGAAGTAAAATGCCAAACCAGACTGAAATTCTTTTAGCTCTTAATAGGGTGAATTAACCTGCTCCTAGGAAGTAGGGTTTTTGTAGTTTGCTTACGGTTTTTTTGGTCCAAGTGATACCATCCTTAGAAGACCAGTAGACACCCAGAAACATATATACCAGTAAACATCCCCTTTTCACTATTCTGAAGTCAAATTTACATCTCTTAAAACAAACCTCAGTCCAAGATTTGATACGTTGTCTCATAGAGCCATTAACTTCTGGATACCACAGGAAATCCTGTAAAATAAAGGCAGAGTTACTCTGCAAGCTTAAAAGACAATCAGTAGACTAAAACAAAAAAAAATGCAAAAAACCAAAATAATTGCCATCAATTCAACTGTAAAGGAAAAACATTTGGCTCAGAGTGTGATTTCCTTATAGTTAGCATGAAAAGCCTGACATCTTACTCCAGCATGGAAAACAGAAAGCAAAGAAAAAAAAGGTGAGAAAAAGCCAACATACTTCCTAGCATTTAGCTACTCTTTAGGAGAGCACTATTGAAATAGTCTAAAAGTAAATGTTGACGTGCAGAGACTACACATGCAGAAACTATTGTGAGGAAACTCTGTAACACAGAATGCCGGAACACCATCAGCAGAGAGGAAATCTCTATCTTCCACTCCTCTGGATTGTTACATTTTGGTAGCTCACTTCAGTACTGCCAATTCATTAATTGGCTGTGGAACCTGTGAGCAACCATGCAGGCCTCTGCAGTGGCTGATGGACAGAAGAGTCACTGTGCTGACTAGAAAGGGCAAAATTAAACTCTCCACTTGTTCGCAGTAACTATCTCTTTTGTTGTTGAAGTATTTTCCACATTTGGATTTTATTGGGTCACAGCCTGAATGCGGAAATTCAGCTACCATGCCAATAATGTCAAAGAGCAATACTGCATCAAAACAAGGAAGCAGCAGACTGGGAATATATTCTTAACTACCCAGACATCTCCCAAATGCCCAGACCTGCCATCTCAAATCATGGTGGTTAGGCACCTACCAAGGCTTAAGGAGTTTTGAAGATGTGATCCTGTGAAGCTAGCCCAATGCAAATCACACTGCATCAGACCCTTTGTCCTGCCTTGTGTTCTGTCCCATCTTTTCCAGCATTCAGACAACCACATGATGAGCCACATCAGACCTGATCAAAAAGGAACCCTACAAAGTAATTTTTTGGTTCAACTGCCTCCTGAAACAACCCACTCCACAGCTTACCAGTGCTAGTTACAGCACAAACACAGGAACATACTGTGAAGGCCAACGGAGTAGGTCAGCACATGCTTAAATTGCCATGGGCTTACACCCTAAAGTGTTATTCTGTACGCAAAATCTTAACCAAATATGCAAGCAAATACTGAAAACTCACATTCAGACAACTCAGCAAACACACTGCTTCTTTGGTTTTGGTGAACAGAGAATGCGTTTTCCTCAGGGCATAAATAAATACATGACTAGCACAATCCCAGCACTGCTGACAGCTGTCATGGGAAGCAAAGAAAGCTACTGAGGACAGCATATTGATTGCCAGGGCAGAGGAGAACAGTCCTTCAGAAAAACTAGCCTTAAGTACTCTGTTTTCCTTTTTTAAATATTCACGCTAAAACCAACACTGCTTATTTCTCCACGCAAAAACAGTGGAAGGAATACTTGTTGGGGTAGCATAGAAAACTCAATGACAATTACAATTACCAATTCAAGGAAGACCAGATACATATTCTTATAGCATGAAAAGAGTAAACTTCCTGGCAAAAGCTATTCTTGGCAAGGCCAAATTATAAGATCTGACAAAAAGAAAAATTATACACAGTTCCAGAGCTTATGCCCACAACTAAGCCACAATACAAGTACTCCATGCCAAATTCTCTCAAAATATAGTATGTTACAATACACTCTGAAATATCTATAAAACATTTACAAAGAATGTTGATGGTCTTAACCTTCTTTTGACTTTTCAGCTCTGACTGCAATTTCAATTACATTGTACAAAATAATAACATGATCATGGTTTGCAATTTAACACTAGATAAAAACTTACCACTTTAATTGAAGCAGATTTATCTTCAAATGGGATATTTCCATGCTGTCAAAAAAAACCCCCAAAACAATAAAAACAAAGTAAGAAAAACTTCCAGAATGAAAACAAAATATTTAGATACCTATGCTAACTTGCTTTTCACCCAAAGGTTTATCTTCAGCGGAAAGGATTTTTCTTGTATAAACTTGTCAGTGCACTCACACAAATATTTATGCTGCTTTCTTTATAAAATAAGCTACTCAAATAAACAGTTATTTTTCCTGGAAGAAATCTAGCCAACAAAGTCTGAAATGCTTTCTGTTCACTCTGCTACAAAGGTATCGAATATTTTCCTAAATTTAGCCTCCCAACATAAGAAATACTTATGACTTTTTCCTCTTTCTTTTCTTACACTGCCTTCCTCCAGCCTTCCTTTTCATCTGCCCATCTCCTTTACACAAAACAACCAACACAGTTTTAACTAAAGAATACAAGAAAATAATCTCAGGCAGAAATAAAATCTAGAATGCATTATGAAATTTTCTGAGTGAAAACTGTAAGAAACCAGGAAGGAAGGAGTCAGATATGCATATACAATCCTCCTTTAAAATTACTAAATACAGTATTAATTTCAATTCTGGTCCATAAAAACAGGTGCACTTCTCTTCTTCAAACTGAGATCTTGATTTCAATAACGCTTGACAAAAGATACTCTCAACTCAAAATCCATTATAGCACTCTATCATCTCACCATTACTTTTGGGCAGCAAGAGCGACCTAACCAATTGACCAGGAAAACCGGAGTTCTTGGATCAATAAAACATCTTGTTCTGACAAGTAGAAGTGACCGCATGCTGAATGCTGGACAAGCTGCCAGCTTGCACTTCTAAGTGACAGAATTACTAAATAATTGACAAATCTGATGTACTGTTGAAAGTGAAAGGTGTCTTTTCCATCACATATGTACGTACATCTATGAAGATACTGCCCAAGAAGTATGATAAAACAAAAGAAATCAACATTATGTTCAACAAACAATACAGCTAAATCTTTTCTTCCTCCTTCCATCTGGCTGTTTACATACTTCACCTTAAAAAATTCAGACAGCTCTTCATCAGCGATCAAAAAGAAGGTAAGACCTGAAGCTATTTTTAGTTTCAGCTTCAAGTTAGACCTGGAAATCTGTCATTGCCCCAAGGACTTTTATGAACAGATTAGATCAGCAATTTAACTGACATCTTAAATGACAAATTGTAAGGCATGAATTACTACTATTTAAAAACACACAAAGGAGCAATCATTTTCTCATCAAGAAACCAAATATGAAGCATAAATTGCTATGGGACAAGTCAGCTTCATTAATTTATTCCCAGGCTGCTGCAAGCTTTCTCTTGAGCTTCCTAGTTCTCTTCTCAGATTCGCAATTATCTCATCTGTACCCAAACAATTATTTTGGTCTAATTTTGTTCTTCTTCAAAAGACTTTTCTGTGCTTCTCCTTCCTGATGGCTAGGCTAGCAAACAGCATAATTTGCTTTTTTGAAGTTTAGACAAGAGTTATGAGGTCAATTGGGAAGAAAGAAACAAAAAATCAATCACTAAAATAAGCTATCTCACCTTAATTCCCTCTTCTTTGACTTGAGGATTTATGAGTTTTATAAATGAATAGAACAGCTGTCGAATTCTAGAATCTCCTATAAACACAACATGTTTGTCTATGAGGCAATTTTTTGCTTCACTGTAAAACAAAACAGCAACAGTAATGTTACAGGAAATATGTATCTTAGAAAGAAGTATTCTGAAATTCTACAGGGCTATATAGATAATTCTAAACATTATATCCAGCTCTAAGGTGCAGTAAATTTTTTTAAAACACGCTGAATTAATAAACAGTTTATTGTATTTGCATAGAATTGAAAATTAACTCTCTCGCTAATGTGATTAGGCAAACAACCAAGCAGGTTTTCCTATTATGTGTGCTACAAACATAGCAGTTTCAAAATGGTAACATACAGCATAATTCTTAAAAAAAAAAAAAGTTCTCTTATTAGGAGGTGAAAAAAAGTGATTGGTAATTTTATTTGGGATATTTTTACTTGCAATTTGACACGTAAGGTCAGCAGTCTGAGAGTGACATATGCAGCCTCATATGGCTCTCCATAACTTGTGCCAGTAGCTCTATCACCAACATTTATTTGTATTTTTATACAGAAATATAACTATGGTAAACACTGTAGACACACAGATAAAGTACAGGAAAAGAATTCTTTCTGATAAAAGTTGTATATTTTTGAAAGCCTAGAGAATCAGATATAAAGTGAACAACAAATGACACCGCAATTACTACAGCTGCAGCCAAACAACGACTCTTCTTTCCAGACGAACAAAAGACATGAGTTTCCTTACCTATTTTTATACTTATGCATCATACAACTGTGAGGTTGCCATACTTTTTCTCCAAGAAATCTCCCACTGGACAGAAGATACTCACATGTATCACCACCTTTAAAATGTTATATTAAAATTAGTATTCAGACATATGAAATGTAAAACAAAGCTCCATTGCTATTATAAAAAAATACTCTGACTACTTGAAAAACAGAAATTGAAACGATCAACAGCGGTAAACAAATTTAACTGATTGTAAATACACCTTGTACAAGTTTCTGCAAGTTGCCTTTTCACTTATACAACACTGTTTCTGTAAATCCCAGCCCTATCCACAAAACGTTAGTGATCCCACTTCTGCTGTCAGGAAGATGTTATGACTTAGAATGGCATTTCCTTTAAAAGATGCCAATCCACTCTGCAATCTACTATGCAGAATACACTAATATGAAATTAAAGAATACAACTGTTGAATGCAATCATCTTCTACACAGAATCATCATGCACAGCATCTTGTATAGAACACAAAACTCATCACAAGGTTTGCAAGAAAGTCTGTTACATCTCCCTGTTTAAGACATATGGTCATGTGGTCACCTTAGAACAGGTGATATGGGTTAATATGCAAAAAGAATCCCCAAAACATTTTCAAGTCAATTTGCTGATCGTTCTGAACTGCACTTATCTTTTCCAGTCAATAAGTTTTATGCTAATTAAGAATAATCACTTTACAGGTGCTGATGTTTCAGGTCATGTTAAGTTTCAAATATCTCAGTTATGAAATCAGTGACTGTTATCTTCCCAACTCCATGTCAGATTCTGCTGCCTTATAACTGAACACAACTGAACACCATTCACTGCAAGGGAAGTCGCTCTCCAACATTTTTGTCATACTTGGCATTTCCGAGCACTGACAAACAGGGAAATGGTTGTGAATGAAATGGCAGGAACTTGTCCTAGCTTGTGCAGAAACAATGTACCACTGCCCGTACCTAACACTTTCTGTGAAACCTTCACTTCATTAAGCTCAACTCATACTTTAGTTTTCAAGCAACATAATTTCCCTGATTCTCAAACTTGCAAACTCATGTAAACTATGATTTCAAGTAAGTTGCATAAAAAATGAAACTGTCAGGAATAATAAAAAAACAATCTAATCAAAAGCAACATGGATTTGATAATGAGGTGACTTAAGAGTTATTACTGATATAAAGTCCTCCACTTTGTAGATGATGACAACTAGGAGATGTATCAAAGTTATATAAGAGTGAACTATGTAAAAGAATACCCATGACTAAACAGACTCCCTCTGACATCCACTAACTTGCTGAGAAAGATGCGTAAGAAAATAAGGACAGTTACTCATGGTCAGACCAATGGTCAGTCTAGCTTGGTATTCTGCCTTCAACAGGGGCCTTAAGCAGATGCTCAGACATTAATAAGAAGAGGGCAAGTAAACATAATGTTCTTGCCTAATATTCTCCCAAATATGTTCATTACAGGGACTTATTGAACTGGACATGCAGTCTTCACATTTTTAGCACCCACAGCATCCTTCTACAAGAGTTTTCTATATCCACAGCCAATGCTTGAAGAATCATCTGCCTTTACTTTAAATACGGTTTCTACTAGATTTACTTGGTGCTCCCTGGTTCTTCCATGGGACAAGGCAGTTTAGACTTATGTCTGCCATGATTTGTAGACCACTATCACTTCTTTCTCAATCAAGTTTTCAAGACCGGAGGATGTCCTTATCTTGAGGTCATGACCCAAGCTCGGTACCTCTGTACTCCATGGCACTCCCACCATAATAATTGCCCATAAATAGATCAATCCTTCATCCTACAGTCTGTTCACTGAAGTAACATTCCAAACATCACACTTTGCATACATTTTAAACATAAAGACCATATTTCACATCAAGGGGTTATACCTTCTTTCCCAACTCCAGGTACTGATTATCTTACTATTGCCCTGAGCAATACTTAGAAAGCTCCTGAAACTCATTAGGGGCATTACTGATGTTTGATACCTTCTTTTAAACATAACAGTAGAAAATAGGAGGAGAAGATGAGGGAGGGGAATAAAACAAAACTGAAACAGTGGCCAAGAAAGTAAACTGGAGATTACAGACCAGACAGTGCCTCCAGAAATGCTCAACTCTGGCTTTAGCAGATGAAATAGCAGCCAAAGAACTATGCTCATTTTAATACACCACAACTTCTTCCTAACCATCAATGAGGTCTTAAAAGAAAAAAACAAACAAACAAACAACAAAAAGCCCAATCCAAAAAAAGCCCCAAAACCTGAGAAAAAAGAATTCCAAGTGCCATTGTATATACAAAACACAAACTATTCTTTTTAAACACTTTCTTCATGTGAATTATCCTTCCAACACATTACCTCTTATGCTCACTTAGATATACTACATCATAGTTATACAAAGTGCATAATTTCTCTGAATTTTACTATTTTCATTATTGTAATATATCATTCCTCAAAATTGTGGCTATTCCACTGAAATTGTGAAATCTCAGAGTCTTGATTCAGCACCAGAGCAGACTAAGTTTCACAAAGCTTTCTCTAAAAAGCATACTCTCTTTTTCTAAGAGCTGGAAATTCAATTGTTCTCTATTATTCAAAATAAAAAATGTAGTTTTAAACAGAGTCTCCGACAGTTGATTCCAAGAATGCAAAATTTTAAATAAAAGCTTATTTCCAAAAAGGTTTAGGATTATATCTTTGAAATATAACAACTGAAAAACACACAGCACTAACTTCACAGGATAGTATGTAAACATTCAATTCACTTAACTCTTCACAAGTTAAAGACAGTCTGCACTTTCTCTTAATTCACATTGTTTTGCAAAAAAATGTAAGTGATCCCTAAATATGACAGTCTTCCTGAACACGAACCTAACCTTTCACAACCCCAGTTCAGCATTTTTTCATAGAAGTAAATTTTATACAGGCAAGTTTGACTGGGAAGTATACTGGGCTGCTCCTATCTATTATATGTACTTGCATGGCTGAGGCCAAAATTAGATAAAACCTTTACATGTAATGACAATCAGACAAAAGGGAAAGTATAAAAGCACAACAAACACAGCAATCCCTTCTGTGACATGGCCTGGCTTTCACAGCCTGGCAACCTTGAGCCTGTTTGTAGCCTCACCTCATCCACCCTCTGGAAACCAGGACAAGCCTTTTTGGGATATTTTTGGTATAAAATCTTGGTATAAAATATCTTAAGTGGAAAAGAAAGTGCTTTCTTGTGATCATTTAAAATGTTTTGCCTGCTAATTTCATTTTTCAGTCGATACTTTTTGTGTTACAGCACAGAAACAATCAATTTACCTTCCTCCAATACTTCCTAATATTTAAGATCATTAACAAGTTACTAGGTTTCTGTCTGGGCTATAGAACTTTATTCTATTTCATTATTTCTTGTACAGAAGCTGTTTTATTCTTCTGCCATTTGTGCTGCTCTTTTGTACACGCTTTCCAAGTTCTATTATCCCACTACTAAGAGGGGGTGACCAACACCACTGAGAATAAATGAGGTGCCAGTCAGCTTTAGCTGTGCACTATCACTGAAAAGCTGTTTTTTTTCATTAATTGTCAAAAATATTGTGGCATTTGCTGAATTTCAACTGTTTGATATCCCTGAAGGTTTGCAGAATGATCTCTTCAATAAAAGCACCTCTGCTTTTATCTATCCTAAAAATTCATCTGCTATAATTTTTCCACCTTCCTTTTCTAAACTTCTCTTTTGAACATTATATGCTCACAGAAGCCCAAATTGGTAACTCTGTTTTCACTATGACTCCATGTCCTCCTACCTTTTAAACAGTTAAGGGAAAACCTCTCCCTTACTCTCTGATTGCTTCAAGAAACTAAAAGCCTTAGGCGAAAAAACTTGAAACATTTGCAACAATTCATCCAGATCATATCAATTTACATAAAGGCCAGCAGATTCTCACCATTTTGCAATGTGACACTCACCCCCCTCCTTAACTGTCCCAGAATATACTGAAAGTATGCATATTTTATTTTCCTTGTAACCTGCTTGATATGGCAGTTCCTATTTTCTTAGTCTTGCCATCCCTCTTCAAAAATTTGCCACCCTCCTCCTGTCTAGTTTTGTGACTCTCTTGTGCCTTAAGAAACACTGCACAGCAGGCAAGTTCAATTACCTCATGCTTTAGCTACTCTAGAATTCAGTAAATCCTTCCATGTCTTTCAATTTAATACTAGTCGGTTTATCAGACTTACTGACATGCCAGCTAGAGGGTGAACCTAGGGAATCGTATACATAAAGATCCCTAACCCTTTTCCCATCTCCACAATGAACGGCCTCAGCCTTGTCTCCCATGAATGCAGGCAGTAAGTGTTAGAACACGACACCAGTTGTTCTACAACAGAGCCGCGGTAATCTCCCTACAGATCAACTTTTTGATTTACCCACAAGAACATACCACATTTTTTAGCGTGACACAGAAACAAGTAAATATTCCCTTCAGTAGCTCCATTTGCATTTACGGATCATGCCAAGATTCTCTGCTTCAGGGCCAAAACAACCCCAGCGAGGAGGAACGAGCAGAGCTCCCAGCGCTCCGTAACCGAGGTGCGCCCCTGCGCAGCCGGTCACGGCCACAGCTGCGCTCGCTCAGTCTGCAGAGCTTGTCCACGGCCACCAACAACACGTGAAACCAAACAGCTCTTTACTTGGCTTCATCCACCAAAGCGGCTGGTTTCGTTATGTTTGAGACGATGGCTCAAAGAGTGAAACAACATATACCAAATCTCGTACCAATTGAGACTTCAACCACTAATTGCCGGGTAATTAGTCATTAATCATGCCGTACGGGAACGAGCGACAGGGAAAAAGTCACCCTCTACCCCTGCAGCTTCACTTGCCGCGGGCCAGGCCCGCGGAGCTGCGGCGCGCTCTCAGTGCAAACACCGCACCGCCACAGCCCCGCCAG
>VZTE01001597.1:154076-215422 GCA_013397775.1 Eulacestoma nigropectus
CCGCCGTCCCCGCCGCCGCGGCCGAGAGCAGCCCCACACCCCGCGGCCGCCGGGGCGGAGCCGGCGCCCCTCTCCCGGCGCCGCCGCTTCCCCTCGGCCGCCAGCGGGCGGCCCCAGCGCTCGCCTACCCCCCCCGCGGCGCCGTGGGGATGCGGTGGCTCCCGGTGAGTCGCACCGGATCTCACCGCGCTCAGCCCGAGCCCCGCGTCTGAGGGTGTGGCGGCGAGGCGGAGGCCCGGTGGGGACTGTGCTCCGTGAATGAGTAGCTGAGCGAGGGTCTGTGCCGCATACGGTCCGTGACAACTGGCACTGAACAGTGAGGGCTTCGTTCCAAATAATGCGATTTTTAAACACTTGTCACTCTTGTGTTGACGAGGAAATGGTCATTCCGGGCTAGGAGACGCTCACTCCCTCTGAATGTGGGTAACTGTACAAGCAAGCTGACACACTCACAGAATCAATGAGGTTGGAAAAGATCCCTGGAATCATCGAGTCCAGCCTATGACCGAACACCCCCATGTCAATCGGACTATGTCACTCAGTTTAAGGAAAGACATCCAGTCTTTCCTTAAACACTTCCAGGGGTGGTGACTCCATCACCTCCCCGGGCAGCCCCTAATCACCTTTTCTCTGAAGAAATTCTTCCCAATGTTCAACCTAAACCCACCGTGGTGGATCTAAAGACTGTGTCCTCTCATCCTGTAGCTATTTGCCTGGGAGAAGAGGCCGACCCCCATAGATTTACCTGGGCTTGGGGGATGCATGAAATAATTGCTGAAATCAAACTTTGCTAAGATCTACAAAAGGGAAATTCTGCTCCTCCACAAGCAGCTACCTGAGCTGGGCAGGAAATCTGGGCTCCGAATCCAGTCCCTCACCAGTGGGGGGGCTGGGAAGCTGCCACCAAACCTGGCAGGCCTGGAGCAGGGCAGGCTGTCACGGGAAGGACATTTCCACAAAATAAAGTAACCATATATAAACCGTAAGAACGAATCTAAAACTTAGGAAATGTATGCAGTATGTAGTCACATGAAGATGGGAAATGAACATGGGAAATAAACAGCGAGCATTCATCAAGCCTTGGGTGCATGATGAAGTAAATACTGTGCTAGACAGGTTCCCTCAGATCCAGCAGAACTCTTTTCATTAGGACTGGCCAAAAAAATAAACAGAAAAAGTTTTCCCTGCCTCCCCCCCCCCCCTTTTTTTTAACTGAATGAGTAAATAATAATAATTAATTATCAGGGTTTTGAACACATAAAAAGTCCAATTTTTCATTTCATTAACCTTTCATTTCCCTGTCATCCCAAAACCCCCTAATCTGGAAGACTTGCAAATCATTGAATTTGATTACTCATTTAATAATATGTGAAAAAATAATTTTGTGGGGGGAAAAGGAGAAGGGAAACATTTGAAAAAAACCCAGGAAGTCTACACATTGCAAACAAAGTTTTATTTTGAAATGTTATCTGAAAAACTGATGAACTTAAAGCATTATGCAAACATAATGTAATGTACGTACAAAACATGAGTTCTAAGTATTATTCTGATGTGCCCTGTTACTATATATTCAATGTATATCCCATTTCTATCCAACCAATGTCTTTGCTATCTGCCAGCATGTAGTCCAAACTTCTTTTCTATTCAAGTCTGTCTGTTGATTCGTTCACCTTCTCAGTATGTTTTTTTAAATAATAAAAACACTACTTTAAAGTGCTTAGATTTATTCTCTTAGGGAGAGAGAGAGAAAAAAGGTACCCAGCATACAGATGGGTACTGACTTGGTTGTGTTTTTCCAGAAAAATCCCAACAAAACCAAACTAAAACAATGACAACAACAAAAATCCAAACAAACCACCCTCTCCCCCACCATTCTGGTTGTAGTGGGGATTCTCTTGCTCCATAAATGAAAAGTTCTCATAGATGCATTCTTTTTTGCTCATGCCTCATTCAACAAGCCAAGAATTTTCAAAGCCTTCTTACTGTGAACAAACCTTATTTGTTAAAATATTCCTGTTAGTGCTTTAGTTTGTCTTCATTTCATATGCATTTTACACTTTAAGAAGCAATTTAAACACTTCTAAACATCTTCTGTAGCTAGAATATTTTTGTAGCTTTTTGGATTGTTGCTCATTAATGATTCCTAACAGTCTTATGAAATATATCTTTCCTGCAGTCATTGAGGACCACAGATACTCTTCTTCATCTGCTTATTTGTTCATGAACAAGTGAGACTTTTCATCCAACCGAAACATATTTACTTCAGCCTACCTCATTCTGCAATGTAACTATATTAAGTTTGAGGGCTTATGTGGCAAGTCTGCAAGGTGCTTTCATGACCACGAGTGCAGCTCAAAACTTACACAAATTACTGCTGTTACTATAAGCAGTGTAGTTGCAGAAAACGTGGGGTTCTGCCAGAGCTCCTGGGGTGTTGACTCAGCTTCTCAGTTAGGGTGGCTGCAATGTTTAAGCAGGGAAATTTAATTTTTAATTTTTGTTCTCAAAATCAAAAAATGAATTCAACTCTCCGCAACAAGGTGCAGAATTTCAGGTGTTGACTCAGCTTCTCAGTTAGGGTGGCTGCAATGTTTAAGCAGGGAAATTTAATTTTTAATTTTTGTTCTCAAAATCAAAAAATGAATTCAACTCTCCGCAACAAGGTGCAGAATTTCAGGTGTTGACTCAGCTTCTCAGTTAGGGTGGCTGCAATGTTTAAGCAGGGAAATTTAATTTTTAATTTTTGTTCTCAAAATCAAAAAATGAATTCAACTCTCCGCAACAAGGTGCAGAATTTCAGGAATCTTCAACTAAATCAGCTTCTTTCTCTAAAAGAGCAGCAATAACTAAAATGCTATCAAAACAACCATACTTCTGTTTATAGATATCTCAGAAAATTACAACCCTTAGAAATAGTAATTCTGTCCTTCAGCCTTTGGAGGGCTCTTTTGGATCTGCTGCCTGCTGCTGGAACTCCCTGGGCATTCCTCATTTGCCATGAAGACCTAACACCAGCCTTTAGTAATGCCTGAAAACGCCATGTGTGGATTTCAACTGTGTTATTTTAGGACTGTAGAAATATATGCTGATACTGTTGCAGGTTGAGTATCTTAATTAAGATAATCCCCATGTGTATATTAAATATTTATATGGATGTGAGAAAGACATGTGCTTTTGTTTCTTTGCTTCTTTGCAGGCATTACTTAAGGTGTTCAGTAATTGCGATCCCCTTCATTCAGTCAGAAGCTTTTGGCTGGAGTGCCATGAGTTAGGAAGTGGTTTGCATGCATGTGGTCTTGCTTCTAACAGGTTCCTTCTTGTTTTTCACAAGCTAATTGAATTTGGCATGGTGACATATACCTAAGTAATTCACACCAAAGCCACTATGTATAAAAGGCCTGATATAAAAGGATAATTAGGGATTGCTAAGTACCCTGTAAAACCGACTCCAGACATGAACTAGCTAGAAGCAGCTTTATAAATTGTGTACCTACTTCTTGTCTGCTGATCAACTTAGTGTGCTGGAAGTAATCCAGATGTCTGCTAGCTATTCTGATCAGTCAAACCTCAGCTTTTGGTTTGCAAATGCTACAGCTTCCTGTTGGCTTTCTCCTTGCTCTGCTGGAAGCATTGGGGGCTGTCAGTGGGAAGGGAACACCTAGAGCAGCCACAGAGAGAAGATCTGGAGAAGAGAAAAGTGTTTCCTTTGAGAGGCAGAGGAGATCTGACACTGTGGTGCACGTGGGATAATGTCTATGAATATTAAGAGTAAAATGCCTCTGGAAGAATTTCACATTTCTTTTTTCTACAGGTGTAGCCTTGGCTTAACTGGATTAATTATTTTCATAAGAGACTGTGGTGTTTTTTATGGTCACTAATGACTGACGCTGTCATTACTGTGGTTTTTTGCTGCTCTATTTCCTCTATGAGTCAATCTAATAACAGTCAGGAATGAAGGGGTTCATCCCACCTGATTCCATTCACTCATAGAGAACCAATTTATTTTAAACTAGTCATCACCCTCCCTCTGTAGAACTGAGGGAGCAAGTAAGGTGGTAATTTACTTGTAAGTTAGAATTAGGTGAATGACTTACCATGAAGAATGGTGACTTTCTGTTCGATTTAGAAAATAAATTTAAATTGGACAGATGTCATTTACAGGTATAATTTAGATGAGGTAATTCTTCTTTTAATGCTTCCTGACTTTGCCTGGCAGGCTCAGCATAAATGGAAGGAGAACTTTGTTCTGCGGGTCAAACCTGCATGCACATACGAGTTTGCTGATAGTCTGAGTTCATGGGAGATGTCCTTTCTCCTGTTTACAGCATTACAGCCATGTGTAGCTTCTGGAGTTGGACCTACCGCCCTCAGGCAAAGGCACAGTGTAATCACAAGGACTGGGAGCATGTAAGAAAATAAAGTGACTACTGTAGTATAAAGTCAGCTGTAACAGAGAGCTGATATTTAAATATTCTCAGTCAGAGGAGTAGTAGGGCATTCTCATGTGATATTTTCCCTTTTGAGTTTTTGTGTGTTTATAAAAGTGTAATTAATTTTTCACAAGTATATATAGGAAGGAATATAAGCACCAGAGCTGGAAGAAAAATTATCACTTACCTTTAATCTTGAAGTTTCATAAGGAAAATGATCATATGTTCATAAGGAACATACTGTTTGTTATATAATAAGTAGAATATTCCCTACATTAACTTACAGTTTAAGTGTTGAATAATTAATTAGTAGGATCTGCCATACCCCAAACCATATCACTTCTTAATTAAAATGGTGCATCACTGCCAGATTGCTCTGGTCATATTGTAATTCCAGAAATAAAGCTACGTTTCCAATGGATTCCTGGACAGTGTATTTTCAGTATCTATTTTTTGCCTGGGCAGCTTTTGGGTACCTGCTAAATGATGGCATCAGACATTTTAATTGCTGGGTTTTCAGCCTCCCAATGGTAATCAATTTTTCCCTAAGAATCAAGTTTCCATGTGGCATGTGTATGCCTGGTAGCCACCTAATGCAAATATTTGATTGCATTAATGAAGAGGGAGTACAAAGTGTAAGAAGTTTTTTCTGAGTGGACTTGTTCAATCAAGCAGTGTAGTCTGAGTACTGCCACAGCCAAATGATGAAACAAATTTGCCCTCAAACCTGTAAGATCTCGGAATTACTGCTTTTACAGTTTTCTAATTTTGTAACAGTAATAAAAATGGTTTCTCCATTGTCCATACTAAAATCAGACTGATATTAAGTGAAGTAATTATGAAATCACATGTACAAAGGCCATATTTAGCTTTATCACTAAGAGATAAATATATCTGCTGTTCTATAACATGAGGCTTAATAGTGTTTTCATTTCAGGCTTCTGTGGGTCTGAAACAAAGATGGATCGGATGAAGACAGGGAAGGGAAAAGGGCAGATAGCAATATTTAAGTCATCTGTTGTGGGAAGAGATGGGATGGAGTTTGAGTGAGAGGCTGTGGGACAAAGAAGCACATGGCAGCACAAAGGAGCACATGGCGGCACAGAGAGGCTTGTCTCCGCCGGGCCCTGGGGGGAGGCGGTGTCACGCGGCAGAGCCCTACGGAGAGGAGCTGCCGAAGCTGACAGACGGGTGAACAGCACGTGATCACCCCATGGAAGGACAGTCAGAAAGTGTATTGCTGATGTGGCAGCATGGGATAGGTCACGTAGTGAGTATTGCCGTGTAAGGAAATGCTGTGCCTTGAAGAAGTGTATAAAACCAGCTCGTTTCTTTGAATAAATGATTCAGATTCCCTGCCAGTCTGGGTCCGTGTCTCAATTGCTACGAATGGTGCCCTGCATCAGGGACTGGAGCTGTAGGTGAGCCACACAGGACATGAGGGCTGGACAGTCCTCATCAGACCCGGCGAAGTCCGTGTCGAAATCACCGACAATCCGTCCTCTTTCATTAAGGACAGTCAAGGGGGCGCACCTTTCTGCATCATGGGGTGTCATTGCTGTGCAGCTGCACAGTCCTGAGAAAGGGGCTGGGACCCAGCTCAGCTCACTAACAGAAATTATTTTGCTTTCAGCTGCTTACATTTTTAGTCTTAAAGCTTTGTATCCATCAAAGTAATGGGTTAAGAATGTTTGATTTAGATGAGTTTTTTGGAATGCAAGTATAAGGTTTTTATATTCCCCACCCCCACCTCTTCTGGATTTCTGGTTGAGGGAAAATGGCAGTCACTGTTAGTTCCTTGTCAAATTGAGTTAATTCTTTTTTCATGAACACTTTGTTTCATATTGTTTCTCTTTCTGGTTCTCCCGTGTGCTCCCAGTTGTGCCTTCTTAAAATTCAGAATTCTTTATGTTTACCAGACAGCCCTTGGAGGTTTACACAGCCACAGTGTAAGCTTTGCTGTGTTTGTGCAGCAGTATAAGCCTTTCTGGCTGCCAGCAATACAGATGCCATGTGATGACCATGTTCTCTTTTAGCATCCGTGCACTAAATCCCTGCTACTTGAAATCAATGTTTTTAGGAACATAAATATATTTCGGGTAGGAAAATTATTTTTTCTTATGAAGATTATAGTGCCAAGGGAGTCTCTGTGGCGCAATTGGTAAGCGCATTCGGCTGTTAACCGAAAGGTTGGTGGTTCGAGCCCACCCAGGGACGTGTTTTTCCCTTTTCTCTGCCACAGCAGGGGGTTGGGACCAGATGACCTTAAGGTCCCTTCCAAACCTAAACATTCTTGAAATTTTAGAACTTGGAATTCTCTGTTTAGCCTCAGGTTCACTGAAACCCTAGTTTGCTGAAGTATCAGCAATGGATTAACAGACTAAAATATTTCCATACATCATTATTTAAAAATGAAATTGCATAGAAATAGTTTCATTTTAGCAGGATGTTGCAACATTCCCCATTCTGTTATATTTTTTTGTCTGTTTCTCTGTTTTGTTTCTCTGTTGTGTTGCTTGTGAGCTCTAAAGGATCGGTGTTATTTTATGATGTTGAAGTGTAAACATATATCTGCAAAATATCAACATGGGCTACTGTGCACTTCAGGCTTAGCAAAGATTTGTCATTTAGGAATTAACAGGTAACTGAATAGTTGTGCCATTTCCAGCAATTTTGTATAAGAGACTGGTGAGGTGGAATCTACAGGAGAGCTTTTTTTTTTTCCCTTCTAGCTTTAAATCTCCTGTGCATAGCACACTTTGATAATTGCTCAGATGACAGGCAGGTAGATCTAATTCTTTGATGTGGTTTTTTTTCTTATGCTTTAAAAACACTTGAACTGAAAGGTTTAAGTAGCAGTGTATGATTTTCTCTAAAGCCTAAAACCAGAATAAATCCATATGCAGTGAAACCAGTGGAGCCCATTATCCTTCAGCAGCTTTCTTGTGGACTCTTTTTCAGGAACTGTAGTGATAGGACAAGGATTAATGGGTATAAATTGAAAGAGGGGGAATTTAGGTTAGATACTAGGAAGACATTTTTTACTGTGAGGGTGGCTAGACGCTGGAACACATTGCTCAGGAAAATTGTAGATACCCCAACTCCAGCCATGTTCAAAACCAGGTTGGATAAGGCCTTGAGCAATCTGGTCTAGTGGGAGGTGCCCCTGCCAGGGGCGGTCAGGACTAGATGAACTTTAAGGTCCATTCCTACCCTTTAAAATTCAATCATTCTATGATTCGATTGTATGAGCCTGCCCTTCTCCCACAGAGCTCTCTCTCCACAGACCTGTTTTCATGGTACATGCAAAGCAATTTGGAAATGAAATACAAATTCCAGTTGGCTTTCAACACACTAAATCCAGATCATATCAGATAATGAGTTTGATATTTTTTAGAAGTCATGCTGTCCTAAATTTCAGAGCTTCAGGTTGTAAAAGGCTATGAGTATAACCCAAAAAATCTATTAAACTTTGTAATCATACTAAGAAGCAGATGAAGGAGTCAGTAGAAATCAATGCAAGTAGTCTTCATATTGTGTCTGGGCAGTGCATTGTCCATGTGGGTGGCAAAGAGGTAAAGGAGTTGTTCAGGCAAAGCCCACAGAAAACAGCTACTGAGTTGTTGCATATGAAATTTCCACAGTGTTTATGCAGAGTTAACATAGAGAATGGACTTTTAAACTAATCTTCTGCAGCAGAGAATAAGTAGGATGTAAGAACATTGCTATGGACCTAGAAAGAAGGTGTGAGATAAACTCAGTTAATCCAAAGGTCAGACCACTAGCTTGTCTTGCACAGGGAAGGAATTCTTAACCTTAACTCTTAATCTCTCCACAAAACTGGAGACTACTAACTAAAACAGTAGTTTCAAAAGTTACAGGAACTATATTAAATAAAGTATTTGAAACTGTACTCCAGAATCACATATGGAACTGAAAAAGTTCAAAGGACCTCTTGTATCTGTCTGTATCTGTTGTACATATCTTGTATCTTTTGTATCTATATGTGAATTAAAGTAGATGAGAGAAATGAAGTAAAACTGTAATTCTATTCTTTGTCTATTGTGAGGCAGGTGCTCTTCATGGGTGTAGTTTGCCCTCTTTGCTCTTCCTGAGAAGAATAAACAGAGGTCCTTTGGATCTTATTGCAGAATCTGAGGAACCAATAATTTTGGCTATGGGCAGCTTCTGATGGAATTGAAATTTTAGATGACTGTGGTAAAGCAGATGTGGTATAGAGGCAGGTACAGACAGCCATAATAGCAATGGATATTCTTTCAAACTGAGGAATCAGAGTTAGTCTTATTCCCTGTTAAATGCTGAAAGATGAAAAATAAATGAGAAGTTAGCTCACTATTCACTAGAAACAGCAATGAAAAGCTTTTTTCCCAAATTAAGTCAGGCTGTGTTTTTGTGACTCCTCTTGTCACACATTCTAGGCACTGCTGTAGAGAATATACTGGGATATATTGGGAGCGGAGACTTCACCTTGAGATGTTAAATACCTTAACCAAAAAGTAGTGGTAAATCCCTTTGGATAAAATTGCCCAGAAAATCTTACAGCCATTATGGAGGAAGGATTTCGTGAAGAAAAAACCCTTTATAAAAAACCCTTGTCCTTTATACAACTACATAGAGAAGATAATTTCAGATAAATTGAATTATTGTCTTTTTTTCTGCCCTGAGTGAGCCTGCAGTTTGCTCCCAAGAGCTTTCCTGTTTGGATGAGTGTTCTTCTCATATGTTAGTGCATATTTAGGGTGACTTCTGATGCTGATGTTTTGAAGAAATAGCCTTTAGGATATTCTTGGCACAGAAGATTTTGACAGTAACAACCCTGAGATTAGCTTAGTTGGTTAGAGCATTGTGCTAGTAACACCGTGGTTGTGGGTTTGATACCTCTGTGGGCCATTTACTTAAGAGTTGGACAAGCTAATCCTTGTAGATCCTTTCCAACTCAGAATATTTTGTGATTCTGTGAATGACAGTGAATTCAGGAATAATAGCCCTAGAGCAACAGTGTTCAGGGGCCAGTAATAAGTGTGTGAGTCAGCAGGTGGTGCACAACGCCTACGGAAATGCTGGAGAACTGCTCTGGTGTTTCACTGTGTCTACAGAATTGGCAATTGGGAAAAGTTTCATTTCCCTGAAGGTCCAATTTCTGTAGCTTGAACACAGTAAGATATTGATAATAATTATTATAATTTATTATATATATTTCAAATACTTGTGTTCAAAATAATATTCAAATGTTGTATTTGTTTGTTTTCATAGTTATATTTGCCTTAATGAGAACCATCATTTCCTGAGTAGCTGGAGTGTATATATAAGCATGGAATCATATGTAGGAAATTTTGCTCCTGTAATATTCAACCACATTTTCCAGGAAAGGATAAATGTATTCCAGCCTTAGAATACAGACATACAGTAATTTCTTTGTTTTTGCACTGTAGATTGCATTCATTAAGCATCTGAGATTCGTGGGGGAGCCCTGAAGAAAATTATTGGATTTCTAATGAGCTCAGAAGGAGGCATGAGTAAAGCTAAATGAATTAGGGGTTACCTCTGTTTGCATGTCTAATAGCTTTATTTAAGCTTGCTAGTATCTCATTAGAATTGGATACATGATTTTAATACTGTAAAACACTGCATCAAATGGGTGGTAGGAAGGCAGATTCTGAGAGATCCTGTCTGAAACCAATACAAGAAAACTAAAAGTCACGTCAAAAGCTGCAACTTAAACCTGAGTGGTGGAAGTATAGATATTATCTGGTAATGTTGTTTCGTCACTCAGTTGTATTAAAGGATATTTGTCTGTAGCACAGTATTAATATTTTAGATTGACAAACTCAGATCCTGATGATAATTGGCAGTGGCTCGTGTTTCTCCCCACAGGGCTGCAACTGCCCCTTCTAAAACTGTGCTACATAGTTTGAGTTTCTTTTTGCTCCATGTTGGTCACATTGATGGTGTTCTCCTTACCTCTAGTTTTTCTTACTGTGGCCATATAAGTGCAAAAGCACATGCTACAGAGAGCCCAATGTGCTGCCAGCTGAGCCTGCTGCAGCAGGAAACAGTGTGCATGGATACAATAAGGAATATTTGCACTGGTGTCATCAGAAGCCAGCTTAGATACAATTTGAAGCACCTACTAACAGGAGCCTTTTAATCTCTGTTCATCTCCTGGGGGGATTGGCATAAGAGAAGCTGATAGAGAGAACATATTTATTGATCATGCAAGTGAGGGTCATCAGTCACACAGATTCCAGGGAGGAAAATGGTCTGAATGCTGCAGTACTTCGGTTTACACAATTGTATCACAACTGAGCACTACACGTCTGTTGTCTCTCTACCCAGTTTTACAGAGCTTCTCCAGCAATTCTGTTCCGGCACAGTACAGCCAGAGCTTGCTGCAAACTTTGCCTTTCACTTAGTTACTCCAGCTGTTTTCCTTTCCATCCAAGATTCTTTCTTGTTACAAATGTAAACTTTAATCTCTTGCTTTAGCTAATTTATGCTAATGCTCTGGATATATTGCTGCTGAAAATTAAATTCTCCAAGGATAATAGTTATAGGGAGGCAGACCACTCCCAAAAACAATTAAGATCACTTTACCAGAAGTTTTTTCAACATCTTGTATTCCCAAAACTAGACAATATGAAGGCTCCTTGCCATTTATCTCTGTTATTTTCAGCTATGATCTTTGAAAGACAGTTTCTTCAATATTGTACATAGCATAAGCAAAATACTTGATCATGCAGTAAGTTCTGATGAGCTCAAAACCTGCAAGGCAGACTGAATATCTTTTCAGTGCTAATGAGGCTGGAATTTGTGAGGTAAACACTATGTATTTTTTCAGGTTTAATTTCCAAATGAGGCTGCTTTTGGGGCAAAGATCTGAAAACACATAATTTGGATGTTGTCAGTGAGCTGATAGAAAGTAAGTATTCTCTGCTTAAGATGACGTGCCATGGAATAGATCACAGAGAACAAATGAGAAATCAGAAGATGACAAAAAGAGACAGTGTGAAGTTTCCTTTCTAAACTCAAGTGTCCCTTTAACTGTGGTTTGGGGTCTTTTTCTTCCCAGGCAACAAAGGTTCACCTCCCTATCCTAGCATTAACCTTTGCATACCTTCTAGTGGATTGCATATCCTGAGGGATGAAATTTTAACTTTTCAGTCCTTGTAGGAACTTCCTGTTTTGTAGTTAACCTATACAAGGAAAGAAAGTCTTTACCATTTTCAAATATTGAATTATTGTTTTTACAACAAATTTTACAACAACAAATTTATTTTGAAATAGTAAAACAATGCTTAAAATACTAATATTTTAAGAATCATCGTGGTCCAATGAGTAAATGCAGGTATTTTAAAAACATACCTACAGTATATTTTACTCAGTGAAGAAAAAACGGTCTACATTTCATCCTGGAAATTCCCATTTTACTAATTCAGCACACAGCTGCAAGCACAGAGCAGCTGCACTTAAGATCATGTTTTGATATTTGCCCTGTTTTCTTTAATCAGTTCATTGCAAGCAAGAACAAAAAAATGTCTTTAGAAACAGATTTTAGTGCTTATTCCCTCTTGCACCATTTGGAGCTGCCTTCGGACTCTCAGCTGCTAAGCTTTGGAGTGGTGCTTTCTTCAGGTTACAGGGACTTTATTCTGGATATTTTCTTCATGTCTCCCTTTGGGGGTTCCAGCTGACAAACCCATCTCACCTCTTGCCTTACCTGCTTTTGCTGTTGTCTTCATGGTCCTCTGTGCGTTCTCCCAAGCACCTTCCCAATCACAAAAATATGGCTGTTGTAATTGCAGTTCTTGTAGGGTTTTCAGCAGTCTTCTAAAAGGTCTCAGAGAAGAAGTCTTTGCTTCTCATGGTGGTTTGTGTGACAGTAAATTATTGAGGTTAGCAACAGCATTTGGTTCTGTGCCTCATACACAACTGAACAAACTGTAAGGGCCTAACAAACACTGAGCTTCCTGACAAAACAACTATATTTGAGATTCTTGGAATAGACTTCTGCACATCCTTTCTAAAGTGCACAGGCACAGTTCTGCTGATTACAGCACAGCATCAGCCAGCACAGCTCTATCAACAGCCAGGAGCTTTCTGTCCTCAAGTGAAAGACAGAAGCTTCATTTTCCTTCCACCTTTAAGTGAGATGATGATCCTTCTTTCAGCCATTAATCCTATTTAGTATTTAGAAAGAAGGAAGGAATTACTTTTGCTTCTGAACTTCTCACAGTATGAGGCACAGAGTTACTGAGTGAGTTTCTTGAGAACTTTTCAAACGTTAGTGTTGAAATAGAGAGTCAAGTAGACAATCACACCCTTAAGACAGTTGTAGGCAACTTTACGAGGCTTTAACAAAATGTTTTATAGCAATGTGGTAACAAAGTATTGTAAAATCTGGGAGTGAGTATCTCCAATGCATCTAAGCAATTAACTTAACTCATTAAATAGTTTCTTTTGGAACACTTGACATGCTTTATTTCATTTTTTTTCACAATTTATTTAAACATCTCACATATACAAAATACATTTTCTTTATTTTTTTGAGAAATGATGGGGGTTTTTTTTACCCATAGTAGAAGATGGAAATGAAATTTGAAAGCAGGAACACCTGATTTTGGAGGAAGAAGACAAAGAGGAAGAAAAATTATCCACATGCTTAAGCTGTGGGTGAGACAGGACATCTTAGGTTTTAAGACAGACTTCAAAGAAACAGAGAAGCAATACTTTAAATGCTACTAGCACCATCAAAGTTCAAGTATTGGAAAGATACTCTGTAATTATGCAATTAGCACCACTGTATTGTGAGTGGAACTGAAAGTACCTCAGATCATATGGAAAAGTTCCTACAAAAGACGTGGATCACTCTTGATTTAGTGTATGAGGTAGTTTAAACCTTTGGAAGTCATGGATTTAAACTTCCTCTGTGGAAGATATTCAAAGGCCACAAGTGGTGCAAACTTTCATGACTTTTTATTTTGTTTTTTTTCTTTACAAAGGTTGACATTTCCCAAAACAAGGTGTTAAATCTTGAAAGACTTCCAAGTCCATTTGGGGCTGTATTAAAATTTCACTGCACAATGCTTCAATCAATTCTTCTCCTTCTCTTTCGCCCAGAGTTTAAGCAAGTAGATGAACAGAAGAAATGGAAGGAGTCAGCTTTCATTATAAAAAGAAATGACAAAAGAATAATTTGGGAGAGGCTTTAAGTTAATTTTAGTTCATTCATTTAAAACAGACTGGGCCAATGTCCAAACCGAATTCTTGGTCAGCGCCGCCAATATCCAAAGGTGCAATGTCAAGTATGGGCAAGCGAGATGGCTTATTTGTTCTGTATTCAATGATTGTTTTGCCCCATTCGTTGTTCTTTCTCTGTAAGAGAAGATTAATTGCAATTGTTATTGTATTGTTCACAGTATTGAGAATTGTTTCACCTGAATGGATAATTTCTGAAAGAATTTCGTATTAATTTTCCTTCTATTGTTCACAAATCAGATACCCACATCCAACTATTCAGATCTCCAATACAGAGAAAATATTTACTTGAATATTCTGTAGTCCTATGTATGATGCTGTATACAAGCTACCATATTATTCACACTCATGTTAGATCCTAAGAGAACCCTGCCTGAATGTTTCAGGACTTAAAGATCCTGCCCCTCCTATAGCTTGTGCACTGTTTTCTTATCAGTCTTTTGCTTACATAGAATTTGGATCTGGACCGTCTGAAAACTTTTTTTTTTGCCACACTGCACAGTACAAGGTAGGATTTGTTTGTAACCTCTTCCTTCCCACTTGTTAAGGATCTCACATGGTTGGGGGTTTGTAGGCTGTCTATCTTCACCAGACAAAATTTTGCTGGTCCTACCAATAATCTAATTCTGAACTAAAGCACAACTCTGTCCCTAATCACGTGCTTGGGCCTGGGCAGTCACTGCACCCATGGTCTCTGCATTACTTACAGAGCAGCCATCCTCAAGAACACTGAAAGTGAATCTGCTGTTGCCTTCAGCTCGTAGTTCAACATCGTTGGATCCCTGCAGTACAACAGCCTTTTTAAGGTTGCCAGTTTCTGCATCCATGTAGGCAATGCTGTTCTTGCAGTGGTAGGTGATGTTCTGAGAGGCATGGTTGGCTAGCAGACGCATGAAGGCGAGTTGGGTGGCCATATCTTTTGAGGTCGCTCCTTCACTGTTGTATTCAAACTGAAAAACAGAGAGGAACCCAGTCAGTTGTATTGCTGGGGAAAGGAGGATGTTTGTAACAGAAATGTGTGAGAGCTGCTCTAGTGTCCTGGTTTCAGCTAGGGTAGAGTTAATTTCTTCTCAGTTGCTGATACAGTGCTGTGTTTTGGATTTAGAATGAGAATGGTGTTGATAACACACTGATGTTCACTGATGTCTTGGTTTTTTGCTAAGTCATGTTTATCCTCATGCTCTGCCAGTGAGGAAGTGGGCAAAAGAAACTGGGAGGGAGCATAGCTGGGACAGGTGACCAGGGCTGACCAAAGGGATATTCCACACCATAAAACATCATGCCCAGTAAATAAAGTGGGGTGAAGTAACCCAAAAGGGTGGCCAATCTGGGTTCAGAAAGGGGGCCTCTTGCACCAGTCAGCGGGTGGTGAGCAATTACACTATCACTTGCTGTTTCACTCTATTATCATTATTATTTACCATTTTTACTGTATTTTATTTTATTTTCAATTATTAAACTGTTCTTATCTCAACATACCATGATTCTCCTTCCCATTCCATTAGGGTAGATTGGGAGAAAGAGAGAGGGAATTGAGCAAGTGGCTGTGTGGTACCTCATTTCCATCTGCGCTTAAACTATGACAGCTAGGAACTTTAAAAAAAAAGAATCTGAAGTCTTCAATCACTTTTCTATTGCCATTCCAGAACTAAAGAGCATAAAATAAAACTAGTAGGAGGTAGACTGACAACCAGACATGAGTGGATGTAGTTAAACTGTAGAGTTGTGTTCCAAGAAGTGGTGTTAACAGTTATGTGGGTTCCGAGACAAGATCAGGTAAGTTCAAGGAAGACAATCTACTGTTTCCACAGCTACACACAAAAAATGCCTGTTTCAATAAAACCCTGGAATATTTTTTTTGAGTCTGATAGAGTAGTGTCTGTGGATAATACATATCTGTACTTCACTCTTATATTCTTTTTACAGCATCTACTTTTAGCCACTGTAAGAAACAGGACCCTAGACTGTTCTGACCCCATGTGATCAAATCTTATCTTGGACACTTCATCACAATATCAGCTCAATTTCATTTAAGAATGATGTAATTAAATCTCCTCAGCTGTACAAAAGTGGTTTATTTGTAATTTGCTGGGACAGTGACTAACATGCAAGTAGACTTGCTTTTCCTTATGCCAACAATTCTGAACATTATGGTGGCATGCGCTCAGAATCTGTGATTTGTAATATAAATATCTTTCCAGGAATAGTGTTGTATGTAAATTGTATGTAATAGTGTATTGTGCAGTAATCACGCATGGGCAATAACTCTGCACTCCTTCAGGTGCAAAGTCAAAGATCAAATCTCGTTTATTGCGCAGCCTGAATCCCCTAAATACCCCCACAGAACAGGATATAACATCATGTAAACAGGAAGGATGTTCACCACAGTGTCTCCCTATCACCTGGAGCAGTGCATAGACATTGCCTATTATGGTAACAGGTAAACAATACCCTATAAGGTCACAAAGTACAATCTTCACTTCTCACAGGTCCAGCTTTGTCCACAAGCCACAAACCTCTCTCCGCCCATCCCCGGTGACCTGGATACAGTCCCAGGGTCCAGGAAAGAGGCCCAGGAAAGAGGCTGTCTCTCCGGCCTTCCAGGCTTATCTCTCTATCACCACATAGTGTAACCCAACAGTATTGTATGTAAAAAAATCAGTTAAAAAGACTGATGTTTTTGTTATTTTTTCAGACATTTTCTGGACTGTCTTTATATGTATCATATTCCAGTCCAGGCTTCCCTTAGCAATAACCATTATTCAGGCTGAATTGATCATCTGCAGACAGCGAAAAAAAAATTTGGAACAATAATGAGAAGGACTTTAAACAAACTGATCTAAACCAGAACCAGAGCTCTATGCCTGTGAGGTAAAAGGTAGTTGACTTTTTCATATTTCTCCCCTAAGGATTTAATTTATCTGCTTGCTTGCTGAGAGTCAATGAATTGGGAACTCTTCAGACAGTGCTGTAGGAAACAATCACCCTGCCATACATAACTTACCTGGCTGCCACCATTGATAGTTTCACCAAACCATATGTGCTGCTTCTTGTCCTTGGGATTCTTGTTGATATACCAGTGCTTAACAGGAATATTGCCAGGGCTGGCATAGATGCAAGTCTCACCAGTGGCAAAATCACAGTATGCTCTAATGGCATCTGCAGTGCAGCCTTGGTTGGGATCAATCCAGTAGAAGCCTGCCATTGAGGGAAGAAATGTGAACAATGGTTCACTCAGCCTAAACTTTGCATTCAGTTCATATTCACTTGTCTGATACAGGAACTCGGGCCATAAATATCACAGCTAGGTACAATATTAAGGTGAGAAGTGGGATACATAGCTATTTTGGATTGTTAACGTATAAGAAACTGTATTTGAAAGCAAGGGTTAAATATTTTTGTGTTAACTTGGAAAACTATTGCAATAATGCGCAACAATATCTATAAAGAGCTTTTCAGAATGTACTTGTATCTATTTTCAGTGGAGGCAGAAAGAACTTCTTCATTGGTCATTTAATATTTTTGCCATGTGGCCAAAGATACCATTCACTGAAGAAAGCTAATGACCTGGAAGTGCTCCCTGAGCCAGAAAGGGCAAGCATCTGGCACTAACATACCGCTGCTCCATTTTGGGTGGCTAAGTCTGAGGTCACGACAGGTGCGAGCTGGGTTCTTTTTGGAGCCTTCTGGGGTCAGCAGGGTCTCAATTTGGTTGTTCAGTGTTTTCAGAGTGGCATCAACTTCATAATCCTTGGGTCTGAGAGAAGGCTGATCAGCCCGGTAGTATTCTGCATCAAAGCCAACTTCATATCCACCACCATTGGGACCAGGGGGGCCAGGGGGACCAGGAGGACCAGGAGGACCCTAAAGTTTTTCAAAAGCAGAAGACAGGAAGCATTCTGTCAGATATATGGTGCTTTTAATGAAATGCTTCCACACATGGATAGTCCTGCTTAACTCCTGGTACCCTCAGCTCTGATTGGAGGCAGCACACATGGACTCACCCTGTGGTGACTGCTACGGGTTGAAGCAGTGGAAGATGCATAGTGTAGGACTACCAAATCTCCTTTATGTATTTGCTCTTTGGCCATAAGGAGTGAACAAAACCTCTTAGTTTAGGTCTATTAAACATTTCCCTAATATTAAATACATTTTTAAAGAAACAGAACCACATGCATTACTAAACTGCTAGGCTTCTGGAGTGACATAACTGCTAGGCTTCTAGTGTAACATAAATGTGTTACATCAACAAAAAAAAAGGTTATACTCACAGCAGGACCTTGGCTACCGTGAGAGCCACGCACACCAGCAGGACCAATAGGTCCAGGGAGACCATTGCGACCATCTTTACCAGGAGGACCAGAAGGACCAGGTGGACCCTAAAAGGATATTTCAACAGTTTAATGACAGTAAAAATGCTACAAATAGAGATTCACATGAATGGGAGCATACGTATATACTGCACAAACAGAATGGGAGTTACTTGAATATATTCTGAAATTCACATACCCTTGGGCCAGCAGGGCCGGTGTTACCAGGAGGACCTTGATCACCATGTTGGCCCTATTGGGAAAGACACATAGTCATCAAAAAAAGAGCAGTGGAGCATGTTTGTGTTTGCTTCATTCAAGAGGGAACTATAGGCAACATGTATTTGGGCTCAGAGAACGGGAATCTAGAGCTAATGAAATTTATTAGTGGAGTTGGAGTATAAAATGCTTGTTTTGGGAAGAGAGGAGAGAGGGCGTAATGACGTATTTAAGGAGATAACCTGTAAAAATTTTTATATTGCTTCTTCTGAGCTTCAGAGAAGGCTTTAAAATAAAAGTCAGAATTCCTAAAGTTGATACCCAAATTTAAAGGGAAGAAGATCCACATCTTACTTTGGCTTTTCTGAGATAAAGCTTTTACAATTTCTGGCCAAAATAAGAAAAAATACTAAAAAAAGGCAGAGGATTTTTTAATTCTTTGTTAGCCAAATGCAATTGAGCTTCAAGGCAACTAATGGTACTCACAGTTCTAATGCCAATACCAGAATTTTCCATTCTGTACAAAAAACATTGAATGTTAAAGAGACTATTTATGACTCTTGATTTGAAAGGTGCTGCACAGTGGAGTAAGTGGTATTAACATGCTGTATTGTGCATATGTAACTCCTTGCTAGGGTGACCTTATTTTGGTTTTTTTGCTCTTTATATTCAAACTCCTGAAAACCATTTACTTACAGCAAGACCAGGAAGACCCTGCAATCCATTGTGTCCCTTCAAGCCAGGCAGACCTCTAGGCCCCTTATCACCAGGTAGACCTTTCTCACCACGTGGACCTTGTGGGCCCTATGATGGGATATAGGTGTCAGAGGAATAAATTAGAAAGCTTCAAGAACATACTACTTTCAAGGCAAGAATTAAGCATAAGTATTCCACATTAAGCCATATCCCAATGTATATGATGGATATCCCCTTAACACAACCAGGAAGAGTGCCAATCCCAAAAGCTTCAGGACTGATCACACAGAAGAGAATGCTAATTGAGATTCTAAGTCCCTAAATATTTTCAGGCCTTTAAGCATTAATTTTTGGGCCCCTTGATCACTTGATCAGTTCCATGAGTCCTTATCAATAAAGCATGTTTTCTCTTCTTGCATCAGTGTGGTAATGTATTTAAAAATCAGACTTACAGCAAGACCTCTTGGACCAAAAGCACCAGCAGGACCAACAACACCAGCAGGGCCCTGAAACAAGAACAGAAAATTACATATAACTGCTGTATATTGTTCTAATGAAGGTTCTGTGCTCAACACGTCTCTGGAGAAAGTGAAGTAATTATCTATACATGGTAGAGGTGTGATGTATTTTGTATGTATGTATATGTGATAGAAAAGTCTTAGTCTTCTTAGACCTTAGTCCAAAAAGTTAAGGTGTATCATTATCTCATCAACTTACGGGTTCACCACGGTTTCCAGGCTTTCCAGAAGGACCAACTTGGCCATGAGGACCAGGAGCACCCAGAGCACCACTGGGACCAGGATTACCAGGAGCACCACGCTCACCCTGGGAACAAAGGAATGCAACAGGAGAGACATTGCGTTATTACTGACTTACACATATTGGAATAGTTCTTCCATGACCATGAAATAAAAGAAAAAGAAGTAAGTTACCTTGAAACCAGGAGCACCATCTCGGCCTGGAGGACCATCATTTCCAGGATTGCCCTATTAAAATACCATGAAAAAAATTACTAAATTCAATCACCTTTCATCTCACACAGAACTGTGTCTCAGTCTAATTGCTTACAGTGAAAATAAGAAGATATTGAGATAGGATAGTATAAATCTTGAAGAGAAAAAAACCTCTTCCTTATACATGCTATTCTCAAATCCCTTAAATATAGTAATGTTCTCAGAAAACTAAAATGGTCTTCAAATATTTTAGGTTTTAAAAGTTCAGTAACGAAAAAAATTACTGGGCTTTGCAACATTTCTCTAAATGAAAAGGCTAAGACAATTGTGGTCTTCATCTAGCTTGCACTCTTAAAACGAATACTTTCTTTTTAGATGAAAAATGCCAGTGGAGGGAAAAGAGCCTAAACAATAGCCACAACTAAATTACTTTGCTGTGGTACTTCACAAGGTTAAATGGTTTCCTTTGTGAATGTTAATTTCACTTCAGCTCTTGGGCTGTGTCCAAAAAAACCCCTTTTTTTTAGAAAATTCCAATGAAACAAAGTTCAGGATTTTTAAATTAATATTCTCTGTTCTCTTTGAAATCCTGCAAGTCTCTGCAAGACTTGTATTAACAATGCTTCAGGTTATCAAATCAGCTTCCCTGATAAGACTGCAATTATTATACTTCCCTGAAAGATATATATGTTCCCCACTCCATGTTTCTTGGCATTTAAGTAAAAAGTCAAAAGATTTTAAGAGTGACTTCAGGATATATTTTAGACACAACTTGTGCTTTAAAAATTTGTCACCTAGTTGGGCATAGGAATCCATGTCTATAAAAATTCTGATATAATTTTCTCTGAAGACATTGGAAGGTGTAAGTTTGCTACCAGAACAGCCTCGAGTTCCATCCACTTTTTTTGAGTAGTTGTATTTCGCTCAGAATAAAAGAAAAGCAACCTGAAGAGGATGAAAGACAGCTTACATCACGTCCAGCTTCACCAGGAGCACCATTTGGACCAGGAGAACCCACAGGACCAGAGGGACCACGGGCACCAGGAGGACCAGAAACACCCAGGGGACCAGGTTCACCCTAATACAGGAACAGTGGTAACAAAATGTGACATTATAATACAACACAAACCATTCTTATGGAATTTTTTGCCTTTATCTAAGAGAAACATTTCTCTGCAACCAGTTTGGGAAGGAAAAAAGAATCAGGACATAAGAAGCCTACCTATCTATATCAAATATTATCTTCATTCTAAACATTACTATTAGAAACCTCTAACCTTTCTGACCATTTCTGACATTCAGAAAAATGCTCACTTGCAGATAATTCTGGTTTGTCTGCAACAAGCCATAATTGCTTCCATTGCTCTGAGTCTGGTAGGTCCATATCCTCTGTTTCCAACAGCAATGGAAACAGCAGAATCTACATCTCCCTGGCTTCCCATAAGAGGGGACATCAAATGCGTGTGGGTTTTCCATTTTCTCTTTTTTACAGGTTATTTGTTTAAAGTAGTTAACTAATCATATACTCACTGTTGCTCCAGAGATGCCTGGAAGACCACGTTCTCCCCGGGAGCCAGGCAGACCAAGGATACCAGGAGCACCAAGAATACCCTGAGGACCTGGGGTACCAGGAGGACCCTATGACATGAAGAGAATAATATTTATATTAATAGACAAAAATAAATGTAACATACACATCTGACAATGATACTGAAAATTTCATTCTCAGTTGCAATTTCTGCAGATCACAGAAGAAATTTCTGTAATTTTTTCTTGAGTAACAATTGTGGTATTTCACACAAGTGCTTACTTCAATAAGACAGAAATGTGTGACTGTAAGAAAAGCCAGTAATTCTGGATGTGAAAGCTTAAAGATACTCAAAATGAATTAATTTATTTGCATAATTCTAAGTCAGCCTGGGGGCAGACACCTTTCACCTTGTGATCCCCACAAATCAGAGTTTCTGAGGCAGCTATGAATTGAGATCATTCTAAATGGACATTCACATGTTCCTTCTTTTTCCACCCATGAGGATCAATTTCAGAGCAGAAGATGTGCTTCCTTTCCTCAGACTAAATATCAATTTATTCTGTAGTTAGAAAAAGATACAACTCCCCACAAGAGAAAAAGAGAAAGAAAACCCTGACCCAGGGATCAGGTTCACTTTTTATGGCACGTTTGTCAAACAATTTCTTGTGTCTCAGTGGAACTTCTACATAAAGGCTTTGCTAAATTTGTGCATAAAGTAGAAAAGCCCTTCACAAACACCTAAAGTATCTCAGAAGCCATAATATTTACATGAAGAGAAACATGTTAAATGAGATGTGATACTCAGTAACTTACAGCAGCACCAGCCTCTCCAGATGGACCTTTCTCACCAGCAAAACCAGGTGGGCCAGCAATACCTTGTTCACCAGTGCGGCCAACTGGTCCAACATCACCACGCAGACCTCGAGGACCATCTTTGCCAGCTGGGCCAGGAGGACCAGGGGGACCAGTGATGCCCTAGGATTGAGTATGAATATGATACCATTACAATATAGCCCTGAGGATAACATAGATAAATTTCATTTTAAGTCCATGTAAAAAATAGTCCCTTGAAATAAACAGGTTATCAGCTGCTCCAAAGCAGCAGCTTCTATTGCTTTGTTAGCAGTGGAAAGCTGGAAGCAGTAGAATTGTTGAAGTGATATTTTATTTATTTATTTTTTTATACTCTGGGCAGGTGAAAGTGGCAAAATTTGGTGGGAAAATATAGCTCTGTGTCTCTTTGGAGACATTAATTGCAACTATAAAATTTATGAGAAAAAAACCCCAGTATCTTCCAGTTCAAGAGGATTATTTGCTTTGGATACCAAGATTTAAAATTTATTTAAATCTAGGGCATCTAAGAAAAGAAGTGCCTTTTGGTAAAGGCTGGAAACACCTTTGAAAAGAAAAACTACACATGTCAATCTGGAATGAGAATTTCTTGCTGAAAAATAAAAAAGATTCACATTCTAAAACACAATGAGAGTTTACCCTGCTCAAGACAGGGGCTAGAACTGCAGGTACTTTAGAAAATGTGGACATACAATAACCTTAATATTCTTCTGCAGATTGGACATGATCTTCTTATTCTACTCCGTCATGAGTAATTGCATAGCCATTGATTTGAGCAAAAGCAAATAAATACAGATTTTTGGAAATGCTTGGGTACTTCAAGATACATAGGGATGCTTGATGGATTATAAAAAACTCACAAATTAAATGCATAGGTCGTACTCTGGGAGTTTGAATGGTTAGATTTTTTCTTATCCAATCCTATAAGGATCTGAGGTGATTCCAGTGCAATTACAATTCATATCAATGAAACAAGTTAGGATTATCCCTAAGCAAAGTAACTTCTGACTTTTCTCCCATTAGAACTTCTTCATTAGTTACTTCATTACTTACAGCAGGGCCAGGAGGACCAACTCTTCCAGCAGCACCAGGGAAACCAGTCATGCCCTAAATACAAAATTGAAAACAAAGATTAGGTTTAAAGGAAACAATAACTTCATAAGAAGCAACAACGTCAGTACTAAAAGCCTGAAGACTTACAGGAGGACCAGCATCACCACGAGGGCCAGCAGGACCAGCAGCACCAGCGGGACCCTAAGTAGGAAGGATTGAAAAAGAGAGATGGATCAAGCAAAGACAATTAATGCTCCCTATTTAGAGTAAGGGCTCAGTCTCACTATTGTGAAAGCTAAGGCTGATTTTTACACCAGCAGAAGGAGGACTGGGCCCAAAACCATGCTGCCTATCCTGATAATAAGGTATTCAATTCTCACAGACATTTTAAATTGGTATCATAAGGCCTCAGAAAAGTTGCATAAGGCATTTATGATTCAAATTAATTTCCCAGCAAATGTTACATGCATCTAAACAAATCTGGAAGTCAAAATGTGAAAGCAGGACAAAACCACCAAGTCCTCTGTTTGCACTTTGTGATTAATTCAGCCACATAGTGCAAGAGCCTGGTATTGGTCTATTAAAATCATACAATAAGTAACCCAAGCCATGTTATCCTGCAACACTTCCTGGTATTTGAAGTACGTGGGTCTGACTTTCTGCATCATTTCAACCAGTTCCCCAATAATGGGCTATGTGCATGTGAAGCAGTATACAGCTTTGGGCTATAAAGGTGTCAGCACATGAAAAGCCTGTCTGCAAATGGTTGCATGGACAAATTTGCACACATGCATCTGGGTGACTGAGTCTGAAAATCAGACTGTGACAGCACAACCCATCTTTGAGAGAAAAGTGTCAATGTTCTCAGCTCAAAACTTACCCACAATCACCCCCTGGATGGTCCAAGATAGGGTGATTTTGCTGATCTTCAGACCAAGTTGGAAATTAGTTATTATTTTCTCTTCATTTCAGTTCCAGACTCACGATCTGAGCCCACATAAATAGACTGATAAAATTTACATAATGTGTGAAAATCAGCACGGTAACTTTTCTCACAGCCTAGTTTGAGGTTTTTCATTACCTTCTCAGAATTCAAGGCTTTCAGGCTAATTTATTACTTGCATGGCACAGTTAAGAACTGTTCATTTCACAAAGACACAATTCACTTACTGGTGGTCCAGAAGCACCGATTGGGCCAATGGCACCTGTTGGTCCAGTTTCACCCTTAGGTCCTTTGGGCCCACGCTCGCCTTTAGCACCAGGCTGACCAGCTGCACCCTATGGGCAGAAAAACAGACAAAATGAGGAACTGAAAATCTTGCAAAGGAAACAGAGGAAGGTTATGGCATCAATATGAGGAAAGTACAAACAAAACTCACAGGGGGTCCAGCAAATCCACTGGGACCTACGGGACCAGGCTCACCACGTTCACCCTAGAGAGAGGAAAAAGAAGAGAGGACTGGTTGGAATGGTCTTTAAAAGGGCAATATTCTGAACATCATGTCTTTGACACAGGAATAATTGTAGAAATTGCTACTTACAGGGATACCACGGGCACCAGCAGGACCAGCAGGACCGGCAGGACCTCCTTCTCCCTAAAAGACAGCCAAAACCATTTTAACACTGGGAAATGGCCTTACTGTAGTCAGAACAGGAATGATCTTGTGGTACAGATACATATAGTGAGTCTCCTTGGGTCTCCAGTGGAGAGGATGTTACTGAAAATGCTTCTGATCCACCCTGTATTAATAATTTCTAATGATTCTCAGACAGCATAAAGAATCATTCTGAGCTAATGTGTGGTTATTCATCGCTGTATCAAAACCTCCTCTCACAGTATGAGGAGGATCGTGGAGTTTAACCTCAACTGGGAAAAATTCAGCCAAAGTCTGAATCAGACTCTTCTCTACATATAACCCACTGCCATGTAGATGCCATGTGCATCCTCTTCCCTGCCCTCTTAGAAAAAGGTTTGGGGTCCTATTGCCAGCTTCACTGAAAAGTCCCAACAGCCTTTGCTTCCTGAATCTCAAAAAGTTAAAAAATTTGTGCACACTAGAAAGATGCAATTGGTTCTTCTGGAACTCATCTTTAATATTCATGTGTGAATAAACTGTATCAACAAGGTGTTTTTTCATTCAAAGAGTAGACTTACCCGATCACCAGCACCACCAGCAGGGCCAGGAGCACCAATGGCACCAGGGAGACCCTATAGTCAAGAGACAGGACACTGTTTCAAACAAAATGTAAGTAGGACCAACTACTTTAAATAAGCTTTTGCTTTCCTCTTGGAGAAAGGAGCGTAACTAACCTTCTTTCAGATGTTCTCAATATAAAAGACACATGATTTTATAAAACAAAATCTATTCTGTTATTTTCCTTCCCAAAGTATGAATTCTAAGAAAGGCACCTGAAATCTCAAATTAAGGATAGTTTTGTGTACGTTTGCAGGCTGCCTTTAAAATTAGCTGTCTAGGCTGAGCCCATGAAATTAAAGAGGATACTGTCACACTGAACAGCTGTGTAATGTCTGTGCAATACTCTGCTCATGTAATTTCTCTGCTTGGATGCATGAGAAGTGATCACTTTTCTCTCTCTCTCCCCCTGAATTCAATCATCTTTGGACAAGGGGCAACAAAATTACATTGATTTGTATCAAAAATGAGCAGATATAAGCAGCAATGCAATACAGTGGGAAATGCAAGTCCTGAACATCCTTTTCAGTTATTTAAGCTCTGAGGTGTAGCAAGGCAAAATCAAGTAGAACTATAAGATATTTACACGAGCACCATCTCTTCCTGTTGCACCCGTATCACCTCTCAGACCTGGGGCACCCTGGAACACACAGTGGGAAAAAATTGTATTGGTAATGAACACAATAGTTTGTATGAAAGAAGTCTTGAGCTGTTTGCTGAGAATCTATGCATTACTCAGACATCATACAAAAAGCTTATCATGCTAGGTTTTCTGGAGAAATGAACTTTGATTATTATTTCATTCTTATTGCTGAGTAGGTACTGACTTGCGAAGTGAATGCTTGCAAAGAGGACTGACATGCTTTTCAGAATAAACCTGCTTCTTTCATGGCAAACATACTTGGTTTCTCCCAGGTCCCAAGGATTTTGAATGGAATTAGAAATTGAAAACCATGTCCATATATATTACAAATAATGAATATAAATTGCCCTCAAAATCTCTTTTCTTTTGGTCAAGAGCTATCCATCTGTAAAAATTCTTCTGGGTATTCATATTATACTTTCTATATGAAGCAAGAAAACAGTTATTAAAAACAATGATGTCATATGGGTGGACACATAAAATGCCATATGTTTCATATAACAAAAAGTTATTTTCAGACCATCACTGGAGTCAAGAAATCAGATCAGCACTCTGTTCTCTCTCTTTTTTTACTTAATACAGCCTAGTGTTCTGCATTAATCTGCATGTCAATATATAGTAGTTTTTAAAAAGTTTTAGGATAGTACCTTAGAAAAGACGATCAGCCTGTTAGACCAACAAAACCTCTACTTGCTGACTACTGAGTAATAGTTACACAGTAAATAAAAGTCACATTGCGGTAACCTGCAGGTTTTTCCAAGTTAATGAAATTCAGGTATCTCAAACCTGTGCATGCAGGGACAAGGCAGTTGTTCACCTTACCTTTTCACCCTTGCCTCCTGGAACACCAGCAACACCTCTCTCTCCTGGGATTCCACCAGAGCCAGCAGGACCAGGAGCACCAGCAGCACCAACATTGCCAGGCTCACCCTAGCAGCAACAGCATATCATGTAAGTCAGGGTCAAGTCACTCACGCAGTTTGGAATAAAATCATCATTACCATTCTGCCCATCATTCTGCTTGGTTGTAAACAGTGTGAGTAGTTAAACATTTTGTCTTGAGCTACTGTACATGTTTTACTTTTCCAGCTAGTGAAGATGCTAGATGTGAACACTCTGATTCTGTGGGCTCCTGAGGTTTTAGGTCCATGTTCCAAACTAAACTTCTGTAGAAAGACTGAACATTTTCTGGACATGAAAATCCAGACAACTAAGACCCAGATTCACTTAGCGTCAAGCCAACATCATCATCTGTTAGATGATCTCTTACTATTGCCCTAATGTTTGAGGAAAAATATTGCTTACTAGACACAAGAACTTCCTGTGTATAAGTAGATGTGGGTATAAATAGAAGTCAGCATGAATTTTGGTCAGAATCTCAGATCCTGTCTCCAGAGTAATAGCATACCAAGCTGACAACCTGTATTCAAACTGACTTCCCCTCCCATCATCTATAGTACTAAACATAAACCCATTTAATATTAGCATGGACTAGCTGGGATGGGACTTTACCACTTGGAGAGAGGTTTTGGATTGCATTCATCAGGAACTCAACAGTAAGGCAATGACAGCTGGAAAAGGCATACCTTGTTACCATCGGGGCCTGGGGGGCCAGAGGGACCACGGCTTCCAATGGGACCAGCAGGACCAACAGCACCGCTCTCACCAGGAGGACCACGTTCACCCTACAGGAGACAGTCTGATCTGAGTGCTTCCTTGAATTGTTCTATAGCTGAAAGCTCTGGCTAGGAGCAATGACAGTGTCATGCATTTTTATCTGAACAAACCTTTAATTAGGTTTGCACAATTAGGATTGTGCAGCTATTAACTAAATTGGTCATAAGAACTGGCTCTAGCTTTTGACACAAAAATATCAAAATGAAGTCTTGCATCATGATAACAGCTGACAACTAAAGTATGAGTACTTCTTGAACATGGATTTTGGCTACAGTGCTTGTTCTGTTAACAGTGTATGGCATTCTACTGTCATATGGAGATGCTATTTTAGGACAAATAATGGATTCTAGTGAAATTAAAGGGATCATAATTGGCAAAAAATTATTTTTACAGTGGCAAATGCCTGCTGAATACTGGAGAATAAAGGTAACACCTAAAGCCTACTAATGTGACCTGTACATTATAACAGGTATAAGGATAAATTCTGAATCACAGATCTGGAGACATGGAAGTAGCCAGAAACTCAATTTAAATGCACAACAGATCTATCAAAGATAGAAACACCAGCTTTACTAAAGATATCTCAAATTATCTCAGTGTGATCAAGCCGGACATCAGTGAATAATCTGATAAGGTATAATGGAGATTTTTAGTTATGCTGGAGAACCCAGAATTTTGTATAAGAATTATAATGTGGTCAAAGAACTGACTCAAGGGGAGATAGCACACTATTAGAAAGCACCAACGATGTAAAAGATTAACTTTTATTGTAGAGATGTTCCTCAATTTATATTTTTTTTCATACATTTTGTTAATTACAGAGAGGCAGAAAAAGAAGAAATATGCAGATATCACAGAGGTGGAAGCATTTGTCAACAGGAAGAAAGGAAGAAGTAATAACCTGCTAGATGGCTGTCACAGCAAAGGGATAAAATTCAAGAGTGTGAGTACCAGGCCATTTATTTAGGCAACAAAACCGAGAATTCTGCCACAAATGGAGATTTCAATGGTGAAAATGACTGAAAGGGAAAGGTAATAGCCAACAATATGATGCAGACATGAAAAAGGAAAGTGATCTGGCACAAGCAGTGGGGTATTTTTAGGAAGTGCTAGTTCTGTGTATAAAGCATCAGTAAGACCTAATTTGGAATACTGGATGAAATACACCCTGGGCTGGGTATGTGATGCTTAGGGCAAGCGAGAGCAGAGGCAAATAACTGCAACTGCTATGACAAAGGGATTTGGCTTGGATACATTGGCAAAATGAGAGTTTAGAGCAGATGTGGTTATTGACACAGACTCAGGGCACTAAAACACAGGGAGGAAAAGTGCTGTTTAAACTGATTGACACAACTTATAAGAGTGAATGGGAATATTTGTCATTGGATACATTTAGTCTGGAAGTCAGAAGAAAAGAAGAAGTAACAGAAGTAGGTTAAATATCAATCTCTTTATAGGTGGATTTGGAAATCAAATAATTAATTGAGCATTTTATAAACTACTCCTTGCTCTACATAAATGGGATCTTCCTGCCATGCAGGAAGGCCTCCACACAAAGCTCTTTGAAGATGTTCATTGACAGTTTAGGATTAAAGGGAAGTGGGAGGCAATACCTTTGAATGACTATTCCAGGTTCTGAATTCAGCCCACTATTTACTCAAAGACAGTACTGGGGAGGTAGGAGCTGCCTAGCAAGGGATAGTAAAACTGAAATGGTCAGGCTAAGAATGTCTGCGCACAGGCACTGCAGATGAAAATTCTCACATTCATCAGGCCTCAGTGTAACACTGTAGGATCACTCCTTTATCATCCACAGTCTCAGTGGAAGGTTAATACAGGACATCATTATTTGGGTAATATTCATACTGCTTATACAGAAGTTTACTAACATTGGCAACTGTGTTAACCCTAACTCAAATACCCTGACACCTGCAAAGAGCAGAGAATATTATCCTTCATTCCTGGGAGTCTGCTGCAATGCACTATTCTGTAACAGAGAAGAGCTTTTTGCCTTGAGGAACATGGAAATGTATATAGCCACTATTATTATTGAAAACATTATTAAGACAGTCTGTACCAGATTTCAAATGAATTACTCACTCTTGGGCCAGCAGGACCCGGGACACCAAATTCACCATGAAGACCCTAGAAGAGAGCAGATACAGTGGTAAAGTTTATTTCTAAGGGAAACTTACTCGCTTAAATTGTACTTTGTTTCTCAGCAACAAATGGAAATTCTCAAATTGCAGCAGCATATTGAAAAGTTTCAGACAAATTTTCAGACAGTCTATTCCACACATAGAAATAACCCCTTTTCATCCAGCTGCACAGTATCTCAAGGTACACATTAGATAATATTTTTTCATCTGAAGAGCTAGTTATTAAATTACAAGCTCTTTTTTCAGGTATATGCAATATAAACTCTTTTACAGGGACACAAATGTAACTATAAATGTTAAAGGTGATTATGACACATAGGATGTGCAATTTACAGATTACATCACACACTAACTCTGCAGCGGCTAGAACATGAATTACAACTGAACTACCTCAGTTGGATGCCATTGTAAATTCACTGAAATCAAACTGAGGTGCAAAAACATAATTGGAGTAATGCAGGTTAGATTGAACCTTGAAGATCAAAAGAAATGTGAAGTAAAATATTTTTCATGTACTGTCTCTTCTGGGGAAGAACCATATTTTATTTCTACTTAAGGCCCAAAAAGCAAAGGACTGTCTTTGCTCTGTTTCATACTAAAACTTTGAAAAAGGAAGTATGATACAAATTCCAATGCAAAAGGGACTAATAAAGTTTGCATGTTACCCTGATTGCTTTGTTTTGGTAAATAGATTCAACAGGCTCCTGCTTCACCACGTGTGCCACTGCAAACACAGCCCTCATGCAATGCCTGCCCCATCCGTGGAATGCTGTGTCTGTCACTCACCCTCTCGCCTGGTTTACCAGCCTCACCAGCGGGACCCGAGGGACCTGGCAGACCCTGAGCGTAAAGAAATGAGAATACAAATACAGTTAAGGCAGAAGCTCTTCATGCTTTGGGAACCACAGGTAAGATTGAACAGAGCACAGGAACAGAGCACATTGTTACTTACCTGGAAGCCAGGAGGGCCAGCAGGACCTGTTTCACCCTTTCCACCTTGGTTGCCCTGAATGCAATGAAAAAGAAGTAATTAACTTGGAAGAAGAAATACAGGAAAGTGGATTTAAAAATGGGAAGTCCCATTAATGAAAAGTAAATCACAAATTGGATTTGTGTGGAGGCTGTTACTTACGGTGACTCCAGGAGGACCTTGAGCACCGTTGTTTCCCTCTGGACCAGGAGCACCCTATATATGTTCAAGTGAGAAAGCTGTTATCAAAGTTTCGATTTGATATGAATAATATCTCTAAATAATTATGTGCCGAAACCAAAAGTTTGAGTGTGTATTTTGAACTTAACCATTTACTTGCAAGAACTTCATAGCCAGAGGTACTAAAGATGCTTAAAATTTTAAGTTCTCATTATTGTTTTAGTTATTGCAGCACATTCATACTTAAGAAAACTTCTTTTGGAATTACAGAATATAGAAACCTTGCTGATAGCATTTTCCCCACAGCAGACTGTTTTTTGGGTCCCTTAAATGAAGAATTAGTAAGTTTCAACTATCAGAAAAAAGTTGGAAATTTACAGGATGAATTAGAAACCATACACTGTGCTCTAAGAATTAAGGGAGTACTATTTTCTCCTCTTCATAAGATAATACCCCATGATTAATTACCCAATTCAAACCCAAGAAGGGGATGTTTCATTTATCCATTAAGTAATAGCCCTCACTGACATGAGGCTAAAACAAACGCATTCCCAAGGGCCTTTCTAATTTCATCATCTATTCATGCTTGCACAAGCAACGCTATCTTATTACAGAGGTTTGGAAAATCTACTTTTTTCTTCTCTCTGGAAGGTAATAAAGAAAACATATCCACATACCCGTGGGCCAGCAAGACCAACATTGCCTTTTTCACCAGGTTTGCCAGGTTCACCCTGAAGTTGAAAGAAAAAGATATATAAGTTAACCAAGACTCCATATTAGGTTCAATGTAAACTACTAAGCAGAGACTTATACTCTCATTGCCAGAAGATTTACTGTAATATTTCTTTATCCCCAATTAAAACACACACAAGCTCCTTCTGTCTTTTTGGATCACTTAGATTAGCTCAAAAATACGTCTTTTCTTTTCAAAACTCTATGCCTTTATGTTTTGAGATCATAATTCATGACACTCTGCATAGTATCCTATGCAATATGCGATATGTTGGCATGTCTGTGTATGTACATCAACACCCAAATCCAGGACATGATTGTTATCTGTGGCCTCCATGGGACATGTAAATAACCCCACTGAAGTCACTGGTAGCTTTTCTTCTAAGCTGAGTGAGCTTTGGATAGTGCTCCATAAGTAACAGTATTCTGGAACTGGTTTAATGGCCAAACTTGACAGAAATTTTACTGATGTGAATACACAAAAATGATAAAATGGACATGCTGAAATCATAAAATAGACATGTATTATTCTAATCACTTCAATGTCAAAATATCCCTAGGCTAATGAAATTGTTTTTTCACTTCTTTAATCATATTTTAGATAGCTGGAAAATAATTTAAAACAGAACTCTTGCATGTAAGCGGATGCCATCCAATGAGCAGCACAGGAGGGAGAATACAGGGAGATGTGCTGGATTAATGATAGAGTTGGGAACCTACAGATTAGTCTGGAAATACCTTCATAGTAATAGAAAGTTCCTGTACTGTACTTACAGTGGGACCTTTTGGTCCAGGGAATCCAATGTTGCCAGGCTCACCTCTATTACCAGCTGGACCAATTGGCCCAACTCTACCATCTGCTCCAGGGAAACCCTAGAAAAAGAAATCACACTATTAAATGGCTGAGGTCATTAAATTAGAGTTCAGCTTTAGGAGAAATATGTACTGACAGGAAGCAAATGTCATTTAACTTTTCACTATTGTTGATACATCACATGCTCATGCATCCCTCCCTTTTTCTCCTTTTTGTAGAACTCTGTATTTCTTCTTCCCTTTCCAGGACACAAGCCTGATCTGAGACACACAGAAATGAATAGAAAGCTTCACACTGATGTTCTGAGCAATACAATAGAAAATCTTGCTGGTTTTACAGAGTTGTGTTACAGCTCAGTGCTGAGATGTCTGCTTTATACAACTGTACTTCATTTTTTCACATGCAAAGGGGGAACAGAATAAAAAGCAAGGTACTTACGACAGGACCTTCCTTGCCAGCAGGGCCCGGGCTTCCAGGCTGACCTGGGAGACCCTGAGAAAGGAAAAGTTTCATGTTTTTAGAAGGGAACCAACTCACCCAACATATAACCAGCATTTTTTTATATGCATGCATGCATACACACAGAGGTGCCAAGTTATCAATGTACTGTTTAAACAAGACTGTAGGTGCTATCACATTTCCACCTGAAGCACACTGACTGTCAATTTGGTGGTCTGTGCTCCCATGCCAGTTGAAAATCAGTGTAGGGAATACCTGTTTTACTCAGAGAAACTAATTTAGGTTCTGCTTTGGAGGACACTGAGTTTCAACGTTTGCAGATGCCTAATATTCACATGTGCATTGCAAACTTTCACTTCACAGGGTAGGGTAGGGAGAGAAAGAATAAGGAGTATAAATGTAATGACATGATCATAATCAAATGTAATGACATGAACATAATCTGGCTGCAGCCAACACCCCTAAAAGTGAATGGCTGTTTTTAATGAAATCATTTGCAAAATAAAAAAAAATAATTGAGATCAGCCATCTCACATCATTTTAGTAGGGTTTGCTTTCCTTTGAGTTCATTAAAGAGGACACACACACCTCAGTTGTGATCACAATGATCACATTCTGTAAATAATCACAAGTGGAAACCCCTTACAGAAGTCAATGCAGTACAAGAGGACAGTGCTCCATGCTAAGGCAATCAAATGCTACCATAACAAAAGTAACTAATTTCAGTAAACATTTTGATGCTTCTTAATAATTCCTAATGGGGTTTTTTCAATTGAGTTGTGGAAGTGCCCTAATTGTGGTTAGCACATGCTGAATTTTTGCAGTTGGATTTCTGAATAATTTTGTCCATTAACTGTAAGTAATTTTCTTTTTATGTAGTTCAAAGTTATACCACAGAGTTCAAACTTACTCTTGGACCCATAAGACCAGGCTCACCAGGACGGCCAGCATCACCATTAGGACCCTTAGCACCAACAGGACCACTAGCACCACGGTTACCAGCAGGTCCCTACCAAAGGAAATAAATAAAATTAGGCAGAGGTAGCAAACAGCATCACAAATCTGTATATAAAACGTGGTTCAGAAATAGTGACCCAGACAGAAGTCTTACCATGACACCAGCTCTGCCATCAGCTCCAGGGAGACCACGAGATCCAGGTACACCCTGCAAGTCAACACAAAAAAATCAAGAAAGGGAAAGAAATAAATCTGTTCCTATGAGGTGGATAGTGCTTGCTAGATTTCAGTCTTCCAAGCAGGTCTGCTGAATTTGAGGTAAGTGCAGCTTTAAGCACACACACCTCATTGTAAATAGGTATTGTGAAAAATCTCTCTCACTTCCTGTAGATTTCTTTAAATTCTAATCTGTTTGTATAATTTTCAGTGTTCATTCTAACTAATAGTGGCTCTAGCCAGCAGCTAGGATCCAGAACCTGGCCCACACAGTTCCACATTCCCTGTAGAGAGTTACTGACTGAATTCTTTATCTCTGCCAGAAAAAAATCTGGGGGAAGCACTGCCATTTTTCGTACTATTTTCCTGCGAATTCTTTTCCTTCTCAAAGCTACCTGCCTCCTGAAGTTCATGAAGTGGCTTTCTCACCCAGTGAAAAGTTTACTAAAGCATCAAAGGCATCCTTGAAGACACTGAATTGAAAGCTTTTGCCCCCCATTATGTGTGAGCCTATCATCTGTTTTAAGCAGTTAAATCACATCACAAATTTCTAAGAGTAATCAAAAGATAATCCACTAAATATTACACGGTGGACAAATCAAAGCAATCTCTAAATACTTCGGGGATAAGATAGTAAATAAGCATTAATGCAAAGCAAAAATAGGTTTGGTCCCAACTAATCAAAAGGCTCAGAATTGAAAATTATCACTGCTTAGCAGCATTAATGTAAATTTAATTACTCATAATTATTTAATTTGCCTGTGGGACTCTAGATTGATTTCCACTTTCCTTTTTGCTTCTACTTCTGGAACATGAAAAGAAAACCTACTCTTAGACCAGCAGGGCCTGGGGGACCAGCAGAGCCAGGTTCTCCAGGGCCGCCCCTCTTGCCTTCCTCACCACTAGGGCCAGGAGGGCCAGCAGGTCCAGCAGCACCCTATTTTGGACAAACAGAGAAAAAGGAGAAATCAGATGCTGTGTTGCAGATATTATCAGGCTTTTGAAAAAAACCTCCACATTTTGCCATACTTACAGGCTCACCCTTCATACCACTTTCTCCCTTGGCACCAGCAGGGCCTGGTTCACCCTAGAGTCCAAAACAAAAAGAGATGACAGAATTAGGCATCATTCCAAAAATCTTTCTTCTACCTGGAGAGCTCACTCATAAACCAAAAAATTCTTTTATCATCCAATGCCATGCCTCCCTCTATTGTGAAAATGGTCAATGAGCATGACTGTATTTTTGGCTTAAAAGGCACAAACCCAAACAAGTTGAAGATGCTTAGAAATGACAGCATTGAGCTACGACACATTTAGGGCTGGTTCCTCTGCTGAGGAGGATACCCATTGAGGGCCTAGTTGTGAGACTGCTGCCACATCTCTCTCAATACTATCAGCATGGACAGAGCTTCACAGTGACATAATATTCTGAGTTGGAAGGGACCCACGAGGATCATTGAGTCCAACTACTCCTTGCACTCGAAAGGAGTGCAAAGTGAACCTTTTCAGTCTCAGCATCTAAAGCAAGTAATGAGATACAGAAATTAACTACAATGGTCAATTATAGTGCAGCAAGAAAAAAATGTCTGCATTATAACAAAAATGTATCCAGAGGAGATCTTTTATAACTGTAGACACTGTGTCCAGTTTTCAAATGAAGACATGCAATATAGGAGGTCACTTACAACAAGTCCTCTAGCACCACTAGGACCAGCAGGGCCAGGAGGACCAAGAATACCACGGGGACCAGGCAGACCAGGAGCACCAGCAACACCAGGAAGACCCTGTCCAACAGAGGAGAAAAAAGATATTATGAACCCATTGTCTTTTCTGCTGCATTAATTGAATTGGGTTTTTTTAGAGCAAACAAGTGTGAGTGTAGTACTTACAGCTGCACCTTTAGCCCCTGGAAGACCATTAGCACCAGGGTTGCCCTGTTAAAAAAGATAACAATACTGGTTAATTTAGAATCAAAAGTGCACACATCTGACAATAGATAAAGTCTGGCAAGTTACTCACTGGAGGGCCAACAGGACCACTGGAACCAGGAAGTCCAATCTCTCCTCTTGGACCAGCAGGACCACTAGGACCAACATTACCAGCAGGTCCGATTTCACCCTGTTGGAGAGAAGGACAGAACACTCTTATCAGTGTACAGAGTGTTATGGCAGTAGTGAAGCAATCCTGTATCAGCCTGGCATGAAAATAATCCTATTTGTATATTCCCACTTCAGAGGCCAGGAAACCAGGCAGCTGAGAGCTTTTAATGGATTTTAAAAGCACTCAAATTGGGATGTCTAGTTAGGCTTCATCTAAGCTAATGGCTAAGACAGGAAAAACAGATGCTTACCCAGAAGGTTGACTAAAAAAATCAGAACTAGCATTCCAGTCTCATTTGCATCCATGTGCCTCCAGAACTGGCCTGAGGTGCCATAGTACATGAGACCTAATTGACCATTATCTTGCACTTTCAGATGCCATTTGCACAGATGCAAAATGCAAAATTATGCCTGATCAGAGTGCTGTGGGATAGTGTTCACAGTGGAGTAAATGACAGGAAAAAGGTTTTTGCTATTATTTTCAGAAAGTTGTATTCCCTAAGTCCACTACAAGAACCTGAATAGAACGACAGGTTCTCTTCAGCAGTTCAGTCAGAGTTCACCCTGGATATGGAGACAGTCTTCTCTTGAAACTACATGCTATAACCACGCTTACACCTGCATTAGAGAAGACTTAATGGTTTTCAAAAGCCTTGCCTTTTGACAAGGATAACCAGAATGGGATTACAACTTTTTCTCATCTTCCCTACAGTTAAAATTTAAGGGTCTAGAAAACAATTTTATTTTCTTCTAAAAGTGGATTAAGTTTTGTCTGTAACACGGAATGACATAGATTTTGTGGCAAATGGTCAGCAAAACTTGTAAACGCAGTATATGCAATACTCTTTCCTCAAATTCTCTGTCCTTCCTTGGACACTCAAAATATTGAGGCTCTTACCCAGGTAAAAAATGGTAAGATTTGAGTAATAAAGTGAATAATATAAATTATGAATTATAAATATAAATTATAAATTATGGTCTGCAAGAGAAAAAGGTACTGCCCTAAACCTGAAAATTTTTAATGCAATTTCTGCATTGTAATTTCAAGGACTTAGATTGGAAGTACCCCAATATTCAAATGTAGCTTTTTGGTCCTCCACTATTTCTGTAAAGTGATGTTAACTGCTGCCTTGCTTATTTATCATAATTCATGTCACCCTTGGAAGGTGTATATAAGTGCACCACATAGGAAGCAATAAAAGGGTTACATGTCTTCTTAAACCTGCCCAGCAGCAATCTCCAGCTGTGAAGTAAATGCTGTATTTTAAATTAGCATTCATATCTGATGTTCTCCAAATACAGATCAGGATGAATCCCTAGAGTAACTGCTAAGAAAGCAATCCTAGTTCATAGAGGGTGTGGGGGGGTTTTGCTGCCTAGAAACTCTGGTTAGTACATTTCACCTTCACTATCAAGTGTACCAGTAGATGCAGATGTTCATACCTTAGCACCAGGAGCACCTGGGAAGCCTGGAGGACCAGCAGCACCAATAGGGCCCTAGGAAATGAAAGGGAAGCAGTTGTGTAATAGTATTCAGTGACAACAGAAACATCTTGCTTGTTGACGTAAACAGATTAAAAAAGCGCACATTTACTTATTCCACACATTACCACCTCAGAATATTAGTTGTCTTTTGCAGTTCCAAACTGACATATTTGGTTCACTACAAACAGTTAAAGCCAGGTCAATGCTTAAACAACATCTGCAGTGAAAATTAAGCAAAAATTGGTAAAACCTTGCCTTGAGGCCAAGCACCTGAGAAAGAATAAACAGAGGATGAGCAGAGGCAGGCATCTGCAAGGCAAGATGACTGATTCTACTATGTCTACCTGTTGCTGTGAGATTTATAGTTACATTTGGTTCCAACGTACCAGACATTACAAGAGAAGATAAGATACACTGATGGATTCATAGCCTTTATTTTTTAATGCATACAAATAAGAAGGGATAATTTTTCTTCAATTACTAATTAAATATCCAACTCATTAATTGATATTGGGAATTGATATCTACTTTTTTGTGAGCTAACATCTTTCAATTAGAAATATTTATAAAAAAACCGCCTCACAAATCCAAGGTAATAAAACAGGCCAGCTGGTATGACAAAGAGGAATTGGCTTCAGACATTCTATAACCTACTGTGTTACAAAGGGGGTACCTGGAATTGCTGCTGGTTTTGCATAAGCAAAAAAAAAAGATCAAATGCTCTTTAGGATATGTTTGAAAGCATAAACTTCTAGAATTTTCATTGCAATGACTTTTTCACATTTTAAATTCCAAGTGGAAAGAAGGATAAAACATGATTTCTGTTTTAGTTTTAAAAAATGAGTGTTAATAATTGCTTTGCATAATATTTATGGTATCATAACCTAAGTATGTGTAAAATAACTTCAGCCTGGCACAGACACTGGGACATAATGCAACTCTGTGCCCATTGTGAATAACAATCCATGCAATCAGCAGCTTTAGAACATTTTTCCTATAGCAATTCAATTGCCTTCATTCAAAATGTCTTCAGCTAAAATGTTTTGTTTCTACTACATCGGATCTTAGCTGGAAGATCTCTATTTGACTGCAATTTAAATGCCCAATCACATATTTTTTAAATAATTCACATGGGAGAGAAGAGAAACTGAAGAGAACAGCACAACTGAAGAGAAATTCACAGCCATGCTCGCATTTTACTCTGTTAAAGCATAACGGGTGTTTGAAGTGACAAGTGGTATGAAAATCAACTTTGGCAAAACAGAACCAAGTACAGCTTCATCATAGACTCAATTTTTGAAGGTAGGAAGAAAAAAAATATTAACTGTTATTACTATTGTTCTGGTGTATTCCTGGTTTGTTTTACAGATTCAAAACTATATCCTTGTACTCATATTTATGTGGCTGAGATAAATGAGGTTTCCTGAAGTCAGGGATATATTATGGCAACACTAACTCCCTTTAAATGGACAAATCTGCATTGGATTAGTTCTTATTAGGATAGTTACTGTTTACCAGTCAGATCAGGAGAGTTGGATCTTGCTGGCCTTTCACACTAGCTCACAACTCAGGTATCAGTGGTAGATGAAAAAGGTTAGTGACTGTTAGCCTGACAGGAAAATGCTGCAGGCACAAAGCTATGTCCTGTTGTGCATATATAATTTACAGGATGTATATAATTATAGCCATCTGTAACATGTGCATGGTATATATCTGTTAAAAAGTAGAAAGTCTCTTTAGTTTTGGGATGAGAACTATTCTGTTATACTGCTGGAAATGAGAATTCTGTGCATGGGGTGTTTCCCAGTGAAATGTGCTGGGAAACCTCATGAAATCACCGGTGCCAACAAGAGAATATTTGGTTCCTTGCAAATGGATGTGTTTAATATAAATCCTGATGCTCTCATTATATTGTCTGCAAAGCATTTATGTTTGACTAATTCTCTTTGTGATGGTCTGATAAGTAACAAAGAACTGTGTTAAAAACATCAACACAATCAACTTCTTACAAGCCCAAGAAATCCTCTAAAAACAGGAAGAGAGGCACAAAGCCTAATGGAACCACACTGTCAAAAAGCAAGACTGAAACTTACAGCAGGTCCAGTGGGGCCAGTGCTGCCATCACTTCCACGAGCACCCTGTGAGGAAAGAACTTGATTAATAGTTTGAAAAGAGTATGAATATCAGAGAAAGCCACTGTAAGTGGCTGGTTCATGATGACAGACAGATAGAAAGCCACTTACAGCTGGTCCAGGGGCACCTACTCTTCCTCTCTCACCAGGGAGACCACGAGCACCCTGAAAGAAAAATTAAATTAACTCATTTATATCTTTTCATTGAACATAGATATAAAGATTTTTTTCCTCTGCTAAGTCATATTACTATTACGTTAGAGTATCTGGGTATATGGAGTGTCAATAATGACAAATATTGACGAAAATACTGGCTGAACTAAATCTATCAGATTATAATTTCCCACAGCAGCAGTGAATACTTACAGGTTGTCCTGGGGTACCATTTTCACCGGGGGCACCAGGCTCTCCCTATGAAGAAGAAAGTTTGGAGGCTTGAGTTACTCAAAGGATGCTTTGGACAGATAGCATGACATTATCAGAGAGATTTTCAGCTACTGAATCCCACTGTCTGTGTTTTCTGCAGCACTTTATAACATAACACTGTCTGTGTTTCTGCATCACAGTATACAATAATAGCATATCAAGTCCTGAGGGTGCAGAGACTGCAATTGTTCCTGAATGTACTGGAACACAGCCAGACGGAATCCTTTTAGAAGGGGAGGGCCAGAGAAGGTTGTTTCACTTGCTCAGCTTTCTTTACCCCCTTTCTTTATGCTGATATTTACTCTGTAGTACACACTTAAGAGATTGGACCTGGATAGTCACCTACCAATCCAGATCAATCAGCAGCTGTTTTTTAGCTAGAGCAGAAGAAGAATGATGCTTTTTTTTGCCTTAGATTAAGGTGATGAAGTCCTCTTAAATGGCTTAAAATAAAGATCTGCCTCAGGTATTTTTAACTTAAGACCAATAATACTGAGTATTTGAGTAACAGCCATTGATACACGCCTCCTCTCCCTTTAGTACTGTATTCTCAACAGGTCTAGGCTGGTCTACAGTGACAAGATTTGTCCTAGAGCACTCATATCCTGAATATACCTGAATGCACCTAGTCTTAAATGCTGCAAAGAGTGCAAGTTTCTGCCTTCATCACTGCTTTCAGCACAGTTATATCATGAACAACCCTGATCTAATACGCTGGTTTTTTTCCAGCACTCTTACTAGTAATTGTTCTATCCTTTACTTAATTGCTTTATCTGCTTTAAATCTCCAGTGAATGGACAGACTTTGCCATCTAAACTTATTCTGAAGGTTAACAACTTGCAGAGATATTGAAGAATGCTATGTTACAATTAAAAACCCTATAATCAAGTAGTGCTGAGCTCTTAGAAACAAACAGGACGGAGAATTAGTATTTGAGTTTTTCATTGTTATATATTAGAAGTTTGTGAATACAAATCTGTGAATCAGTCAGGATTTCCTATAACTCAATGCTGTAATAGCGAATTTTTCAAGAACACTATTAGGCACTGAGGTGGAATGTGAGAAGAAAAAAACTAAAAGAGAGAGTTTACCAGAGATGTTCCTAGACTATATTTCAGAATATATTTTCAAGAGGTTTTTTTTTAAGGCTAGTGTTCAAATATGCACTAATATGAAAATGATAAAAAAGAAAAAAGACTGTGAGGATCAAATAGCCTTAACTCAGAAAAGCACTGCATCTATCCAGATTTTCAGCAGAAAGCCTTACACTGACCATGTGTCTCACACAATAGAGTTTTGCAGAAAAATGAGATATTTTCATTTTAACATGCTTTAAAAAAACCCCACCCAAATGCAGGATACAATCCAGAGAAGAGCAGAGATAGCAAAATCAGTCTGAAGTGCTGCTGAATAGTCAATCATTAAGAGCTCAATTCTGCAGCCTTTATTCACTGAAAGCACTAACTCGCTTACAACTGGACTGAGGGCTCAAGAATAAGGCCCCAGGAATGTTTTCTCATGAAAAGGTGGGTGTATTTGTTCAATCCACTGACTTCTAGATTATTGCAGCTGGCCAATGTTTAATGGCAACATGGAAGACCGATTGGATAGGAATTCACGTCTTTTGCTAAAAAGAGCTACAAATGCATTCTGCAACTTCAGACTTCATCTTTACCTTGCTGCCAGGAGTACCAGGTTGTCCCTTTTGACCATCCAGACCATTGTGTCCCTATATTGAGTAGAAAAATAAATATTGATACATATTTTCTCTCAAATGGCTATATGCAAATCCTTCCTTTCACACAAAATTATTTCCTAATATAATCTTATGATTTTTCAGAAGTAATTAGTCTTTCATATCAGGCAATATTAAAAACTTCAAAAAGGTTCATGCGCTCTTCACTTTCAGAGGATTTCCAGGGGTTTTCAGTATGCTGCAGCGTTGTTAGTCTTAAATATTCAGGGAAAAGTATGTAGTACTCACCCTAATTCCCTTAAAGCCAGGCAGACCAGGAGTTCCAGGGAAACCACGAGCACCCTAAAAACACACAGTGCATGAACATTTGTCTCTTGAATTATACAGTGCAATTAAAAGGAAAGATGATGAATAAGTCTTTCAATAAAATTAACAAGTAAATTTGGGTCATTATCATTCAAATAAGGAGTAGAACCCAAATCCTAACCTCTCAGAACCAGATTTATTTCAAGACTAACAGTAATCAACCTGATTTTTCCAGTTCCAAACCTCAGAAATTTCATGCATTACCATGTGATAACACAGGTTTTTTAACTTTCTCTGCCAAGGTGCCTGCTTACCTACTCCCGTGTAACTCCTAACTATGCCACTTCTGTTACTCTTTGCATTAGCTTTTGTGGGAATGGGGCAGGGAAACAAAACAAAAATACAACTATATGATATCCCTGCAGGTAAGGACTGAAATTGTATTAACCCATATAAGGAACATTACTAGACTGTTAATGTGGTGAAATTCAGAAAGGTTGTTAGGTTTCATTGATTAGTGAACTGGTTTGTACCATATTCAGTGGATCACTACATACCTGAGGGCCAGCAACACCCCTCTCACCAGGTCTTCCAGGTTTGCCAGGGTGACCCTAAAAAGTGTAATAAAGATGCACTAAGGAGGAAAGCTTCTTTTATAAAATAACAACACAAACCATAAAGAAGAAAGAAAATACATTGGCTCTTTTTCTATAAACACAGGGAGACTGTTAACTTTCAAGTTTTCTTCTCCCTGTATTCAGGAAGTTAAATAATGTATTTGGAGTGGTTTGGAAGTTATCTGATTTTCTGTACATTTCCAACCTACTGCATCTCTTGTACCATAAAATAATTAATTCAAGGGCTTATTTATTTAACAATGTAAAAAATATGGTCAATAGAATGCTTAGCTTAACAATAACCTGCTTGTTAGACTTGAATCACCACCCCAAAAGAGATGAAAAGCATTTAATAATCACTTACATCTTCACCAGCCTTTCCTGGAGGACCAGGAGGACCACGAGGACCCTGGGGACCCTGTTAAAAATAGATTGAGGATTACTTAAAGCATCATTCTTCACATACATCTTCCCACTGTTTTCTGATTCGAGTTGGGGCACAGCTGGAGCCTAATTGACTTTGTACTTTATGATTCCAATTGGACAGAGCCTGAATCTGTGTTCAGCTCTGTTTCTGTAACAGGATCAAGCAGGAGTATCCAAACATTCAAAGAAGTGCATATAGATAGGAGATATGGGCCTAAGCATTACAAGCCTAAGCATTAAAGCCTGTGCTATTGCAGTGTCTGTATGTGAAACCTGTACTTACTGTTTGACCAGGTTCACCAGGCTCACCAGGAAGGCCTTGGAAACCGGGAGGACCCTAGAAAATGAGGGAGACATTGATAGTTTCCAAACGAGATAATTTGTAATTTTACAGGTATGTCAATGTCAGTAGGAGAGATAAGACTGTACTCACAGGGGGTCCAGATGTTCCAGGTGGGCCTCTGGGTCCCATTAAACCCTAGGGAAGAAAAATCACAAAATCTTTTTAAAAACATCACAATTATATAAACTCATCTATAACACCAATTCCCAGCATTCCTAAAACATTGGTTAGCATTACAGTTTTCATTTTGCAATGTTCAAATGAAAGTAGAGAAAGTTAAGAGATCTGCATGAATTTGCACAGGCAGTCCGAGTGCAAACATCTTCTTATGGCAACAAACCAGCACAAATCCAGTGGGATGATTAGAAATGTACCATTACGGCTGTGAACTTTATGATTAGTCTTGTTAATCTGTTCTGGTTTGTTAGCAAGTGAACTGGTTCATTCTTTTTTGAGTTCTTCCCTCTACCCTTCCTGTGCGGAAACGTCCAGAGTTTAAAGATGAGGGTTATAACACATTATGAAAGGCTCTTATAAATATTGTGTATACAACTATTTCTAAAAATTTCTACTTCTATTTAAATATTTCATTGTTTTCTGGTTTTGATTATATTTTCTTCATTTCACTTGCAAAACAAGTCACTAACATACTCTCCTTGACATTATTTAGAATTTCCATACATCTTGAAAAAACAGGGTCAGAAAATCACTTCTAAAAAGGAAATTTCCGTAGATTAGTGCTCTCTCTTAACCATTATCTTAAGGTTTACTAAGCAAGCAAACAATTGCAAACCAAAATTTAACTTGGACTTCTACAGTCCAAACAAATGATTTAGGAGATGTTTCAACAGAAATCATTATGTTTTAAATTGGTTTTAAAACTTTCTCGGAAAGTCTTTTAGATTTTCTCATTTAAAGATTAAAATCATATGCCAACTTTTCAATGGCTTCTGTAGCTTTCCCATAAGACTGAATACCCTTTATAAAGAGAAATAAATGCACATTAAGTCCAGGCATTTACTCATGAAAGTTAAAGCAATGTTGTGGATATGAAAATATGCAGTAGTTCTAGGAAAAATAACTGTTTCTAGACAGTCTGAATCATATGTGCTGCATAAATCCTGTTAATTTCTTCACAAATTGTATTTCATAACTATTTTTCCCTTCCCAATCTTTTACATATTCTTTGTGAAACTTAAAACTTCCTCACAATAGGTAGATTCTGCTGGTGTTTCTGTCAAACGAACCTAAGTGGCTCAAAAATTGGAACTTAGAAATTGTGTGACACCTCAAATAAATCTTCATCTACATTTTCTGATTAATTGTCAGAAACTGAGGGCATAACTTGATTAAAGGTACTCCTATTTTCCTATATTTCATAACTAAGTGGATGCCAAAGTATTTTCCAAAATCCATTTAATATTAGAGTATTTTTGGAAGTGGAGATAAGCACTTGACCAAGAATAACCCTGGTCATCCTTCATCCTGCTGTTCACCAATCAGATGCACTGTCTGTGACGTCAGCGTGTGTGGTGAATTTAACCCATATTCTGCTGTCTAGGTACACTGAAAATATTTGCTAACATAAGGAAGGGCTAGAAATTCCTATGGAGTGGCAATAGACCCCTTAAATTCCATTTGTTCATAGTATACAGTGAGCTGTATTCTGAGTCCTCCTAAGAATAGCTTTATAGTACCAAGTACTAACATTCAAATGTTGAGAACCAAATGTGGTGGCCCATTTCCTAAAAAATCTGTGCAATCCAAGGATATCAAGAGAGTTGTACAGCCACAGAGGAAAAATCATCATGAACTGGAGCCAAGATGTTGAGTTACTTTTTAGGCCTGTCTGCTTTAGAGAGCAGCCTTACAGCTAATCTCCTTCACAAAATGCAATTTTCTTTCTCAATATGGGTAAAGTAATACTGTATCAAAGTACATGTGTTATCTAACATCAGATTATGAGACTGATTCATTGACTCATAAAAGTGCGGTCAACAAACACAGTTAAAGACAAGACCCAGCAGTGCTATATTCAAGATGAATATACAGATCCAAGACCGTATTTCAAGTCTTAAGACTACTTAAAACACTTCACATCACCATAAATTAAAGGATCAGTTTCCAGTCTGAGTCAATATATGATCAAACCACTAATTTTAACACTATTTTTTTCATTAATACAGCTGAATTAGCATCAAAGGAAAATCCTAAAAACATTATTCATGCGAGTTATCAAGTGCTATGTCATATACCTACCATAGGTCCTGGGCCAAAATCTGCTGCTTTAGATGGATCATATTGAGCAGCGAAGTTCTGTAAGTAATAAAAAGGTTGAAATCAAAATACTAAAAATTTTACTTTAAAAAGTATTTTTAATCAACATTCTACATGTAAATATCATCTGATTTGCTATACTTGCTATGGGGTTTGTTAAAGCAGCATACATATAACTCAGTAAATATAGGCCTATTATAAATACATTTCTATTCACTTGTTTCCAAAAAAGACTTGATTTTACTGGGAAGGCCCTTTCAAACCTAAATATCTCTGCAGAAGTGATAGAGAGGCATTGCAGTAGTGTGAACTGAAAATTAGGAATGTAAATTCAGTGCTCATTTAAAATTGAAAACTTTCTTGAAACTCTCAAATTATTCTGCCTAATATCCAATAAGGGAAGTTAAGCAAAGCAATGAAAAAACATGCATAAGTAAAATTCATGTACCAGCCCTGAGTAGCTATTGCATGAGGTGGGCCCTTCAGCTTCAGAAACATCTGAGGAGCATGCAGCCTCAGAAACACTGCAATGGATTTTTGATATTTTATCAAAATGGGAAAAGGTTCTTCACAACACAATCAAACCTCCTTTTCTTGCTTGTTTTATTAACATATTGAAATAAGAAAAATTAATGAAAGCAGTTTGATATTTGCAACCAGCAAAATAAACTATTGCTGTTCCCACCGAAGTCAAAAAAGTATCCTTCCATGCAGAAGGACTTACTAAACTTGATCAATACAACACTATGTCTTCCATGCTCCCTTTGCAAGCTAATGTCAAGCAAAGAGTTAAATCCAGTGTTCTGCAGAGAACGCATGATGGACACTTGTGCACAAAGTGTGTATGCAACAGCCCATTTACAGTTCTGCAGTATGAACACAGGTAAAAAGAAAAAATTCTAAAGGATGATACTCTACAGAACTTTTAATTGATTTTTAGCTTAAGAAGTTTTCTTCAGCTTATTCCAATACAGCTGCTGTCTCTTGAATCCAACCACCAAGCTTTCTTTTCCCTGTCTACTTAACAGCACTGGTTTCATTTAGTTGGTTCCTAATCCATACACATTATCACTGTGTAAATTTAATGCTAAATAACAGGGTTGATTTGTTCTTCTTCCTAAGTCCCTGTTGAATACAGGATCCAAATTTTCCATGGAATATATACACCCCAAGGAGAGTTTCGTTGGAACCGGGACCATCAATTTCCTATGCCTCGTGAAAGAATGTTTCTTCCACTCTTCAATTCAACAACAGTGTTTTCCAGCAGATATAAATTTCATCTTGGTCACAAAGCACAGCTTATGAGTTCTGGTAATAGAAAGTTTGGATGCCTTACTCCGCCAAGACCTGGAGGACCAGGGGGCCCTGGAGGACCTGGTAGACCATCTTCACCATCTCTGCCTGGTGGACCTGGTGGACCCTAGAGTTAAAAAGACAATTATACAGTGAAAATTAGAAGTGGCTGAAGAAATCTCTGATGTGGTAATTTCACTGACAACCAGGCACCCACAGCACACCCTACAGTAGTGCTATATATGCAGCTTGAATAAATGCTTAACTTGAGAAAATAAGCATAGTCTGATTCTATGTTACCTTGCTACACCTTGTATCAGATATGTACTGGAGCTTCATATTTGAGAAGATTTATGGGGGCAATATAGGATTTATGCTACCAAAGTGTTATCTCCAAATTGCAAAGTTTCATCTTGAGTGACAAACTTTGGACCTATGAACCCCAAGTGACCCATGTGGACCCACACAGCCTGTTAGATCCTGACAGCCTAAAATTTGACCAACTGAGGATTAGAAAAGGTCAGCCCTACAGATATGAGTTAACATCAATCCAGAGTAAGTCCAACGCCAGCTTTTAATCAGTATAGACTGTTTGCTGGTACAATTGCAAATCCAATTAAAATTAAGCGGTGCTCTTCTACAGATTTTTGATACTGTCCCTCTGCTACCACTGCCAGAACTTCTTTTACAACAGGTTGAAATCACCTGTGTTCAGTCCAGTAACATTTGGCTTTACATTCCTTCATCCTCAGAACATAAAGGTGGTCAAGTTTTGGCATCGTGGCAATTGATGTGAGGTATTTAATTTGTTGAGTATTTTGGACCCAGTTCAGTACTAAATGAAATCCATAATAAATGGATTTCTAAAGGAACAGAATTAGGCTTGTTGCCTTCAGAATAAAGAAAGTATCTCATTTCATTAAACAAATTTAGTTAGTGGCAGCCTAAAGCAAATATCCAGTTGACCACACAGATGTAGTCTTCCTAATAGTTTCCATTACATTTTTCAGCATGCTATAATCTCAGAAATCTTCAAAAGCTCCCTCATCAGTAGTATGGCATTTTCAGAATATACAAAAAAAGACACATAACTACACATAACCCAGATAAGTATGTGAATTTCAGAATACCACTTTACAAAAAGCAGCAATGATGCAGAAGTAAACCAGAAAAGCAGATATCAGCAATATGAATGAACATTACAATTAAATTATTCAACTGTCCTTATTTATGGTTACTTTTACAGTAGAGTCTTTAGCAGTATAACATCCACTTTGACTTCAAGAAGCTAGATAACAAATGCCCAGCTGCCAAGAAAAGAGGTTTTCCGAAACATCACTGGAGGCACAGATAATGAATGATCATCAAAATTGGCTTAGTCTATTCAGGTTTTATGTAGAGAGCTTATCCATGTACCATATTTTTCAAAGATTACATCTTTACATGTCAACTTTTCCCTCTGCATTTCTATGCATATTTCCACTGTGAGCAGCTGGAAAAATGCTTTTCAAATCATCACTTGAAGAGCTAGGCTGCCCTATGATTTCAACCACATCTGCTCAGGCACAATGACCATAATTAGGCTGATGAAGTGTTGCCAGGGCAGAATTTGGTACATAGGTAACTTGGTTTCTTTTTTCTAATGAAATTGTACATGCAAGCTTCTACGAATACAATCATTTAATCTCACAGCAATGCTTAAACTGAGTTTTTTTCTACTGCTCTTCCAACAACTACTGTTCAACGATCACAAGTAAACGTCAATCTAATTCCTTACCCTTTCTCCCTGTGGCCCTTTGTCTCCTCTAGGGCCCTGAGGAAGAAAATAACACTTCATGAGTCACTCTGGAAATTTTCCAGGACAATACAGGGAAACAGATACATTAAGAATAATTAGTGTACATTAAAAAGGAAAAGAAGGCTGCACATACAGGTCCAACAGCTATTTTCCACAGACAACATATTTTTGTCCGCAATAATCTACTGGAAATAGATTAGCCACTGCCACTATTGTGTGAATTAAAGTGCCACTGTACAGACCACTGAAGTACTTGCAAAATTGGTTTTTGGTTCTACTAAATAACTAGTTCTAACTTAACTGCAGTGACTTTTAGAAATAATAAAGAATCTATTTAGCCTTTTAGACCTGTATGGATATTGCTGTACTATTCAATCCATGTAAATCTTTCCAAAGGACCTCTATTTAAATAAGAATGATACTTTGATGCCATTTAGGTCTTGGTAGGCTTAGTTCTGCTCATAGGTAAAGCACCCTTAATTCAACATTTGAATTTACTCTGGTGTTAAGATGATGCATTGATTGTTCTCTCCTTTTTACTACCTATCCATCTCAGCACTACAGCTATTTTCAGAGAACACTGCAAATAATCAATGTAGTCAATTTTCCTTTCATCCAATATTCAACAAAATATTAATCAGGAGATTACCTGATATCATCTTCATTTCCACACAAGAAAAATAAAAATGCTTACCTTCCGCCCTGCAGGTGCCTGGAAAAAAATAAAGGAGAGAATTAAAAAAAAAAAAGTTACAATTTCTGCCAGTATTTTAAACGAAAATAATGCATAAACTTAGTTATGAAGAAGTTAAGAAGAAGTTATCTTCTTACATAACTATACTTTTTCTCCATACAGTATATTTAACTATGCCCTATGATTTAAAATTACTTTGAAGGCTAGTTATATATAGCAAAGATGCATGTAACTATATTAAAATGTTGTGTTGAAGACTGACAATTTTATAGCTATTACAGCCTAAAATACTGGAATTAAAAAAAAAAGTCACACCTGAGCTCTTTCATAATCCTACTGTGCAGTGAAATTTAGACTGTAAAACTGGCTTTAAAGTAGAGTCATCTCCAATCCAAACTGCCACGTACAATGTCCAAACAGCACTGCTCCGTTACTTTCTCCTCATGGTCTCCACACCTATGAAGGCAGTCTCTTAAAAAGGCCGTCCCACTTGTGAAATCGGGGTGGGTACCTTTCCAGGCAGTGCCTTCAGGATTTATCACTACTTTTCCATGACCATCTTGGGAATGAATGTTAGAAAATAATACTGCCACAAGAAGAGAAGCTGAGCCTGAGTGTTACATATTAGATAAAAAAAGTATACTGACCTCACTCACATCTGCAAAAAAGAAGGGAAAGAAAAAAAGAGATCATTACAGCAGGGATTCAAGCATTTTACAAGTTTTAAATTTTAACCTTGCTTTCAATTCAAAATTAAATTTGCTGCTTTTAATTCAAAATGCAATTTTGTTGATTTTCTTAATGCAATAAACATTTTCTTAATGTAATTTCTTACTTTTTAAGATGCTTATCTTAGACTGGAAAGACTCACGGGTGAAATTACCATGTATTTCAAATTTAAAATGGACTTGCTAATGAAATCAAGACAAGTAATATGGCTGATACAGTAAAAAGGCAGATATCAACTACAAAACTGCTCTAAATATATTTAAACATACCTCCATAGAAAAACCCCCACACCTATGTATTATCATATATGTGCTCATGCAAGAGATTAATAAACCCAGGCAGACTGACACGTGTGAAGATACTAAATCGTAGGATTAACCTGAAATTTTAAGATAAAGGGCCCATTCCCACTCTTTATGGGGAATGGTTCTAGCCAAACATCCCTATTTCCACAATTTCCTGTAAAACTGTGTAACAGGGAACAGTTTGAAGCTATTAAACACCAAATTGCAGATAACTATCTCTGTATGTTATGTACTGCTAAGTGTGAGTATGCTCTTTTTTCATTAGTTGGAGATACAAATTTTCTGAGTTTCTTAATTTCAGGGGATTAAAGATCTATTTTGGCTTAAACTCACCACAGTAAAAGAGTCTCACATCACATTTAACTGTCAGCGATTTAACATTACCACTAACTAACAGGTTGTTGGATGTTTTTCCACAACGTGTCACTTTGGCAATGTATGATCACACTAAATTCGGATGATTCGCGCATTCCGGAAAAAGGAAACAGTGCTGAAATGCTGAAAGCACAGGAATTCCGCGGCAGTACACACTGACTGCCTGTGCTAAACCAACATAAAACTAAAGCCATTACTGCCCCCAGGTGCCGGTGACAATGGCGCCTACCCAAACTCCCTGCGGGAAGCGCCGAGTGGTCGTGTTCGGGGACCCCACACGAACCGCTCCGTCTCCTTTGAGAATGCCGGGGTTGGACGGATGTCCCCAGAATGCCCCCCCAGAACGGCCCCGCCGCTGCCCCCCGCCCCGGCGGGGCACCTTCCCGGGGGCACCTTCCCGGGGGCACCCAGCGCCAGGAGCGGGCAGCGCACGGCTGCTCCCTCCCTCCTCCGCCCTGGAACGCGGCCAAACCTTGGGTCAAAGCCACGGTGGCCAGGGGCTCGGGGGGCCCTTCACAGGGCGCTGCCCTGCAGGAAGGCTCCGCTTCGCCCCCAGCCGAGTGGCGGGGCGCGTTTCCCTCCCATCTCAGTGTGTGGGGTGTGTGAGCGCTTCGCTGACTGCGATGAGGGGGGCACTAAATCCTCATCCAGCGAGAGGCTGAGAGCTGCACTGCGCCCTCGGGCAGCCGCGCTCCCTTTCGCACTACAGCGGAGCACTGCTCGTTCGCTGCCTCCCTCCTCCTGCCCCATAGTCTTCCCCTCCCCGGAGCCCCGGTGGGCCCAGCGTGCGGGAGCGCCCCGGGCAGCTCCNGCCCGCAGGGGGCGCGCCGCGCGCGGAGCGGGAGCGGGAGCGGACCCGGGCCCCGCTGGGAGCCCCTCGGAGGGACGGCAGGGATGGATGAGCCGCTGCTCTCCCGCTCCCCCCGGCTCCCTGCTTCGGAAAGCGCGCCTGAAGTCTCGCAAAAGTGCAGCCTGGGTTCCTCCGCTCGCCTCAGGGATTCTCCTCCCAGCCTGCATCTGTACGTCCTCCCAGCATCTGCGCTGGAAATGAGGCTTTGCGTCCTCCTACGAGCCCGTCTGGGAGGGGAGGGTGTCCCTNTTTTTTTTTTTTTTTTTTTTTTTTTTTTTTTTTTTTTTTTTTTTTTTTTTTTTTTTTTTTTTTTTTTTTCGTAGAGGGGGATCTCATTGACCATTTGCCCTCTTTTTTCTGAGGGAAAGAAAGAATCTAGATTCTGATCTGGGAGGTGGCAGTTTACGAGCTGGTCTCTATCGCCTGGGAAGCGGCAACTCCCCGCAGACTGCCATGCGTGGGGCGGGCGTCGGGACAAAGCACAGAGCGCAGAGCCGGACAGGGACCCCTGCCACCACCCCTGCCACAAACAAGCGGAAAGCACTTACGTTGGCCTGTTGCTAGGTATGAAGTTACTGCGAGCAGCAACCAAATCCGTGTATCCACAAAGCTGAGCATGTCTAGTTGCAAGACATGCAGACTCCTTGTGGTGCCGAGTCGGTTGGTTAGCTATCGCCTGTGGGACGCAGGCATACAGTCTCGAGGAGTAACTCCAACCTTAGCAGAAACCTGCTGCCCGGGACGCTAAATTAACCCAGCCCCGGTCCGCCCTACTTATACCGCAGGAGGGTCCCGGCACCGCCCCGGCTGTCACGTGCCCCATGTCTCCAGCCCCCCGCAGCAGCCTTGGCAGCGGCAGCGGCGGGGGGCGGCGACGCTAAATTGGTTCCATGCTTTGAGGACGTGGACACTGAGGCTTTCGGAAGGAAAATCTGAGTCGTCGTCTCTTTTTTTTTTTTTTTTTCCCNGTGTCTTGTTTTTTTTTTTTTTTTTTTTTTCCCCTTTTCTTTCCTTTTTTTTTTTTTTTCTTTCCCTCAGCTGTCCCACGCCCCTATCGCCCCGCTTTTCTGGGAGTGCGGCCGGGAGCCTCGCAGGACAGCCGGCTGGCAGCGCCCCGGCGGCGTTCAAAGCGGGAGCTGTCCAGGGCCTGCGGCGCCTCCCGCCCCGCGGGGAAGCGGCCGGGGCAGCCGGGAGGAGGCTGGATCCCAGCTCAACCTCTCTTCGCAGTCCCGCTGCAACCAAACGCAAAAGGCGACGCTCTCCCCATCCCCTAGCACGACCCCTCTAGCACGGTCACTCCGGTCCCGCGCCCCTGGCGTTTCCCCGCGGACCGCGAGTGATGGGGACACCGACAGCTCCGCAGCCCGCGGCAGAGCCCGCTCGCGTCCCGGCGGTTCGCTCTCCCCGGGGAAGCATCTCCAGCCAGGTGCGGGCAGAGCCCTGCCAGTCTCCCCTCCCGGCTTCGCGGCCGCTCGGGCAGGGTGTGCGTGCGAGGGGAGTCCGGAGTGCCCCGCCACCACCCCCCGAGCGCTCCTCGCCTCCCGGCCCGCTGAACGGGACTCTCCGGGCGCAGGGAGGAGGATGGGCACTCCCGGCAGCTCCTCTTCGCGACGGCCACCCGCCCACCCAGCTGAGGGAAAGCTGGCGGCCTTGTTTGCCACGTCTGCCCGGCAGACCGCTTCTCCCTTCCCGGGGGAGGGGGCCGAAGTGGGTGTGAGAGGAGCTGCCCGCGCTGTGCCCCCGAGGGCCAGCGCCGCCCCACCGTTCTTCTGCCCCGGGACCGGGGTCGGGGCTGCAGTCACTGGGGGTCGCCCATCGCGGCCCCCGCGGCTGCGGGGAGCTGACGTGGTGCCTCCGGCCAGGCCAAGCGGCAGCCGCGGCCAGCCCCCTCCCCGCCCCGGGGCTCTTCCCAGGCGGGCAGCCGCCCCCTCCCAGGCCCCCTCCGCTCGCCGAAGGGAGTCCCGGGCAGAGGTAATGGCGAAGGCAAATAGCAGCCCCTCCTCAGGGTGGGGGGGATCTCTCCGGGGCGGAAAAGGTGAGGGGAGGGCCCGTCCTCTCTCCCCTTCCCTCCCCCAGCCGCGGGGCGCCGAGCAGGCGGATCCTGCCCAGGCACAGCAGCGAGCCGCCACAGCCTCCGGGAGAGCGCGGCGGAGGCGGCGGGAGGACTCCCGACAGCGGCTCGGCACCGCCTCCTGACCACCCCGCAGCCAAGAGGGTCGTCTCGCCCTCAGCCTGTCTTAGGCGAGGTGCCGGGGGTGTATCTAGCCCCTATTTATCAGCTGCCTTCGGGGGGACGTGTGCAGAAAACAATGGAAGGATGGGTCATGGATGTGCACCTGAGCGGGGACCCCAGAGGGATTGTGTCTCAGGGGCACTGCCAGCACCGAAAGCAGCATCCCTGTGCCACGCATCCACGCGTGTCCGGGCGAGCCAGCCGTTCCCAGCTGGACAGCCTGCCTGAAGCTGCCTCCGCGGACAGGACAGTTCCTCGCTATCAAGAGTCCCGACGAAATGGAAAAGCCTGCAGTTTGGATAGGAAAATCCACAGCATTAGGAAAAGGTGATCCGACAAAGTGTGTCTGACCACAAAATGGTAGCACAACAAATGATGTGATTGAAACATTGTAATAAAAGTATAGGCATAAACGGCACTTGCGTATTCTTTCAGGTTATCTTTCATGTGAATGGTATGAATTCAGACCAAGAAGGATATTTAATTAACCTGGACAGTGAAGATGACTACTTGAAAGTTTATACCAGCATAAACCTAAAGTAGGTCAGTGAGCTTAAACAAGTTAAAATAATAAATAAATTAGACCCAAAGCACTGTGGCTCAAGTACAGGTATTTCCTGACACCACTTTCAGTGAAGAGTTTGGTTTTTTCCAAACTTGTTCCTTGAAATCAATGATTAAGTCTATAGCAAGTTTTTCTTCATTTTGACTCTGCATCAGCAGAACAGTTATTGACTGATTATAATAGTAATTAGAGACTTCTGAGACAAACCTCTTCTAATTGCATAGGTGTAAACCTGTTTTATGCACATTTTCAATAAATTATAGCCCTTTTCTATTAATGAAATACTTGGAAGGTGCAAGGATGCAAACACATGCATCCTGACCAAATCAAACTAAGCCACTATTCCCATCCATCCCACCCATGAAGTTTCACACAGGAAGGACAAGCCTCCACCCCAAAGAACGGAAAACCTCTGCAAAGATGTGGATTTTCAACTACCATGTCTCCCTTAAAGCAGGTAGCTGAGGGAGATGTGGAGCCAGAAGCTCAGCAACACACAAAAGCAGTTGAGATGGTATGAGACTTCAGGCTTCCAAAGAGATGAATTCTTGGTATGCTCCAGCCACTTCAGGATTGGTGCATATGGATAGAAAAAAAGAGATGCAGAAGAATAATTCATTGATATGGCTCTTTTCACATGCTAGTCTCTTTTCAGCAACCCACCATGCTGAAAAATCCGTAACTGAAATTCTCTAGGACCGACAGCTTCGACACAACAGTCCCAGATGCATACCTGACCTTCAGAACCTATGGAGTCCTTGGCCATTTTCTTCACTTTCAGTTGTCCCTTGTCTTCGTATTTCAAGGAAAGATGAGGAAGGAAGGAGAGGAATCTCTTTTCCCCCTAGCATCAGCAGTTATTCAAGCCACATCAAATGATTTTAGGGTAAGTGACAAAGGCCTATTAAGCTGATCTTCCTGCAGGGTATCCCTATCAGACACTGTCACATTTTCTGTTGTGAAGACAGGCTACAGTGCTTATCTTCTCTACCTAAGCATGCAAAAATAGTCTTAGAAACTTGGGGGAAAGAAGAAAAAGTATTTCCTTAAAAAGGTAGTGCCTAGTGACTTTGGTTCTAGTGTGAAGTCAGCAATACTTTTTCCATAAAGTACAGTTATTGCAAATGGTTGCTAGTATGCAAATATCATTACTAGTGCAAGTACTTCTGAAGTAACAGAAGTAACATGAAAGCTTTTCGAGACATTAGCATACCAGAATTGATTTGATCAGCCAGCTTAAACAAGTAAACATCTAAGAATTCTTTCTCCCTTTGGATCATACCTGTTTAAAGGAACTATTTCACAATAAAGCCAGTAATACCTATGGCACAATTTAAATTGAAACTTTCATGATAATAAAAAAAATCCTCTGCAAAATTTGCTGCTGTTGGGGCAGGCTTTAAAAGAGAGGAGTTTCCAGGTGATGTCAACCCAGATTTATTTCTCATTATTTTGAAAAATCATTAGAATACAGACCAAAAATTATGAAAAGTGTAACATTTGTTCAGATAATGGATGCATGCCCAACCAAATAGCAGTAATGGGTGAGCAAAAAAGGTGCCTAAGGGAAGTAGTTTCCCAGTGGGACTACTTCTAGTACTGGGGCTGGTTCAGTGACGTGATCTGGCTTCAGTCTTCCTTTTATATATACATGGATATATGAGGGTCTCTACGATTCAGTGCAGCAGTAAGCGGAACCTTGGATAGTTTTTGCTTGATTTCTGCGGTGTAGACATATCATCTTCCTTAGAGCTATCTTTAATAGAATTTTTTATGGTTCTGGACTTCACATCTCAGCTTTGTTAGTCAGTATCTTGCATTAACAAGGAGACTAGTACTTTGTCAGTGCAGAAAATATGGAAGCGGTACCATATATCTCCCTCACTGCAACTTGTGTCATGCTGGCTGTTTTCTTCTTGACTCCTTAGTTAAAAAAAACCAGGAAAAAACAAAACCAAACCAAAACAAACCCAGACAAACAAACAAAACAAAACAAAACAAAACAACAAAAAAGAAAAAAGGAAACAAGGCTGTGCTATGCTCTTATGGAAAAATCCTGAGGAGAGACAAGATACTGCAAGTAACTTCCAGCAGTCCTCTGTACCTTGTGTTGAGGGGCCGGGTGTGCTAAGGTTCCTGTGGCCAGTCCTACTGTTCCCATATAGGACTAAAGGTACACATAGATCTAAGAGCATGGCATGACTTGGCTGCTCTATGGATCATAATTTAGATGGAGTCCATAGAGTTCCAGTAAATGGTAAGGAAGCATGAACATTGTTCTTTGTGCAAACAGCTCATAGACATTGACTTCTAATACTTCTTTGATATTTTCAGACAGTTCTTTTAGAATCATTTAAAGTGGCTTTTGAGAGGTAGTCCAGCAAACCAACTTTTAATGGGAAATAAACAGGTTCTATGTGAACAGCTATGGCAGCTGCTTCATTTAGTTTCTGTTCCCCAGTGGCTGTCTGTCTGAAATAAATCATCATCCATTATCCTCAGCAGGATTAATGGTCATGAATTCTCAAAAAGGAGCAACTGATAGGCAGCCCTTGGGGAAGTGCTGTTAGAGGGATCAGTAGACAAATTTAATGGAAAATTTTCCTCAATTATACTTAAGCAAGAGCAAACAAGAGGATGACTCAAGGCTGCCTTACTGAAACTGAGATGTCTAGTTATTCTTCTCAAAAGGGGTAAACCTCCATAGCAGCAGTCAGTGAGCTTTCTGGGTGGTATTTAACTTATTTAAAGTATATATCATTTTTCTTTTTTTTTTTCTTTTCTTATTTTTTTTTCTTGAAGGTTACACGTTTAGGGGTTGAGGAGGTCAAAACAAAGGTCTAGTTCACCTGTTGATAGAAGGCTCAGTTGGTTGTTACTGGAGCCAAACCAATTTATCATGTTTAAGTAAATTCAAGACACATTGACCTCTTTTTATGTCATTATCAACTCAATCTATTGCTCTGTTACACTGAAAATCATCCAATAAAACAATGGAATTATTAATGTGCTAACTTCTTTTACATCTGAAAGGTAATTTTAAAACCTTTTTTTTTAAGATAATTTGGACTTCACCTCTAATTCATTTAGTAAAGTTCTAAGCCTGCATGTCTGTTATAAACATCCTTCCACACTGGCTCTGATTCTGTTCTCGCTCAGATAACACAATGGAACCTCACGCTGACTTCAGCAATAGCAGAGCCAGGCCAATATTCACTATAGTTGTATAAGCCATACTACAGAATTTTATTTATTTTTTTTTAATTTCAGCTTTAACCATCTGATTGGTTTTTTTCTCTGCTCTATCTGCCAGCCTTACAATTTTGACTTAATGAAATCAAAATTCTCAACTAAAACAGAAGGTGAGATGAAATAAAGCCAGGTGGTCCTTTGAGATGCTCATCAATCTCAGTGAATTCTAGTAAAGCAAATTAACATAGCGCTGGTGAGAATAATTTCTCTAGATGAACACACATTAATGGATGTGTGTAGACAGACTCTAAATAAGTTGATGATGTGGCAATGAGTTCTGGTATACCAAGCTTGTACCACTGCTAATCAGAATATTGCTGAAATGGGGATCAAATCACAGAATTAAAAGGTTGAATTGCATCTTTATGGAATTGACATCTACAAAGCCTCGGCTCCTGGGGACTTCCAGCATTGTCTGTATGAGAGAAAACAAAACTGCAATGAATATCACTTGTAGAGGATCAGTTTAGATCCATGCCTTTACATTCTTAACAGGCTTGGGAACAGTAAGAGCTTGTAAGTGCATGCATCAAGAATACACAGGAAAATGTAAGAGGTAGACATCAGTGGAGTAATTGAAAGCAAGCAAACATGATCATGGGTTGTATTTGGTCTGTGTGAAGACGTCTTTACTGTGGACAGTATCATATAAAGCTCTAATTATTGCTTGATACAATTACTGTGACAATCGAAATCACACAGGCAATATTAGAGGAAACTGCCAAATTATTGGTATCTTGCCTTGAAATTAACCACTGAAAAAGTTTGATGCACAATTAGAATTTAAAAAACCAAACCAAAAAGAACCCTCAACTATAGCCATTTATAGCAGGTGGGAAAAGAATCAGTCTTTTTGTTATCTTCAGGTCCTGAGTTTCAATTAGCATAATAACAAATGGTAGTTTTCCATATCAAGTGATAATTTTCGGCTACAACAAAGAGCATATGACCCATGATTTAATGGAAAGAAATCTGTCTCAGTAAAGGAAGCACCTTCAACCTGATCCTTCATTATATGGATACCACTTGGTATGCACACTGGCAGTCAAAAATAAGCAGCAGTGCAAGTAAAGGCTTGTTTCAGACAGTGCGCATCACTGAAATTAGCTTCTGAAGCAACTAAATTCCCACAGGCAGTAGGGGTAATTTTCAAGTGCATTTAAATCCTACTTTGAAAAATGAGGCAACATGCAGATTTAAGATTCAGCAACAACATTGCCTGGTCAGTCCAGGCTTTTCCATGACTAAAGTTTTTCACGCCTTGTCATCCTGAAATGCTTTCATCTCCTACAGCAGCTATAGACAGATCCCTGTTCTGCTTCATGTGCAGTTTGAATCCCTCATTCTGGAAGGAGAATGCACAGGAAATCTTATGTGTTGATTAGTTTTGGACGTCATTCTCACAACTTTCTGTTTCCTATTCACTGAAAAGATAAACAAATCTCTTGCTGCAGACTAGGGAAAAAAAGTTATAGCATCTGAGTACAAGGACTTAAGGCATATTTTTATGTTGCACAGAGGCAAATGTGAAATCCCCACAGTTGAAATCACTCATACAAGGCTTGGCTGAGTACAAAATGTTGCTGTTCCCCAAAATTGTACACTACAACATTCCTATTTTTAAGCAGTAGAATCAATGAATGTCGTGCCGTACAGTGTTGTTTCTGCCTACAAACATTTTTAAAGCTGATTGTGCTTTGTTAAAAGCACTTAATACAGCTGAATGGGCCGTTGTTCATTGTAACAGCATGTGGTTTTGTAAAAAGCCCAGGGTGATTGCATGAGGGGTGGAACCCACAGACCTTGCGGTCAGAGCATGGTGCTCATAATCAAGCCAAGGTCATGGGTTCTTCACTAAAGAGCTGGATTCAATGGTCCTTGGGGTCTCTTCTAGCTCAGAATATTCTGTATGTAGGACTCTGTGTGATAATGTCTCACACACCTTCAGATGAATAGATATGGCAAACATACCAAAAATCTCAGCTTCTCCCTTCTCCTGGATTACCCTCTCACATCTATACCTGCTCCTCTCACGAGGCTCAGCTTCCTCTTCTGCAACTATCAGCTGGGCAGAAAGCAGCCCATGCCAGTGCTGATACCAAGCAAGCCAGCATATTTGTACTGTGTACTAGTCTGAAAACAAACCAGTGAGAGATTCCAAGTCAGAACTACAATTTAATAGGAAAATTAAAATAAATGCAATAGTACAGAAACACTGACAGAGTCAGAGTACAACCTGACACGTTGACGGTCAGGGTGGTGGTAGCAGTCTGATTTGATGGTGGCTACAGTCCTTGTTGGAGCGATGGATGTGGTGCTGTCAAAGCAGTGATCCTGTAGAAAGATCTGGTCCTTCTCCCGTGGTGGTTGTCACACTCTTATCCTCTGGGAATCCAGTGGAAGATGCTCCTCTGGTGTTCCAGGCCTCAGATTATATCAGGTATAATGCTTGGTTCCTCCCCCTGGGCAGGGCATCTCACAATGGATGATGTAATTTTATGAGTCATGCTGGGAGACCTTGATGGCCCATTACTGGAGATACCCACGGAGGGAGTTATCAGGGCTGAGTCATGGAGAAGATAAAGACCACTGCCCCACCTATTTTAACAGCTTACATAGATGGTAATAGAATACATACCTTTTGGTTACGTCTTACATTGTTACATCTTGTAACTTAAGACCTACTGATTAGCCAGCTGGGAAACCAAACCAGATAGGTTTGGACTCACACTGAAGCCTTTTCTTCTTGGCGTTGCTGATTTTAGTCTTTTCCCTCTAGCTAACCTGCCAGTTTCATGAAACTTGCAGAATCTTTATACCTTTGTGGATTCTTCCATCAGTTCTGCTGAAGTGGGCTACAAGGTTGTGGGGGGATGCAGTGGGCAGGCAAGTAGAGAGGATGCAAGTGTCTCCTTACTGAAGTCTGTTGGGCTTCTGTAGTGGTTTGATCACATGTATTTCACTTTGTGAGATAAGGATTAGAAGAAATGCAAAGCAGGCCTAAAACTTTAAAGAATATAAGGAAGTTTATTACTAACACAGTTAAAAGTAACAGGAAATAGAAAGAAAGTTAAAGCACAACCCTCTTCTCTCCAGCACTCTCCAAGCAAAAACTCCTCCCCC
>VZTE01001597.1:215856-381692 GCA_013397775.1 Eulacestoma nigropectus
TAGGCATTCTCTTACATCTTCACAGGCTGCAACATGAATTCTCACAGGTATGGATTTTCATCTCCCCATACTTTAAAATTATTTAAAGAGTTCAGTCCTCCACAGCTGCTAGAAGGGGTTTTAAGATTGGCGCCGGAACGCACACACCCTTTTCTCCCGCCGCCATCTCAGCGTCCCACGTGCCTGACTTTCTCTTTCTCCTGACCGTGCAGCCCCCATGTTCTTCTCCCTCACGTCTTTCCCCACGGGCTGCGCTGATGTTCAGTTTGGTGCGAGCTGTGCAGGCTGGAAAAGGAGGCTCCGCTGGTCCCGCTGGGTCTGCGCGGGCTGCAGGAGGGGGGAGGGGAGGCCCCTCTGATTTCAAAAGCTGAGCCGGATGGATTCGGCTATGGGGCAGCCCATAGATAGTTTAACTGCTCGCGGCTCTGAGGGAAGGGAGGGAGGTGAGGGGGGCAGGCAGGAGCCCAGGCCGGGCCCGGAGGCCGCCCGGGGCTCAGAAGCCCCCCCTTCTCCCTCAGGAGACCGAGAACAAGAGGGAAACTTCCCGCCCTTGCACAGGGTTTAAATATGCAAAATTCACAAAAGCGCATTGGCTTAAAAGCTTGTCAATCAACTCAGTTTCAACCCATGACAGCTTCAGATGTAAATATATTTTGTTGAATGTTGTTGACATTCTTCAGCACAAAATACCTTCTTAGTGTTAACTTTTCTTGTCAGTAAATATCACTAATAGATAAAGAATGCCAGCTCTCCATTCTCTCTTGTACGATATTTTCCACTCTTTCAAAAACCTTGCCTTGGTGTACTCCTTACATAGTCTTGTGAGATGATAAGCAGCCTTGTTTTAATACTGTACTCCACTTTTCTTCACAGCATGATATTTTCACATATCAAACTTTAATAGAATATTTGAAATATTAGGCAATAAATCAGTGGACTCCTTGAAACTCTACAAAGTGCATATTCACAGGTGAGAGTTCAGGCTTGTAGTTCCTGCACCATAAGAAGCTAAAAGCAGTGAGAATATTTTAATAAAATATCACCTCTTATATATATTTTTTAAAATGTCTTTTATTGGTCACTGTCAGAGAAAAGACACTGCATTAGACACACTTTGATCTGACCTGATAGGTTCCAAAGTACTTATGAATGAAAAAACCACACAATATTGAAAGAATGCTGGGTTCTTTAAACATAGAGTCACAGAATCATGGAATATCCTGTGCTGGAAGGGCCCTACAAGGATCATCGAAATCCAGCTCCTGGCTCTGCACAGGACAACCCCAAGAACCACCGAATCACAGAATGAAACCAGATAAGTTAATAGAAACCATTAATATTTTTAAAATTTTATCAGTACTGAGCCTGTGTATTTAAAATAATTTTTGTTTCCTATATAATTTGCAGATATAATTTTTTCTCCTGGATCTTTCTTGGGAAAAGTAGATTATGCCTTAGACTGCTATTGAAAAATTGAATGGAAAACTCATGTTCTTGACAGGTATATCCATGGGACTCTGAGAGAGGTAGGATCATGTCTACAGAATCTGTATTACTGAGCAGGCTGTAGATGAGAATAGTTAAACTGTCTGTGCTTAGTCTGATTATGCTAAACAGATATGGCACAGAATATTTTAATTTGTAAATTGCTTTTTATCTGTGACACAGAACAAGATGCTCAGTAGGGTGTATGGATAAGATCTGAACAGAGGAACTCCCAGTGCAAGTACGTGCAAAGTGTATGTACAAATGTCTGCTGTCTGACAAATGATACTATATTTTTGCAGTTGCTCCATTTTTTATCATTTTAGAAATTACAGAAAGATTGATTAAGAACTAGGATGTCTTGGTGAAATTTCTGTGTGCATGAAGGTCCCACTCCTGAAACAGTGTGGTGGAATCCAATCTCAGTGGATTCACCACAGGAAGCCAACAGGTTTTGTCTCGGGAACAGTGTTGGGAATTTGACATGGTCCTTAGTGGAACTGAGGCACTATTTCCCTATAGGAAAGGTAGTGGTGCAGAGTGGGGTTACACAGTGAGGCAGCAGACTGCTCTGCTCTGAGCTGACCACAGCTGGTGTACATTAAAAGGGAATTCTGTGATGTGAAGCTCAAGGGCATGAGCTGTGTGGGTAGTCCAGAGTGTAATGCCCTTTCAGGATAATTTAGGGCTGCAGCCTAAGTAGCCTGGATAGCCTTAGGAGGTTTGATTCAGCAGGTGCTCAGCTTCCCCTGCAGTGGTCACAGAACTGGGACTACAGGCTACCATCACCTCATAGATTATACAAATTGAAAACAAAAATATTTTCTTAAATTATTTGTACCAAAAAGGTCTCATAGAATGCAAAAGGAGTAAATCAACAAAGGGTTAAACTGCTCTGAAAAAAATCAGACTGGCTAATTATGTGAATACTATTTAAAAGATCTTTGGCTTTTGGAAGGCTTCTCTGAAAGGTTTCAAACGTTCAGAGGATGGTGCCTCCTTCTTATAAAACTGCTATAGACAAGAAATAGGGGGTCATGCCTCCTACACTCCCCTCAAACACATGAGAGTGTTTGCCTTTCATTTGGTGTCTTGGGTTACATTCTACCACCATCTTCATAAGATGTTGAAACTGGGTGGGGCAGTGTTCTTTATCTCTTCCATGACATACCCCTGGTAACTCCCTCTGGGGAGGATATCTTTGTTAATTGGCCATCAAGTCTCACTGCATGACTTACCTCAACCCTTTGTGAGATGCTCCACCCAGGGAGAGGAAACAAGCATTCCTATCTGGATATAATCTGAGGTTTGGAACACCAGAGGAGCATCTACCACTGGATTCCCAGAGGACAAGAGCTACATAATCACCACTGGACCTTCCGAGGAAGACCAAACCCTTCTACAGGATCACCGCTTCAACAGAACCACATCTATCACTTCAAGAGGACTGCAGCCACCATTTAATCAGACTGCTATCACCACCCTGACCAACAGGGTGTCAGGTCGTATCCTGACTCTGTCAGTTTAAGCCAATGTTTTCTGCCTTTAATTTTCCTATTAAATTTTAGTCCTGACCTGGGATCTCCCATGGATTTGTTTTCAAACTAGCACATATTTTGATGCCCAATATGGGGTGGCACTGCAGCCCAGCAGGGAAAAAGGCAAAATGGCCTCAGATGCGGTAGCAAACTCCCCTCCTGCAGGAGGGGCAAGTGATGTGAGCCTGGAGGAACCAAAGAAGATGATGAGGGAAGATTGGAGGAAAAAGAAAGAATTAGAAGCACAGAGAAAACTAGGAAATGCACCTGCTGAAGTGGATGAAAAAGGAAAAGATGTCAACCCTCATATTCCTCAGTACATCTCCTCAGTACCATGGTACGTAAATCCTTCTGAAAGACCCACACTAAAGCATCAGAGACCTCAGCCAGAGAAGCAGAAACAATATAAGTCCTCTGGAGATTGGTGCAAATGAGATGTTCAGGAGCATGCTGTGGCCATGAGGTACCGCAAAGGAACCTGTGAGAACTGCGGGGCACTGACAAACAAAAAGAAAGACTGCATGGAGAGACCCAGGAACGTTGGTGCAAAATATACAGGCATGAATATTGCCCCAGATGAGCATGTGCAGCCTCAGCTGATGTTTGATTATGATGGGAAGTGAGACCGGTGGAATGGTTATAACCCAGAGGAGCACATGAATATTAGCGAGGAAGATTCCGAGGCTGATTTGGCCAAATGTACACTGAAAGCCCAGAAGCTTCAGGAGGAGCTGGTATCAGGGAAGCTGGAGCAAGTGAACTCCCCAAGACACCAGTGGGGAGAAGGGGAATCAAATTCACAGGTAGAAAGAGATCGTAACAGTGAAGATGAAGACAAATACGCAGATGATGTTGATATGCCTGGGCAGAACTTTGACTCTAAAAGATGCATCACAGTCTGAAATTTACGTATTTGGGAAGATACTGCAAAATACTTGGGGAATCTAGATCCATACTCTGCTTATTATGATCCCAAAACAAGATCAATGAGGGAGAACCCTTATGCCAACACAGGCAAGCATCCAGATGAAGTTGGTTATACAGGTGACAACTTTGTTTGCTACACAGGCGACACCATTTCAGTGGCACAGACTCAGTTTTTTGCCTGGGAAGCTTATGACAAAGGCTCTAAAGTTCATCTTCAAGCAGACCCTACAAAATTAGAGCTCCTTTATAAATCCTTCCAAGTGAAAAAAGAAGATTTCAAGGCACAGCAGAAAGAAAACATCCTAGAGAACTATGGAGGACAAGAACATTTAGATGCCCCCCCAGCTGAACTGCTGTTAGCTTGAACAGAAGACTATGCGAAGACATGGCACCCCTGAGAGAATCAAGTTGGACAATGGGACTCATTTCAAGAATAACCTTATAAACATCTGGGCCAGAGAACATGGTATCGAATGGATCTATCATATCGCCTATCATGCATCAGCTGCCAGGAAAGTTGAACAGTGCAACGGACTACTAAAGATCACCCTGAAGGCACTTGGTGGGGGGACCTTCAAAAATTGGGAAGCGAATTTAGCAAAGGCCACCTGGATGGTCAATACCCGAGGGTCCATCAATTGAGCTGGTCCTGCCCAGTCCGAACTGCTGCACAGAGTGAATGGAGATAAAATCCCTGTGGTACCCATGAAAGATATTTTAGGAAAGACTATTTGGATTAGTCCTACCTCAATAAAAGGCAAACCCATCCATGGGACTGTTTTTGCTCAAGGACCTGGTTACACTTGGTGGGTGATGCAGAAAGATGGGGAAACCCGTTGTATGCCACAAGGAGACCTAATTTTAAGTGAGAACTGTGTGTAAGGTTTCATTGTGTATGTATGCATAAGTAGAGTTTAAAGAGGGTATTGATTCGGGTATGATGTGGATGGTAGTAGAATAAGGGGTGGATAATGTCTTTGGTGACAATGTAAGATGTAATCAAAAGTATGTATTCTATCACCATCTTCATAAGATGTTAAAACCAGGTGGGGCAATGTTCTTTATCTCTTCCATGACATACCCCTGGTAACTCCCTCTGGGGGATATCTTCTGTTAATGGGCCATCAAGTCTCACTGCATGACTCATAAAATTACATCATCCCATTGTGAGATGCTCCACCCAGGGAGAGGAACCAAGCATTCCTATCTGGATATAATCTGAGGTTTGGAACACCACAGCCAGCCTTATCTACTGGATTCCCAGAGGACAAGAGCTACATAACCACCACTGGACCTTCCGAGGAAGACCAAACCCTTCTACAGGATCACCGCTTCAACAGAACCACATCTATCACTTCAAGAGGACTGCAGCCACCATTTAATCAGACTGCTATCACCACCCTGACCAACAGGGTGTCAGGTCGTATCCTGACTCTGTCAGTTTAAGCCAATGTTTTCTGCCTTTAATTTTCCTATTAAATTTTAGTCCTGACCTGGGATCTCCCATGGATTTGTTTTCAAACTAGCACATTTGGCTAAACTGTAAATGGGAAGATCACCCTTTATGAGAGCACATAACCATATCCATTCTTATCGTATGACCCTAGCAGACTTAGATTGTGGATTATGCAGCTGCCTGAAGTCAAAGTGTCTCTTAATCATCCAATAACACTATTTTCATGAAATGAAGTGAATATTTTTTGTTGGAAGTGAATTGTGCCTCCCTCCGTATCCCTGTTATGAAACTGAAAGACATTCAAATGAGGCAGCTTTCACCTTTTCTAAAAGCTGCTGTGTACTCCTGGCATTACAGTCTAACTGTGTTTGTGTCCTCCAGACCTGATCTATAAACTCCACCTCAGTTTAAATGCTTTTAGGAATTACTGCTTGAACCTATTTATATTCAAACAGAGAATGTGAAAGAGTTATATGAGCCTTAGTTTATTATTTTGTATAGTAACTACTAGTACTTTTCTCTCTTATTTTTAAATGTTGAGACACTTTGTGCTCTCATTGGTGCTCAAACCTTTGCTCTGCATTAGCAGCATCAGCTGTGTCCAAGCTTCAAAGACATTTGGAACCTTTGTGTGTATACAGACATATCAGTTTACTCAGCCTTGCAAATTCTGATATTCTAAACCCTAATACTTGAAAAAATTAGTGCATTTAACTTAGGTAGGTAGGTGCATGGTTCAAAATCCAAGCCTTATGTATGTTCTGCATCATCAGCTCAGGAAAAGATTTGCTTGTCCATCCCATGCAAACTGCAAGCTCAGTGTACAGATATTTGATCATCAGAGGAGTCTGAGTGGTAATACAAGGAAAATAAAACTGTAGCAAAGAATGTGCATCTTAATTTGCACAGGAGTCCTCTTTTTTCTTTGCCCTGAGTTAATTTAATTTTCCTTAGCTACTTCCAAATCCATAATTCACCCTGCATCTCAGTATTGCCACATTCCAGATGATTTCTGACTGGGGTTGCCCAGCTGAACTCCTATTGCTTTGTTTTCAGACTCTCGTATTTCTCAGCTCTTTCTAAGTTGCTGTAACTGCTGCCCCTATTGCAGGGAAGAGCTCAACTGAAGGGAAATACACAAGCTTGCTGTCGCTTTTTTCAAAGCAGACAAGAGGAATGGCATTCTTGATATTTATGCAGAATTAACCCAGAAGACTGTGTTTGAACAGTGAGTTTTGTCATGAAACTCATATCTTAGGATTTCTTTAAACAACTATAGGAAAGCAGTAGCTTGCTTCTATTTTAAATCAACAGGTAAGCTGTATGAAAACTGAACAATCTTGCCTGATGAGCAAGGGTTAATTTTCTCATGGGTTAGCTTGGCTTATGAGAAATTCTCTGGATTCGCAAATTTGACTTAAAATAGTTGTGTAACCTAAAGAATGGTGTAAAGGTTCCTTCCATCCTCATTTGAAGAAATACTGAAGGAAAGAGTTCAGCAGAAACAGAAGACAGTTCACAATTAGAAAAGAACTTCAACTTATTTAGCTAAAAGAAGTATGATTACTTTATTCTAGGAAGTAGGTTTTGATTAGTGTTCGCTGATCATGTATGAAACAACAATATTTCTCATCTACTACAAGGGATGTGCTAAATTACAGAAAGAATTTATGTAATACATACATAGCAAAACCATCACATATCACGTATATGATCTGCTGGAGGAATTGAATCACATCTACAAAAGGTAAGTTTGAGTATTATTTTTCCTTGTAAGCCTCTGCAGCCTTGATGCATTGGATTGACTTCCTTCAACAACAGCTCTCAGACTGGCTTCAGGGCAATGCTTCAGGGTTCTACAAGGAAACCTTGCTGAGTAACTAACATGGAAGTGCTCACATGATAATTGAAGCAGCTAGATTTTCCCATTCTAATTCGAAATACAGAGGGAATGCCTGGAAAGCATTAAGATTTTAGCATTTCATTTGGTAAAGAAGAAAACATGTTGCAAATTCACTCCTACACTGTTACATTTCAGTCTTTAAAATTTAAGTTTGCTCTCTGTTCTTTTAACCTAAGTTTGGAACACTATCTCAAAAATAGGAGAAAATATATGCTTTAATGTCAAAAATTTCAGGTTCTGAGGAGTTCTGTATCAAAGACTTCAAAGGAAGCTTCTTATCAATGAATTCCAGGTCATTTGTTTGTAAACAGAGCTGCATTTCACAGTTGCAAGGTTGTTCATTAAAAATAAAACTGTACCAATTTTTACACAAATTTCAGGTTCTCAGTTCTCACTTCTCCAAAGTAACAATTGCTCCTAAGCTAAGTTCAGAGCAGGAGCAGGGTTTCACTTATTACAGACTCAGAACCAAAGATTACATTCACACCTGGTGGAATCTGCTGCAGCACACCAGAAAATTTCACTGGTGCAAGAATCACACTGCTAAAAATGACAGCACTTTGGCTCTCATTCTTAACATCCTTGCCAAAATTAGCCAGATAAAAGTGAAGAATACCTTTCCATTCACTTGCTGCAGTATAAGTTTCCTAGTTTTCTTCTCTTGGTTTTTAACTTATTTTGCTGTTTTATCTACTATGCTCCAGATTACTGGTTAAATCAAATTTCATTTAGAAATCTAACTACATGATATACATGCTGCATACACCAATATTCAGTTTCCAGGCCATTAATACAGTCAACAGACTCAGGTTAGTTAGAGACACTATTTGCCAGTTTAATAGACCTTAGAATCTCGTTATTTCGAGATTATGCTTCCAGACAATTTCTTGATTTCCAACAAATGGAGTGTTTGCATACAAGTTTTATGAAAAGGCAGCGTGATGGCATTTGCCATAAGACAGGTATTTATCATCATCTGAAGCCACTGATTTGGCAGCTAACCTCTGACTGTTTACCTCCTGGGTCCTTGTTTCTGCCCCTGCATTATGTGTACAAGAGCCTTCATTTACATGATTTACAGAGGTGTGATGCGTGCTAATAATTTCATGCTGGTGCAGGCCTTTGAAGATATGCAGTTCAACAATGGTGCTAAATCTTCTTTTAGTTAGCAGCCTTAATTTCAAGTGACACAGAAATGTTAATGCTTTGGCACAAGCAGACCTTGTGGCTGAGCCCTAATGCCAGCCAGAACCTTTAGTGTTGTGTCAGTTCGCTCAGCCCTACCTAGGCATTACATCTCTCCAAGTAATTAATACTTCAAGAGCTCTCTCTCAGTCATCACCTGTACACTTCTGTTGGACTGCTCACCACGGTTGTATGGGATCCTTGAATATTTAGACTCCCACCAAGTAGAATGTCAGGCCTTATTTATGACTGAGTTGGTGTAACAATGTTGGGAAAAGGCATTCTCGCTATCTGAATTCAATAGTGGTATAATTCAGCTTTTCAGCCATCTTCCCACTAAAAAGGTGTCTGCAGAAGTTGTCTGGCCATTAAAATTCCACTTAGAAGATGTTGTCTTGATGACCTGCTCTTTATTAGTCAGTTCTAAAGAAATCTGTGGCTGATTATGGTTCTGAAGGCCTGAGACATTAGCTTTGATACAGCAAGGTGGTTGTGCTCTAGATATTTTTTGTATTTCTTACATATACTTCTTAATGAGTTTGCCAGAAAAGGATTATATTGTCACTTGCAGAGGCTTTGCTCATCAAGTAAGGCTGTAAAAGAACCAGAGCAAACAGGAAGCCCCTGTCTTCAAGCCCTAATTTGAACAATATGTGTATTTACAGAGAACCACCTAACAATTGTTTTGCTATATGATCAGGCTAATCAGAGACTTGCAGAAGTCTCTTGGGTAGGCAGAATGTAAACACATCTGTAAACACATCTGAGATAGAAAAAAAAGTAGAGGAAAAAGATACAGAGAGGGACCCAGAGGGGTTATGGCCAAGTACAAGAGATGGTTTAAGGCAGCCCTTCTGCCTTCCAAGTAGGGCTGTGTATATTTATGTATGCGTATGTGATACAATCTTTCTTGAGGTCCAGTCCTGCTTGTATTACCTCCTTTCAAAGAAAGCAGCACTTTAGAAGTGTCCATAACTTCTGGATTTGTCCCATAATAAATAGATGTTCCAGGATTTGTCCCATAATTGGCTGAACTGGGTTCTCATATACTTCCTGCACTGCACATGGGTGTGTAATAAACTGGGTGCCATGTGGTTGGAAAACAGCTGGACACACTCAGCATGGAAAAGAGACAGGGGAAGGTGAGGAGCTTTGGGAAATGGCTGCTGTTCATCTGATACCAAATATCTGCCTCTCTTCTGATGGGCTGGGACTTGCAGCTGTTAGAGAAGTAGGAGCAACTTTCTGTGTGGGAAAGACTGCAGTGTGTCATGAGCGGAGCTGCAGTAGCAGGCAGAGATGGGGAGTGGGTGCAAACGCTGTAGTGCACTTGATCTCACTTTCCACTTCATTTCTATGAGCTGCTTAACACAACGGGGTCTGCACAGCTAATAATGGACAGCTGCAGGTCCTGGATGTGAAGTGGATTGGCTTGCTCCAGCTCATATGGAACATTCTTCACTTCCGTTTCTATAAGCTCTTGTGTTTCACTGTTATGAGATATTAAAATTTCTCTACCATGCTGTGTGACCCTTGGTGGTAGAGAAAGCATATACTACTCCTTGAAATAAAATACTCTGTAGTTACTGTAACTGGCAAAAGAAACACAGAGCCCTATCTGTCTTCACAAGTCTTTATACACAATATAAGCACAAAGATGTGAATTGCTGCCTACAGGTGGTTCTAACAAATGATCTGTCACCAGCTGAGCTGTGATCAGTGTCTCTGAGCATGACAAATAATCTGTGACAAACCTGGGAAAATGAGATTACTTTATCTCTATTCCCTTAAGGAGTAAGGTAAATTGTATCAGTTTGCAGTTTACATGATCTGAATGCATGCATATAGACAATGACATAAACAGCTGATATGTAAACCTATCTTAACTACTTTGACTGTTTGTATGGATCTATACCTGTGTCCATCTAAAACTATATAACTGTGGAAGTTAGTTGTTGTCTTTATGATGTTGTCTTTATATTGTCTTTTTTACTGCATGTAATGGTTTGGTAAGTAAATACATAAATGAAATTATGTTTTTCCTTTTGTTTCAACATCAAGAAACTCTTTCTGCTACACCAAAAGTTTTCTGTTGCTGTCTATATGGAGTGGTCAGCCTTTCTTTCAGAATTGGTTGAAAGCTACTTTTTGATGGATTGGTCCCAAAATCTGTTTTTTTTTTTTAAAAAGCTGGAAAGCAAGAGTTCTTCATAGCCAGCTATGAATCATCTCATGTCCGTCAGAGAGTGCAATTAGGAAATCTAGGAAAGCGCCCATGTTTCCTCCTCACGTGTCGTGCAACAGCCAGCACCCAAAGTGGTGACTTACTTTGCACTGGGCTCCCTGTGCTCAAGGAACTGAGGAGTTGCTTTTTTTCCCCAGCACATTAGGCAGAGTGAAACTTTTGTCTTGTTGCCTGGCATTTAAAGGTTCTGAAGCAGCAGAGAAATCATGAGTCAGAATACATGCGAGGAATGTTTTCCAACCCAAATAGTTTATTTAAGAATAGTGCAGCCTGAAGAATGGGGGCAGGGAGGGAGATAGGACTTCAGCTCAGACATTCTTATGATTTCAGCTGAAGTTTTTCCTGTCCTGGGAGGAGTTAGTTTTCTTAACCCTCTCATTAGAAGTATCTGAATAACTTCAGGCTATGTCACAGACAATCAAAGCATCTTTTTCTTACTACAACAGTGTGTATACTTTTGTGGAGAGTCAGAGAAGGAGAATAAAGACACAATCTGACATTTATACTAGTTTTAATCTGGAGTAACTAGTAATCTAAATGTAATTTCTTCAGAGTATCACTAGTGTCACTAGTTGGAGAATCAAAATTATTTACTTTCTTAGACATTCCTTTACATCTGCTGCTGTCTCTCTTAGTACATTAATACTGCAATTGACTACTCCATGAATTCTACCCTAAAAACTCAGCATGTAAATCACAGCAAATGGGTAACATATGACGATGAACATTACTGCCAGCTACCTGTATATTTACGGATGCATACACACAGTGTTAAATTGGCACAGAGTAAGGGTTTTTTTCTGTCCCCTTCTCCCTCCTGTCCTTGACCATTAAAAAAACCCAACACCCAAACCAGCCTTGTCTGACTTTTGTTTCCACTGTGCTCTAGGGAGCTGCTGCAAAACTATTTTGCGGTTTGCCTTGATGCAGTGCAGCTGTTGGGAAGTACAGTATCTTTCCAGCCATCCAAATGCTCTTTATAGCTGCAGCCATTTCCCCCTCCTTTCTCTTACTAAAACTGCTTGCAACTCCTTGATTTCAGTATCCAGGCAAAGTTCATGATGAGTTTTCTCCCTCTTATGAAATGTAGTAAGAGAGGAGGGAGAGAGAAGCCACAAAAAACCTGTTCGTGAAAAATTATGAAAAATTAAGAGATAGTCATCACTGACTGAAAATAATTGTATTTAAACCACTCTTTTCTTTCATGCAGGCCTTCAGAAGAAAAGGGCTATTAGTCACAGAGGAAGTCTGAGCAGAAATGCTCAGCAGTGTTCTGGGCTTACCTGAAAAGAAGGGGGCTTATAATAACACAGAGATGTTACTTGCTTTGTTAGAACTCACTTTTGACAATAAAGCCTTTTGGTTTTTCTGTGTCTCTAACTCTCATCAGTGCTGTGCAGCATTTCACAAGCAATGAATCTTGTGTTAACTTGCAGCATATAAGCCTGGACCCTAAAGTTGAAAGCTCAGAGAAGGGCACACCCTTTGGTCAGCATAATAACCATTTATCAGTCAGCAAAATCCACATGACTCACAGTTTTTTAAACACACACATTAAAGAACTAAATATATCTCTTACTCTGACATATATATGAAAGGCAGCAGGGAAGGACTGGTTCAACCATAGTCTCTGGCTGTGGCATCTAGCAGTTCTCTCTTATTTAAGCATGATGCCCAGTGAAACTCTCATTTTAGCCTTCAGTGGCAGTTGATTCAGAGTAATTTGCTTTGTGTGCACCACACTTCTTAAATGAAGATGTGAATTGTTGGAAATTACTTTTGAAAAATGCTTGAACGTGCCTCCCCTTTTAATTGCATTCAGTATCAGATAATGCTCTTTCCTTTTGCCGTTTTATTAGTCTGGAGTAAATCATTGTAACTACCACCAAACAGGCTGAAAAATGAAGAGTGCTTCAATTTCTAAAGAAAGGCATGGTCAGAAACAGCTGTCTGGCCCATGGACCTAGTGGTACAGATGCAAAAAAGAAATAAGCTTAGGAAAGATTGTACTGATTCCTATGAGCGTAACCTTGGAGTGCCTTGGCAGCCAGTCCCTTAGAAAGGGACTTGCAAGGATAAAGAAGGAGAATAAGGGGGAGGAAGAAAGGGAGAAAATACTTTTATAAGAAAGCCCACCAATCCTAGGCAGTTTCCTTGAAATTCCTCTATCTGAGAACTGGAGCCCTGGTTTGGAGAGCTTACTGCTGAGCCACGTTTACTTGTGCCTTTAAGGAGGGGCCTGGAGAGCAAGGGCAGGATTTGCTCCAGCTAGTTAGCCATGTGGCAGTGCTGCTCCTGCTGCAATAGGATTCCTTCACCATTACGTTTCTTCTCTAGGGCTCCACAGGCAGTTCAGCTTTCAGAATCTATGCTTAAAATTATGAGGTTTCAAAAAAAGGAGAAAAGCCACCTTCTGCCCTCCCCCTCCCTAGTCTGAACACGAAATATTTGCAGTAGCCACACAGCTCCCATTGAGCAGGGAGGGGACTCTTGCAATAAAATAAGCACAAAGCAGTCTCTGCCTCTCCCCAGAATGGGCTGCAAGTGCTCTGATGCTCTGCCTGCTGTACCTAGAAAGCACATGGCAAGCTCTATCTGCTTGACCTGGGAAGCCAAGTTCCCCCCAGGACCTGGGGAGAGTTGGGTTCTGGGGAAAATTCACAGTTCATAACACGATGAGTGGGGGTTTCCTGCTCTGGCTAATAAGGCGAAAGTTGGAAAAAAGCTTGCCTGACATTTTTTTCTTTCCCATGTAGTAGTAGGATTAATGCACTGAAATCACATCCTGGATTTAACCTCCTATGGCTGTCTCCTTGGGACTGAGTAGTTGACTTGTGCTTTTCTTTTCTGACATGGGAGTTGCTGATAGATGTGCAGACTGATCCTAGCCATTCCTGCCTATTCCTGGGCACTGGTGATGCCTGTGAAGGGCCAGCCCATATTTTAGCATGTGTCATACATGCATTGAAACAAAGCCATATTATAATCTATGAAAAACAAACTAAACACAATTAATCTGTCAGAAATTTATTGTTTCTCTATATTCCACAGTTTGGTAAAAGCTTTTAAACTAACACATTTAGAACTAGATGTGTCATAAATGTGCAGAAGCAGGTTTTTCATATAATGATAAAATACTTGTAGATCAATGACACCTTCGTAAGTTTTTTTTTTTTAAAGGGAGGACAAAACCTTTTTTTTCTCTGCAAATTCTTTTGACTGGCAGGACTGAATTAAAGGAACCCCTAAAAACCCAGTCAATTATTTCTCTGATTCTAGTAAATATTTAAAATTTATTTCATTAATGCCTCATGGTTATGTGTTCACTCTGTACTTAGCTACTTCCACACAATCTTAAGATTCTGAGAAAAGATAAAAAATACACTACAGAAAGTCTTTACAGATTGGCAGATTAAAAATCTATAGTTATGGAACCGACATATATCTAAGGTTTATTCACTTATTTTAAAAAAAAGAAGAGGAGGACTTTTTCCCCCCAAAGTGTCTTGTTTGATTTACAGATGATACCAGGACCCATTTATGCAGCATGTTGCTACTTTCACCTGTAGGTGCCCATGTGTTCTATCTGGCTAAGTCACACGGGGTTTACTGCTTTCAGTGAGCTAGTCTTTACAGAATTTCTCTGTTATAAGGATGGGTGAAACAATTTGAATAAAAGGCTAAAAAATGAGTGCTTAACTATTCCTGTAGTACCTATATAGTCTCCTTTTTATGTGGTGGTTCCTTTTCGTGTGGCATCTGTATCTGTGTATTGACAGTGTGAAGCATGGTAGGTTTAGTGGATTTTAAAGAGAAACTGTTTGAAGGACCTCATGCTGTTCCTACTTGTGATACAGTTGCATCTGATGGTCTGAGCTGGTCTGACATCACAACAACTGCCAAAAAATATGGTTCCATTCCCATGTGGTCCTGACCGTGCAGTCCCTTTTTTCCAGGTTGAGCTCTCATCTAACTTTTGGTGAACAAGCTCTGTTCACTAAACCAGCTGAAAACCACTAGTTTTTATTTTTGTACTTGTTTTTGGGCAGTTTAGTGAGCTGATTTGCCTCACAAAGTCATCAGACAAAACTTGTGCTGCAAAACTGCCCCTTTCAAGCTGTTAGTTCTCAGCTTCAATCGGTTCACCATTTAAATGTTCATCTTTTTCACATTGCTTAATTAGCATTTACAAAATTCAGACTGAAAATTATTAAATTGTATTCTGGGATTTCTTGCTGGAATCCCTTCTTATGAACTTTCCACCCTTGTTTTACATCCCCAAAATCTACTCAATGTGTCCCCTTTCTATCCCTTTGCTACTTCTTTTATATTAAAATTAATCAAAGCTAACCTGTACTAAGGTTTTCTCTTTTAAGAAAAATTATGTTATTGAGAACTTTTCCTTTCCATTTTCTCCAAACATAGCATCACTCCACCATTCTTTCTAGGACAGATGAAAATTTCTCTTGTTCAGTGTTCACTAGTTTTCATTCCTTTTAAATTCTTCCTAGGAGTATAGAAACCCAGTCACAAAAAAAGGAACAAAAACAAAAATGAAGATCCTGAATGACATAGAGCTGACATACAATGAAACTCATTAAGCTGTGTTGGACTTAATACGAAACTCACTGAAGAGTTCCCTAAGCACTTTACCATAGGCCTGATTGTTACTGTTTGCTTAGTTGAGAATGAACGTAAAAATGGAAGCACTGTTTTTCTAAATAGTTCCCAACCTGCTTTGACTAGTCATTTAGGTAACAAATAGAAGAAGAGGAAGGATTGTCCTATAGTTAGAAACCAGTGCAATGTTGGTCATATTCCTGGATGACTATAGATTTCTTGACTGGATGTGCACCTTCTGTGACTTACAGTTATTTCATTTGTATTCCTGGCTGTTGCTCCCCGCAAAAGCTACACCTCTGCATTGTAAGAGCCAGCTGCTGCTGGGCTGTGTTGCAGGGTGCTTTTACTTCACCCAGTGCTGTCTTCCTTAAAGGAAGGGCTTAGTTTCAGTTTAGGTGCAAGAGAGTTTAGCCACATGGATATGAGCTCTGTTGTGCCTCTTGCCCACAGGCCCAGGCAATAGACCTTGCTCTTTTTACCTGCTACTATATGTGCTACTACAGACAATTAGTAGGAAACATAGGACATTGGAATATGACCCAGATTCTAAAAGATAAGAATATCCCATTGTGCTTATTTAGGAGCCTGTGTGAACCTGGAATTTCCAGGACAAAACTATTTGATGACACCTTAGTGCATCCTTAGTATCATTTCATCATTCTTGCATGCAAAATACATGTGGAATTGCTGAAGCAGATGATAGAACCCAGGATGTGGCTGATGATCCCATAACAGCTTGAGTTCTGTGCTCCTGCATTTTTATATGAAGACTGTGATTGCTGTATCTTGAAATTAACAAATACTTGTTCAAGTAATGGAGACAAGGGGGTCTTAATGAAAACTCTTTATGTTGGGCCCATCTAGCACTTAGGCACAGGTATGTATGTGTGTGAAGCCCTACAAAAATGGGGGTACTGAGTCTTTTATATTAGCTGAGTGTGTAAGAGGTCCAGTAGCTATACCTCTGTCTCCTAAATTACTTTTTTTGGAGAAAACTTGGCAACATAAGGATGCTTATGGGCATTATTCAGTTGGAAAAGTTATTTCTGGGTGTCTAAGACATGAGTTTAGCTTGAATTTTAAAAATTTTTGTGGATCTCACATTTGATTTCTCTGTGTCTCAATTTCCCAAGGATTAATTGCAAACAGTAGGTCCTTGTCCTGTAATCATACTGCAAGAATAAATTCAATAGAACTGTTGTGAAGCATTGAGAGGCTTTGAAAATTTGAGGATGTTTTTGTTACTAGAAATTACTTCATGAAAATTATGTAAAAGATGAAGTTTTGCATATAAACCATGGAAATATGCAAAAGTTAGGCTATATATTTAACCTATAAAAGAATATTTGTGTTGGCCCTCTTTCCATAAATTATTACTCTTTGAAAAATCCTTCTCACAGAAAGTCATAGGTTCTTCAAAGCAAGTTTTGAAATTAAACCAATGTAGAGTTTAATTCTGGATAAAATTATGCAAAATGGAGGCAATTCACTATCAAAACCCAAGGAATGGTGCTAAGAATCTACAGAAACAGTCTTGTGGGATAAAATGCTGAAGCAACCTAAGACACGATTTTTTCCTTTTTTCAGTTTATTCATGCTGCAACATGAGAAGTTACCTACTAAAATGGGAAAAAGTAGCTTGTTCTGGTACAGGAAACTGTTTGCTAAGGAATTTTCTGCTTTCTGAAGTGTTTTTTATATGAAAGGCTTTTCACACATACAAACATACTATGCACATAAATGTATGTATGTGCAAACACACACCCGTAAAAATCACATGGTATTCCCAGCTTCAGTACTTGTAAAAATGTATAAATGATCCTCTTAAATGCAAAGCTTAACAATCTGATAGGAACATTAACTGTTTTCTGAATAGAATAATGTTTAAGCTCTCTTTTTTTTGGCATTACAAAGTTCACATACAGTTATAGAACTGAATCCTATGGCTAATGTGGGGACTCTATTTTTCCTGTGCAGAAGAGTTGATTGGACACAGAGGAAGGGGAAGGGAAGAAAACTCTAGAAATACAGGTCTCTGGAAATGTAGCACCACATTATTAGCAGATTTATCCGCGCTTCTCTCGGTGGAGCTGCATCCATTTACCCCAGTCAGGTCCCAGACCCAGACTCACTTCCACTGCTGCTCTTTGAATCCATGCCAGAGTGAGGTATAACTTAAACCAGAAACAGATGTGGGTGACTGTAGCTGAGCTGCAGAGTATATAAAGGCTCCATATGTGTTAATTTTCCAGGCATTTGTAACAGGATTGCTGAAATAATTGTAAAATCTCATAGCTAATGGACCCTAAATGGTGAGAAAGGCTTCTCCTTCATTTGCTGCAAATTATCTTTCATTTCTGCCTTCTCTGTTTAGATTGCACTACATTTATTTTGAATTGTTTTCAGCCTTTTCTGCTAAGGATCATGGGAGAGCAAACTTAAGTGATTGCAAATGTTTCTGCGGTAATCATTTCCACTGGAGAAGCCAGCTGGATCGTCCCCCATTGCCCGGCTGAAACTTCTGTTCTTTGCTTTTCAAAAAAATAAAAACACAGTGGGATAAATATTTTTAATTTGTATAAATATGGTCCTGAAAATGCAGGGTACAGGTATATAGGAAGGTATAAAGTGAGCATTTCTTGAAGCAGAGAAGCACCAGAGTAAGAATTCTTTTTCAGTTCACTGTGGTTTTGGAAGGCAGACCGAAAGAAAAATGAGAGGTTTCCAGAAAAAACAGAGTTATGGGCCAAACTAAGCAAAATACTTAAAGTGAGCAATGCAAAGCTCTGTCTGCTAACAGTTTGTAGCAAGGGACTGTATTTTCTTTACCAGCCTCCTACCCCAGGAACTTTGTCTTAACATCAAACAAAAAAACAAGTAGGAATAAACAGATTTCTGATGATGCATTGCTTTGCAAAACCAGGCTATTCTGAATCTAAAATGACTGTTTTCAGATGTGATTTACTTTTTTAATGGAAGGTTCGCTCCTGTTGTTCACTTACGAAGCAAGACTAGATCACTGTACATTATCTTCTTTAACTCTGTGATCATACTTTCGGATTTCCTGTGATTTTTTCAAAAGAAAGAACCTTTCTTTAATAAGAATGGCTGTAGTGGCATTTAATTCTTGAAGTTCAGGAGTAAGAAGAATGTTTAGGAAGATTCAGAAGTCCTCACAATTTTTTTTTTTTCCTGTGATATTTGTTCAGTCTGAAATGAAGGTGAAGAGAGAGTCCAGTTTCCCCACTGCAAGAATTTCCATGGCTGCATTTCCTGCTGAGTCCTCACAGTCCAAAGTGGCTTCTGCAGCTTTAATACGAAAATCTTAAGCAGCATAGCTGCCCACTTGTTCATTATTCCATTTCTCTTCACCATTACAGAACAGTTCTGCAGGGGATGTCAAATGGACTAAGCTTGCATTTGAGACATCCAGCCTCTGAAGTCTGACTGATCTTTATGTTGAAATTTGCTTCCTGGGCAGGGCACCAGCACAGTGCCCAACTTGCCACGTATGTCCCATCTCTGTGTGGATCACAGGAATGTGAAGAAGTTATTTTGGCTCCCTGTGCTTGTGGAAGTGTAACAGTGTCACTGGTGGTTTGCAGACTGGTTTTGCATCAGAAAAGAGCATTCATCTCGCTATGCTTACAGCACAAGAAAAAGGAAATGCCTCCAAATTTCTGAAAAATTCCCCGAAGAATGTACTATTCTGCAGAGGTGACATATACAGCGTATGTTGTGGGAAGGCTGAGATAGTTCTGTATTCTGTTTCTCATTGGACTGTTCAAAGCAACGGCTAACGAGATAGACTGGGTATGTTCCCAACAAAAATGTCCTAAACCACTTCCATTGTGGGAGTGTCTAATTCTTCAAAATGGTGAAAATAATATCAGACAATGGGCCATTGCATATGAAGTGAGGAGAAGCCTTAAGAAGGCATTTGTCAGGACTCTGAGGCCACTGACAGGCCTTACTGGTGACCAACCTCACCCTGGAGCCTCCACCCTCACCTGTGGTTCCAGGAGCCCCCATTCAGCACAGCCTTGGGCCATCAGTCCTTACCTGAATTATATTGTAGGTGTTCTCTCTTCAGCCCTGCTTCTGGCCCTGCCTCCTGGATGTAGGTAACTTGTGTCTTGCAAGAACTTCTGACCCACAAGGCAGCCTTGTCTCTGACCTCTCTCCTATCGCTTGTGACAGGACTTCCCAGAAGGACCCTGGACCTGATTCCATGTATGCTGAATTTTCAATGCTTGATGGACCCCCTTGCCAGCACCTGACTTTGTCTGCTGTGTTGTAGTCATCCACTCCTATCCTTCTGCAAACTGTTACTAGACAACCTTTAAAACATTTCTAATTTATGTTTGACTGTGGAATAAAAAAAGTAAAACAAGCCTGAGTGGCAGGTTTGCGAGTAGTTCCAGGAGAATTGTCATATTGTGATGTCTCAAAATATTTTACTTTAGTTAGCTAAGGAAGCAAGGAGGTATCTGTAAGTAGAAAAAATGGTCATAAGTTATTTAGGGAAAAAAGGAATTCCTTTACTGTGGTACGACATCTCAGATGATGTCTAGAAATGAACACGCACAAACTAAAGACTCCTGTGACACCCTGCATTGTAAAGAAACGTCCTTTGAGTTCTGCTGAAATTCAGTGTTGTGCAACTGTATGCTCATTAGTTAAGTTGCAGTGTATTTTGGCTTTGAACCTTTGTCTTCACATTAGACATACACCTGTTTTTTGGGCTGTTAACTTCAGTTTCCTTCTGCAGTGAGAAGTACAGAAAGTCCTAAAGAAGCCAAGTACTTTAGAAGAATGTCATGACACCTATTTATCATCCTGCTAATTACTAGACTGTTTTGAAATACTTGGATAAAATCAGACATGCAAGAAATTTTTTTTTTTGACTGTGAAAATGGTTACTGATTTTTTTTCTCAGCGTGAATTCTGCCTGGTCATCAGGTGTTCTAAAACTGATATGAAAAATAAGTTGAAGAGACTGCTGTTTGAGTGAGTTCATTTTCCATACCAACCTGCAGCTGACCAGTGCAGACATCAGTGTGTCTGGATGACAAGAGGAAGTGTGCCTGCGAAGTGTTTGTGTGCTACTAGAATTGAAGTGACGAGCTCTCAGGTGTGCAATTCAGTGCTGGTAGCTATGTACAGCTATATCATCTCAACCCTTCACAGCCTCCAGGAACCCCACTTTCAGAGCAAAGCTAAAGATCCTGAAATTAAGAATCCTCTGCAGTGGTGAGGGTTCACTCCAGGCAAATCCCCATCTATACAGAAATAAAAGCTTGTGATGCTTCGCAGTACACTTGGCTCCCCAGTTGTAAGTGGCTTCACTTTATGGATTAATGGCACTGTAGAGCCTCCAGCTGAGAAAAGTCAATATAAACGTGGGACCCCCTCCTCCGTGTCACAGTCGTAAAAGCAGCAGTCACATGTTAGAGCTGGAATTCGTGCAAGGCCTTTCTCATTAACCTAGAAACTGTAGCCAACTGAATGCCACAGCCTGAGAGATATGCTTCCATGTATAAACAAAACCCTGTGGAAAGAATGACCATGTTTAAGCCTTGCTTTCTCAAAGTGTTTTTTTGTTTTTAAAACAAAAAATTTCCTTCTTTTTTTTGCAAGTTCTCATGATGCTATTATCTTCTCTGCCTTAGATAGGGAGAAAGAAAATATTTAAGCATTTACTGTTGTTACTACTAGTTTGAACTAGAGACAGAAAGACCAAGCTGGAAGCTGTAGGAAAACATTTTAGCCTGGCAGTTTAGGGATGAACTATGATATCAGTGATAGCCAGGTTCTGGGCTCTTTGGACAAACTGTGTCTGCAGGAAAGCAGAGCCAGTGCCACCACTCTGCCATTGTCCAAGGGCTCCGAGTCCTCCGGTTTCCAGTCTTGGGCTTGTTTTTTTGGCAAATCAGAGTGAGTCCCATTTCTGCAGCTCCAGCTCCACTAATGACCCTGGCACCAGCAGGGCCATTAGCAGGAGCAGGTGGAAAAAAATGGATGAAAATACAGAAATTTTAATGTTTGAATTCGTCATTACTATTGAGCTGAAAGTATATTTTTTTCTTTCAAAGAAAAATGGTTTTATTTTGCAATAAGGACAGTAAAATAGTATTGTTTGAATAATGTCTGGTTTAAAATAGGAACAAAGGCATGAAAATTCTGTATATATAGTATAGAAGCTTTAATTATAGCATTTAATAATATATAAAACATACTGCAAAAATTAGGCTAAGGAATTGTATTAAAGTCACATACCATGAATTAAGGTGTAAGGAAAATCCATGTAAAGAAGGCTGTTTGGGAAGCCTGTACAGAATATTGTTCATATTAATTAGAGTGAATGGAAATGTAAGCAATTGCATCTTACATTTGTCAAATAAACTAAGAAAGAAATGTTGTCAACTCCTAATGTAATGCCAGACTGTGGTGCACACAAGACATTGGTATTCTTTGTCCTATTGGTTGGTGTTCAAATCAAATGCTTGCGAGGTGGGAGACTTAAACCCTTCCTCTGTTTTTTTATCTCTCAGAAGGAAACTCACCTTTCAGAAGAGATGGTATCTGTGCTCATGATTTATTCTTTGAAGGTTGTTCAGTCTGGATAGTCCTTAATCAGAGCCATAATTCAGAATACAGATATCCACCCTTCATTTTCTTTCCCTGCTGCAACAACAGAAAGCCTTTACATACCCAAGTGCAGGTGGGCTTGCAGTCTGATTGAACAGGGAAAGAAAAGGACAGTGAGGATTCCCAGCTGTGCAGAAACATCCTGTGATATAACATCTCATATTCTGCATCCAGAAACTATCAATCCTCCCTAGTTCCACCAGCCCAACCCCTTCCAAGTCTGGGTTTTTCACGATCATTTTTGGACTCAGAGACTGCATGTATTTCTTCCATGTGTCACTGCCCAGCAGAAGGAACCTCAGCCCCAGAGGACTGGAGAGATGGGGATTGCCTTCAGCTGGTACTGGGACATGGTTTAAGTCTAGTTTTTCTGATTCAGCACTGAGTTAAATGTCAGGGTACACCACTGCCCCAGCTAAGAAGGAAGATAATTTGGTCTGAAAAAGAAAGGAACATTCCAAAAGATCATCCCTGCACCTGAGGAACTTCCAGGATTTCATATAATGGGTCAGAAGTGTACATTAATGTTCCCCTTACCATAGGTTAAGCATGTATTATAATGATTTCCATTACTTTTGTATTCATTGCAGGCACAGGTAATCACTGCATTTCTCTTTGTGTCATGCTGCAAGACATTCTTCAGAATGTCAGAAGCACTGGTAATTCTTATGCTTAATGGAACATATAGCTTTAAATCTAGTTCATATAACTTCAAGCAGGCAATTTACATATAAACTGTGCAAGAAGTTCAAAATATGCATATGAGTTAGTATATTGGTTGGGTAGAAGTTCTGCTGAAATTAGATATCCAGAATGATTTTGTATCGAAGTAGAAAGAAACAGCTGACAGGGGAAGGTATCAAAGTGTGTCTTAGTCTGTTGGGTACTACATAAGCATGTGTGGATGAATATCCTCCAGGATAGCTAATAAACAGTATGACTTTGCAGGACCAAGTTGAATAAAAGCATCAGTCTAGTTTGCTCCCTCCTAACTTCAGCTGGTTCCTCAAGTGGCACTAAGTTAAGCACTACAGCTAAAAATCAAACCCTAGTTGCAAGCTACAAATAAAGAACTTAAATATTTTACAGGGCATTACTCAGTGCTCTTCACTGGGGACTCAAGGTAACAGAGTTTGTTCCACTATTTCTGACAAATCCCTTCAGAGTATGAACAGTTTCTATGGAACTCATGACACACTTTAACCTTGTCTTTGAAAGATCACTTCAGAGATAATGTGGCATTTTGATCTCTATTTAGTTGTGGAGTCTGAGAACTTCATGGACTTCATTGCATGCCCATGGTAAAGCTTCTGGGTTGAAATCTGGGGTCCTACTGAAGCCAGTTGTTTACCCTCAATACAGAAGAATACAGCCTCTTCCAGTTTGACCCCCCTCTATCAACACTATATGGAGCTGCACAGAAACTTCCCTGAGCATCAGCAGAAAGGAGACCAAAAGGCTTTTTTTCTGAACTTTTGCACCAATTTGACTGATCTAAATTGAACCAGAAATGGAGAAAACCCCTGCTTCTTTGATCTCTGCCATCTAAGTGGAGTTATTAATGCATTTTATCTTCCTCACTGTGTAAGAAAAGAAGGAAAGAAGTAAGAAGCTAGGATTTTCTAATTTATTTTTTCTTTTTAATTTCCAAATGTTTTTAAATCTTCAGTGGGGAAAATGACGAAGTGTGAAGAAATACATTGCTAACAATGGGCTATTATGAGTGGAGCATTAAAATGGTCTGAGGCAATATTGCATTAGTGAATCAAAAATTCAGTTTCCTACAGAAAATTGCAGCTGGTCTAAAACAATCTGTCCAGAGTTGTGTTAAGTATCCAAAAATGTTTCTGAAGATAAAAGAATACTAGTGTGTTTGACTCTGAACATTTTCCACACATTTTTAACTCTTGCAATCTTTTGAATTTGAGTGCTTGACTTTACAGCCTTAAGACAATCTTTTAATTTAGGTCTATAATATGTTTAATGTCTTTATTAAGAACAAAAATCTTATAAATTGGATAAACAGTTTCAGAAAGACTGGACAGATGGTAACTTGCTGTGCTGAACTTTTTGTAAACAAACATACCATCCCTTTTTCCGGTCTGAACTGTAGGTGTTTTTAAGCACCTACTTCAGGAGAGGCTTTGCTGAGGTTGCACAGATCCCACAGTATCACTAAGTCCAACAAAAATAGTTCAGGCTGAATGAGCCAGTCATTGACATGATGGGCTTTTTAAGCTATCCACACAGAGTCTAACCACATTAGGGACTAGAAACCACCAGCATAGCCACCTGTGGAGCTCATTAAAGAGCCAGATGTTCCAGAAAAAGAAATACTTCCTCTACCCTGGCATCTAAGTCCTGCAGGTCTTTATTAGAGGTGGGGTGTTAATGTAACAGAGTTGGATGGCTGCTGTCCTGCCATGCCACTGCAGCCACCTCATGCCACTTTGATTTTTGCCATAAAATAGACATTAGTGCATGAAGTTCACATCAGCATTCAGCACACAAACATAGATGTGTGTATAGTTAGTATATAATACAGAGCGATTAGACATCAGTTGGATTTGTGCACACATTTCATTCCACATTTCACACAATCACAGAATTTGTATGGTAAATCATGTGTGAATTATTCAGTCACATCCATTCTAGAAAATGGGAAATTGCCTCTGTTCCCCATGTGAGGAGATTATGTTCAGATGATTCAAAAGGGCACTGGAAACAGGCAAAAAGAGATAACTGAACATCAGACACCAGCTGAGAAAAGTCCATAATTGTACTTGTTTTCTAGATGATCCAACACTCATCTGTGTAGTTGTATTTATGGTTTCTTTGAACTTTTCACAAATATTTGCAAAGTGGTACTTGAATACATTAATTTCCACCTTTAAACATCTATATCAACTTGCTTCTGTCTAAATAAAACAAATTTTGGGGGGAGCTTCACTTATTTGTTACATTTTTCTCTGAATTCTGGTATTTGTTTCTCCTTTTTGCTCCCAACATAGGTATTTTAACATATCTTTTAAGTCTGTATATGTCCCTGCTCCTTTCTGCACGTTTCAACATCCCAGATGAAGTACGCATGTCAATAAATGTTAATAATCAGCATACGATGCCAGCTCTCATAGTTCCAAGGATGGTTTTTACAGCAGGCACTTCAGCAGGCTCTTCTGTCCTCAGACACATCATGTCTGAGATGGATAGAGCCATGGCTCTAAGTGTGTGTGAACACACACTCTTATTTTAGATATATGGTTAAACAGGTGTAAAGAGGTGCATGAATAAAAGGTTTTCTTTAATTAATACTTTGCTACTTTTAGGGGCTGAGAAGATAAATGAGGTGCTCATGTTTGTGCTGTTATCCGTACAGGGAGTGTCCATACGGGTGGTCACTGTTTGGCCCTGCTAATACAGTGATGAATTTTTCCTGCATCACCTCTTCATAGAATTGCAAATACACTTCAGTGTTTATAAATGAACCCACTCCGTTAAAAAAACTACCCAGTGGGCCCAAACCCAGGTAAGGTGTCTCAAACTTGTGGCTCAAAGTCCCTCTCCCAACCTTTAGATCAAAAAAGCTTGAGTTGCCTGTATGGTGGGTATTAAAAATGTGAGAACAATGGCACCAAACCTAGATAAGAATGACATTTATGTCTCCATGGCAGTCACAACATCATACAGACATTCCTGAATTAATTCTAGTACAAAAGCCATCGAGACCTGGGGCTCCTTAGGGTAGGAGCAACATCGGCTCTCTATGTCTGTTAGGCTTTGACTCCCAAGTCAGGTCAGGTATGTGTATGGGAAATTGTACTGCATGGTCTTGATATATCCTCAGTCTCTCTGTGCCTCCGTTCTTCCCCAATTCACAGAGAAGAGGACTGAGAGGCCTTTGGATATAGAGGTAGTAAGTTCCTAGTATAGTAAATGGAATCAGGCACTTTGTTATAAACAGAGGTTTAAAGTGTGTAACACCCCCGGCTGACTGAGATGTGAGGGGCAGAAGGGCAGATATTAGCAGGTATTTGGGCAGTTTTGTGCCTTGAATTACTTCTGTGGTACATTTCAGTTCTGCAGCGACTGAAGAGCACTGTGCTGGGATATGCGCCTGCTGATGTGGCACCAGAATTTCCAAGTTCGTCAAGGAGAAGGTATTCCTGTTACCTCCGCCTCCTTTTGTGCGCTGGAGCCCTACAGACGTGGCAGCTTCCTGAACCGCTTCCCAATTATATGGTATGCATGTTGTATGTCCCCTGTGACCATCAAGACAAGAAGAGAGTCAACAATTCCAAATTAAGAGCCACAAAAAAGCCCAAACAAAACCAAAAAAATCCATCCCCACCCAAAAAGTGAGAAGTCAGGAAGAAAAACAAAGACTTTCTTTTCTTATTTTTCTTTGCACAGAAAAGTTTTGTAGTGGAACAGCCTGATACATTGAGACTGAGAATTGCTAGATCTCAGGATCTGAGTTTTGTTTACTGCAGTTCCTCAGTAACATCAAAAAAATGCTGTTATGATTTGTCTAAAGCTTGCAAGATCGAGACATTTGCAGGGGAAATTTTCAGTCTTTTTTGCCTACTCTTTCTGAAAGGGGAGAAGCTGGGAGGCAAGATGACTCACTCCCTGGGACTTTTAATTTTAAAGTGTCTAGAGCTGCTGTGAGTGAGGCCAGGCTGTGGAACACCCGAAGACTTGCAGCGTTTTATTACCCCTTTCCACGTCATCCTGCAGTTCTCAAATCCCTGGAAGAAATATTCAAGCAGAGCGGGGGGAAGGGAATCCTTTGCTTTTTGACCTGCAAGTTTTCTTGTTAAAATGTTTGCATCTTTAACCCACAAGCATGAATTTTGCCAACATTCCTTCCCAGGGTATTTCTGCATCCTTTGGGTTTGTTTGGAACACCAGAGAATTTAACATTTTTCTTCTCACCATGTAAAAGGACATTTTGCCCTCTCCTCTGTGCCTCTTCTTTACTGTTGTGAGTTACAAATTGCCCTATCACCTCTGAAGCTTTCCATTCTTAAATGCAAAAATGCTTGTTTGTAAAAAGCAGAGCTAGGGAGGTACCAGTATTTCTGAAAAATCACAAAGAAATAACGTAAAGGGGGAGGACACTTCTCAATTCAATACCTTGAATAGGATGCAGTTTGTCACTGAGCTCATGAAGTAAATAACAAGCAATTTGCAGCTAAGCATAAAGGTACTTGCGTTTCTTTTCAGAAAGCACATGGAGCCTGAGCTACCTTCTCCTTGGCAGCACTCTGAAGAGCAGTTTTAATGAATGGCAAATGTCTAAACTTCCCTGCTCTCCCCACCCACCTAAAAAACTTTCCCTGGTCCTTGCCACAACATAAACCCCGTATGCTGCGTTGTTTTTTTAACTTAATCTGAACTCCTTCACAGATCTGTGCAACAAGAGTGAAAAAATAATCTGTAGAACACATGGAGGACAGAGGCAGGGCTTTAAACAGTCTGTGCACAGTAACATAGAAAGAATCTTGTAGGGAATCTCTGCTAGGAGAAGCTGGCTTGTTTCACTTCATGACGTGTCAGGAAGATACAAACGACAGACAGTATCCAGGCTGAACACAAAGCCTGGGCAAAATCTGGGAATAGCCTTTGTTAAACTGCCCCCTGGATCTTGAGGAGGAGGTGCACCAGGGCTCAAGATCGTGTAAACTAAGGAGGAATCTACCGTTTATGTATAGAAGTGCCTTAAATTATTGAGATTTTAGAAAAGATGAGATTGCCAATGGAAAACGAGAGAACAATATAGTAAAATAAATTAACTACTATTTTTTTTAATTAAATGGATGCTGAAGAGTTTTCTACTTTTTGAAAGTTTAGTAAATGCCATTTTACATGGCTTGAAAAGTTTTTAATACTGCTTTTTGTTTCTGAGAGTTTTGATCAGCATTTTTACTAAAAACACCTATTTTACTTAAAAAATAAAGGGTTTTAATTTTTTTTTTGCTAAATTGCTCTTTTTTACAAAAATCTTTTAGTATAGAGTATGATACAGGGGGAGTGAGTTGATAAACATTAATTTTTTAAACTTTGTAAGCAAAACCATTACTGAAATATTTACAAATACCCAATATTACAGTAAAACTGATTAAGCATTGGGGAAATTTTCTAATTTGAAAGAACTTATTAGAAAAAAAAGTTTACATGAAAAATTTTGAAAAACTCTTTCCAACAGTAGCAAGTACCACTTCACAGAGTCAGGTACACTGATCAGGATGTCTGGAAGTCAGTTAATTCAATTTCCAGCTTGAAGCAGCAGAGTTGCCAATGCTGTATCAGGTCAGCTATGAGTGAAAAGGTAACTCATATCCTGGGGCTGTTACTTTTTTTCTCTGGGATAAGATTTCTCATTAGGTCTTTCCCAAAGAAAGGGCAAATGAATAGAGAGTGAAGATGTTAAGAAAAATTTTGCAAGAACATCTGCCAAAAATAAATCTGCATGAAATAAATGACTCTCCCTCTACATTACATCATTGCATTTAATTCTTACAGTTTTGTGGGGAGGGAACACTGTTCTTGAGAAATCACTGAAGGAAGAATTCTTAATGGATGAAGAAAAAAGTATTTGGAGAAAAGTTTTAGAAATTAGGTTTGGATAAGAAGTCTTGCAGTGGGACGGTCTTAGCAAATGGCATCAATATGGTAGCCCATAAAATGTCTTTCATTATAAATGTTTGATTCAGGGCATTTTTTTATTGTCAAAGAGTTCTATGTGAGTTCTGCTCTGCCTGGGATTCTCAGGGCATGTTTAAACAGAACATGAAAACACTTAAATGTGACATCACAGCTGGGGGCAGGGGCTGAAAGCCATTATCATTAGGATTCAGAATGATCTTGACAACTTGGAGAAAGGGAGCAGAACAGTGGAGTTCAATAAAAACAAACACTAGCAAAATAAGCTTAGGAAGAAAAGCAAACAGATACATAAATGTACAAAGAATAGTTAACCTAGACGGGTGATAACACACCAGAGAAGGATCTGGAGAGTACAAAGAGGCTAAACTGAGTGAGTCAATGGCACAGCCTCTTTGCAACTTTGCCTGTGTCATTTAGAAGTATATTAATAAAAAAAATTTGTGTAAGCAGTTACATAGCATTTCTCCACACTCACGATGTCTCAGCTTTTTTCACTCTTGAGATGCTTGGGGGACAAATTGGAGAGTCCAAGAGTGAGAGCAAGCAAAGGAGCAAGCAGTTGTTCAACTAGGTAGAGAAGAGGTTTAACAAACTAGTTTTGAGGAAATTAAAATTGAATGGACATATAATCTGTGTTCTTTCAGCATATGAAAGGTTGCTCACACTTCATTTGGGGCAGAACAAGCGATTTTTAAATTTGTCAGAAGACAAAAAACTTGGATTATCTATTAAAGAAAAGCTTTCTACTAATGGTAGTTACCTACTGCCACTTTTGAGACAGAAATAATTTCCTTAGAAGTTTTAAAAGGATATTAAATATGAGTCAGAATTCATCTAGAAAAACTTGCCCTTGATTAGAAGTAAAGAGAGATTAGGCTGACTTCTTGATTTTTCAGCCCTACATTTCTGTTATATTTAATAGATTAAGTTTCTTATATTTTAAATGGGCTTGCTCTTAAAAGACTGATTTCCATATCTGCCCAAAGAGCCCAGCTTTGCACAACTTTGGCAGGAGCAGGGAACTTTTCATGACAATAGTCGTGTTGGTGATCAAGGACTGAAGAACCTGGCGAAGAAGACTGAATCTCAGAACCACCTGTCCCAAATGATTTGATACCTTTGCACATCAAAGGGTATAGTATGGATTTTCTGATGCGAAACTTCTGATTTTGCCTCAAAGCTGTCTGAAACTTTTCTGCCAAGTGTTGCTTTAGATGTGCACAAAATTCCTACACCCCCCTTTATGTCTGGGCCATGCTGGCTATGACCACAGCGGTGAAATTAAACAGGGGGTCTCCTTAAGCACTATAAATGGTTTGTACTGTCAGAATGGTCCCTGGGCTGCTTTTGGCCAATGCCAGTTCATCGTCTGCCAGACAGTTGTGTAGTACTGTGCATATTCCAGGGATCAGCCCCAAAATCATCCTTGTATGTAACAGTGCTCATAAAAGGTTTCCTGGCCCAGAACCAGTACCTGACAGCTCGCCTCTGTGTACAGAATCCTTCTGGGCATGCCTGGTGTTCTGGTATAGTCACACTCTGCCTCCATTATGAATCCAAAGGTGCGTCCTCATTTATATTTCTGAGGGCAAAGAGAACATTTTCACTCCATAGATGTTGAGATATTGTAAGAGACAGTAAAATATAGGTTTAAAGTCTTATCATTTAAATATAAGAAAGAGTATATTTTACTAGGATTGAGGAATTATGAAACCAGTTCCTCAGGAGAGATCTGTGCCTATCACCTAGATTTAATTTTAAATCCAGATTAGTGCTAGCAGTTGCAGAGCAAGGCGATGTTATTTTCTTCTTACAGATGAAATTTTTTTTATGTTCTCTGTACCATTTTAGATACTCTCATGGTGGAGAAATGTGATTTTAATGTTGCTTTTATTAGTAAATGTTTTATTTAATAAAGAACTGTCATGGATCTCACCTGTCTAATATAATTCGTTAACTGATGAAACGGAAGGGATAAATCAAAATTGTTTTGTTACAATGAATTTTGTTGTCCTGCTGAGAGTTATTTGTCTTTGACTTGCACTTGGTTAGTGTGCTGAATACTGAAATAAGTTCTTTCTCAGTACCTCATAACAGACAGATCCACCTGTTCTGCTACAAGTCTTAAAATTAAGCAAAAATTGGGTTGAAAAATTTCTTTGCTCAGTCTAATACCTGCCAACATCTTGAAAGTTTTCTAGAGACAGCTTTCACAAGCACTCCCCTTCTCCCAGCTTATCAGGAGCAGCTGGACTTACTTTTACATAAAATAATAAAATGCAAGAATTTAAAATTGAGAAGGTTGATTCTCAAAAAGTGCTTGGTGCTTGGAGACCATCTAGTCTACTACTGATTAAAGTATCTCTGAAACACAAAGGAATTAGCCTCAGGGTAATTACGTATCTCGAGGAGCGGGCCAGTGTGAACTTCGTGAAGTTCAAGAAGGCCAAGTCAAGGTGCTGCACCTGGGTTGGGGCAATCCCAGGTATCAATACAAGCTGGGGGATGAAGGGATTGAGAGCAGCCCTGCCCAGAAGGACTTGGAGGTGCTGGTGGATGAGAGGCTGGACATGACCCAGCCATGCACTCACAGCCCAGAAAGCCAAATGTGTCCTGGGCTGCATCCAAAGCTGTGTGGGCAGCAGGGCAAGGGAGGGGATTCTGCCCCTCTGCTCTGCTCTGGTGAGACCCCACGTGGAACACTGCATCCAGCTCTGGAGTGCCCAGCACAGGAAGGACATGGACCTGTTGGAGTGGATCCAGAGGAGGAAAACCAAGATTATCAGAGGGATGTAGCTCCTGTCCTATAAGGAAAGGCTAAGAGAGCTGGGATTGTTCATCCTGGAGAAGAGAAGGCTCTGGAATGACCTTATTGTGGCCTTCCAGTACTTAAATGAGGTTTGAAAGATGAAGACAGACTTTTTAGCAGGGTCTGCAGTGATAGGAGAAGGGATAATGATTGTAAAGTAAAAGAGGGTATATTCAGATTAGATAGAAGGAAGAAACTTTTTATGATGAGAGTGAAGAAACACTAGAACAAGTTTCCCAGAGGAGCGGTGGATGCCCCATCTCTGGGAACATTCAAGGTCAGGTTGGATGGGGCTCTGAGCAACCTGATCTAGGTTGAAGGTGTCCCTGTGCACTGCAGAAACTCCATGGGGTTTTTGGCAGCCAATGAATTTCTGCTGGTGCAGAAGATGCCAGCACCAAAACCCAGACTTCTTGAGGCAGTCCAGAACAGATAAAAGGCTATCTTCTTCACAAGATGTAACAAAACCTCTTCTTCCCTTGATATAGATGGGAGGGCTGGAAGACACAGCAGCTGTGGGGGTGGACATTTTGATGTGGACAACAGTGTTAGGGGAAGAAAGAATGTCTGAATAGAGAAATGGTGAGATTCCCTTAAAAGATAGAGAATAAATGTATCCTGAGTTTTATCCTTAGAAAAGGTAGGGCTGGTGAGGTGCCTAAAGAGGTGGTTTGCTGGCTTTCAAAGACAGAAGTTCTTAGCATTAATATGTTATTTTGTTCAAAAGGGAACAGAGTACCTCACAAATACAATACTGGGCAGCCTCACATAGGCATTAAACACACCACTGCAGAGGGGACTGCTGTTTTGCCATCCAGCTTAGCAAAGGCATCATGACTCTTGCATCATCCCCTAGGTGTGTCAGAGGACGTTTTGACCCTACCTTACAAGGTGATTTCCCTCTGCAGATAGCAGAAATTTTTGATACTGTGGCTGAGCACCATTGTCTCCACTTCACATGGGGGGAACTGAGGCGTTAAGAGGCAAGACGATTTGCTTTAGATGGTTCAACAGACCCGAGACAGACAGCAGCAAGAAAATTATTTTGTGGTGGGGAGATTTAGGTTTGTAGAGTTAATGTTTTTTAGTTTATTCAACTTCATGGTATTTACATAAATACCCATAGGTTCTATAGAATCTGCTTTCAACTCTTTCCCTACAAGGAGTATTTTTCTTTCACTTTATATCAGAAAGTTTCCTGGAGACTGAAGAGAGAAAGCAACAGGCGTTTTGATTCTCCAGCTCATCACACATTTATATAACCAGAGTGAAATCTGTTTTCTGTTAGAAGAGAGGGAAGGGGCAGAGTTTTTTCATTTTTCTTTTTTTTTTTTTTTTTTTGTTAACAGACCCAAAAGTTGTCTGGAAACTGTGCCAAAACAATAGCATGAAAAGAATGCATCTGGAAGTCATTAGGGAAGCTTGGAGTGGGCAGTGATTAAAGCAGGATGGAATTTCTACTTTTTTTTCTCCCATTACAGTTTCTGAGCCAATCAAACACAGCACAACTTTAGAGCCAATCAAACCCCAACACTTTTTAAGTCGTATGAATATGCAACCAAGAAAACTTTCCCCCATTTCCCTCCTGAAGGCAATTCTGATAAACTCTTCTGAACCTCTGAACACAGTTCCCTGCACTATTTAGGAGAGTTCAAATCGCTTTACTTTTGCTCTGCCTATTTTTCCCCTCATAGTTTTCACTGGAAAATTTTAACTGCTTTCTTACATTAAAAACAACTGCTAGAATATTATACTGGCATTGTAAAATACAGGGCTATAATTTGGCATTAAATCCAAATCCCTGCAGAGAATTAGAAGAATCAAATTATGAATGAAGACCTATCTTCTGTTGAACTTCTTCCACTGACAGATCTGTTTGCCTGTGAATAGCCATTTTCCTCCTGCAGACCTCAGTACTGTGGACCAGGCTGTTACAGTCTCCTCCCAAAAGCTCCTGCCAATTTATGCCTTGAATGCAGCGATTACAGCCAGCTGAATGATGCCAGGGTCCTCCTTTCCTAACTAGCTGCAAACCCCTCATAGGACCTCCTTCTGCTTAGCATATATGGTGATGAAAAAGCTGAAGACTTCATCCTTTACTATTCTGCTTAAAGTCAATTTTTTTTTCCTTTCATCTTTAACTCTCTCTAGCAGGGAATGTAATCTACTGTAAGGTTAGAATCAGCTACAGTCAAAAATATGAGAAACTACTTTTCTCAACCAATTTTAAAGACAAGTGACATCATATAGAAACATCAATTGATCCCATTTCATCATCACAAACAGAGACAGTAGCTGAATTAATAGGCTTATTAATAATTAATACTGGTACCTGAAAAGAGCATGAAGAAAACATCTCTCACTTTGTATTTTCAAATGCACTGTTTGGACCACGTTCCACTGATTGAGGGGCTATGATTGTGAGCCTGTGGTGCTCCACTTTGTTTGTAAAAAGAGAGGTGATATTGTTTTCAGTGTTCTTGAATTTAAAAGCCGGAAATCACTGAAAACTGGAATGACCAGTACATTAACTGGTGTCAGTAATGGCTGTGTTCTGACACTGGAGTGTCCTGTGGACTTGGCCAGATCTTCAGCCCCTCATTCTGCAAGTGTCTGTGGTCAGACAAGTATCTAGCAGAGCACAAAGGTATTGTGAGGTCCTTTTTTAACACTTGGATGAGGCTTACACAAACGGAAGTGTTGCACATGTGGATATATACATATTACAACTATGAGAGTGCTATACCACTAAGACATATGCTACCTGAAATGATTGCAGAATGTTAATAATGAACAAATAAATACAGATGGCGTTCTGCATTGAAATCTATCTGTTAGTCCATAGCAGAATTTTATGCTTCTTATGGAGTAATTAATTTTCCTGTACTCTACAACACTGTAAAACTATACTAGAAAATAGGAGATAATATGAAGATGTCCATTCCTGCCATTTCCCCTGGCAGGAGCCCTATAGAGTGAGGAAGGACAGAAGCCTTAGCCAAGCCACCAGCCTGTGCTTTGCCCTGTGCCTGCAGCAACACAGAGGTGCTGCCTGAGCAGAGGTGACCACTGTCCATGGCTCCTTGTGCTTTTCACCCTGTGTCTCCTCAAGGAGTATGGGAAGATCATATATGGGGATTTCGCCCGGCATTTCTGTTAGAGCAACAAACAGGTTCTCAGCCGCCTACTGCTTTAACACAAGTCACTAAAACATTGCTAACAGGAATTAGCCTATGTATTATTTTGGCCTTGAGGTCTCCATATATAAATGTATATATTTAACCTAAGATCAGTGCTCTCCACTTTACAATCCCCAACTACTTTTCTTATTTGAACTTTGGAGCTGCTTGCGATGGAGCTGCAGTGATGGTACCAAGGGGAAACTACTGTTTCCTGCTGTGAGCAGTGTTAAAAATTGACCATCTGGGGCTGAAGAGGTTTTGCTTGAAGCCAGGTGCAGATGCAGCAGAAAAATAAACACAGCTTGCAATAGCACCGGGAAAAGGGTATGTAAGAGCCTGTTTCTGTTACATTTCTCTCAATTTTCTAACAAAGAGCAAAAAGCAAGCAAAAGAATCCAAATGGGAAGAGATGTGAAAGGTAGAACTGTGTGAGAAGCCTGAAAATACAGGGAAGAAAATTAACACTGGCTACATGGGACCAACTCCAGATGTCTTTCTGCATGGCAGAGTGTTGGACTCCTCTTTCCCATGAGTAGTTCCACTGAAATCAGTAAAGTTACTTAGGTGAGTAGAACATGGGAACTGGTGAAGGCAGTAAGCCTCCCAAGACAAAGAGAATCACATGTAAACAGGCATTGATGATCATTATTCTGATCAGAGTAGTTTTCTAAAGAATGATTAGGAATACCTGTTTTCAGTTATTTGGTAAAATCTCTAAGAGAGATTTTAAGAGCAGCCAGCAGCAGCACTTAAATTATAATGGATGAAAATTCTAGGTTTTCCAGACATTGATATAAGAGAACTAAAGCCTGAGGTGGGTGTGAGGATGCCAGATGTTAGAAGAAAACCATAAACCTCTCCCATTTTGCGGTTCTGTAACTATAAAGATTTTATTTATTCCAACTTTTTTTTCTAGTCTTTCTCATATAACATCCATGTTATTACCTATAGAGGTGAAATTCGCTGTGAAATTCATGTCTTTCTGTTAGCATACCCAAAGGAGGCAGAGAAAGCATGTAATTAATGTAAAGGATAGCTCCAGGAAGCTTATTAGCATAGTGCTCATTTATTCCCCCATTCTCCATGCTTTGACCTTTCCCAAAGGAAATGGAATATATTCTGAGGAAATAAAAACCATCTTTAAAACAGCTTCATATGAATTGCCTTGATGGTATCATCCTGACCCTTGTAATCAGGCACTGCTGATCAAGTAAGCAAATGATTACATGTTTTCCTACATTTGAGGAGAATTACCCACTTCCCCAGGGACAGACATGGAAACCACAAGAAACAATGGCCATTTGCCAATATAACCAGCAGTTCTGTCACCAGTTCAGAAATTAATTATGGTAGGTTACTCACTTTGTCACAGAGGTCAGATTTTCATGTCAGGAAAGAGGCACAGTGGATGTGGGGACTGCTTTTCCAGTCCTGAGGAATCAGGTGGTTTCATGCCTTCAAAGTGTGCAGAGCAAAAATGGGAGGGAGAAACAGAAAAAGATGATGCAGGAATAGATGTGCAATCCAAAATAATTCTGTGGAGCTGGCCATTTAGCTGTGATGTGAGAAACAAAGACCCAAATTCTTGCCCAGAGTCAAAACAAAGATTTGGATATTGGAATCCGTCACCCTAAATTCTTGCTTTTCTCTGTTGGATCATCCCTTTTCAGAAGGAAATGGCAGATTAGGGAGTCAGCCAGTAATCAGCCCTTAATCTTCCCTCCTGTCACAGGATACAGGAAATAAGGAAATAAGGGAAAAGAAAATCAAGATGTTGAGACAAAGCAACAGAAATTTTCTTTTCTGTGCATGTTTCTGTTACAAATATAGCCCTAAGTTTCTAAGCAAAAATATTTTTACAGAAAGATACTGGGAGAAATTCTAAGAGAATGGGAAGATGCATGGTGCACAGAAGAGGATATTTCATCTTAGATACTGGTAAGAGACTGTATGGATAAAAAAGAAGTTATGCAAAAAAGTAACCTTTATGTTGTAAAGAAGGTGAAGGAAAGTGGAATGGACAAAAATACTTGGTCTTCCATGTCCTGAATGAACTGGGGGAAAAAAAAGAAAGCCCTGAGACATTTCTGAAGAATCTGTAAGTAAAAGTACTTTATTTAAAACTGCAAGAGAGAGATCTGGGGAAATCATGATGTCATGGGGTTTCTAATTTGAACCTCAAAGATGACCTGAAAGTACTGAGAGGAGTGGAGGGGAAGGGGAAAGAGAAAATGAGTTAGATCCTACAAAACTGCTAAAATGTCCTCCAACTTTACAAATGAGAGACAGTGGCAGGGAAAAAGAAATGGGCTAGTAAGTAGTGAGAAAGAAATGAAAGATGAAAGACAGAGAATTACTTGCAAATCTGTATCTAGATAAATACTTTGCTCCATTTTTTGTTAAGAAGGTTATACTTTTATTTGCTGAGAATTAATAAAAATTTCATGGTGACACTGAAACTTAAAAAAACCCTGAAAATGAATACAATCCAGATTATTTACACTTCAATTTTCTGGGCCTCTCTTCTCACGACACCTAGCCTCAAAGTGAAGCTTCCCAGATTTGTAGAGACCATCCCGTAAAAGTGATTGCTGCCAATATTTTATCGGGATTAAACATAACCCAGCACTTAGTAAGGAAGAAATATTCATAGACTACATCTTGAGAACTTTGGAAAAAGGGTTAAAAGTACACTTGATGAACTATAACCTGGATTTAGCCAGGAGTCTGTTAACAAAGTTTTGAGACTTTTCTTTCTGAAATCAGCCATTTAACATAAAGGAGGCACAGATACAGAAAGCACAATGGAAGCCTGATCCTTTCACATAACCCTTTCACAGCCCTGAAGGTGTTCACTTGTTTAAAACAAAACACATCTCCAGATCCTGGTTTAAAATGTGGACTTCAGCACCCGGTGTGTGGGCTGATGAGCAGGTATAAGAAGAGGCCTTGTCTCTAACAATTTGTTTTCCCTATGGTGATATTCTCCCTTTGGTAGTAGTCCTTCATGTAATTTCAAGCAATATCTTTCTGTCTTGATAATAAATGCACTCTGCTCTTTTTGGAGAGGACCTGCTGTTGTTCTCACCACCCCATGTATATACAAGACCCCTTGGATAAATCTTGGTGGCCAAAACGAAAGGGATGCCCTGTTGAGAGCATTGCAAATGAGCATTGTAGTGTGCTGATTTTGGCTCACTCATTTCCCATTCCACCCTAACATTTGTAAATTAAACTCCTATTTTCAGATTTCCAGAGACTGTTCCAAAGTTTGATTCCTTTAATTATGGCTTGAAGTACAGGGTAATGCATTCCAAGAAACCAGTAATTACCTGCAACATGTTATTACAGAGAGACTTGTGGAGATCTGCAGCTTTTGTGAAACTCCATGCGACATAACAAGAAACTGCTGAAGATGGATCCAACTACGTTGCAAATAAAGAAGTCTCAGAATATGGGTCTTCTTTCAGTACCATAGCTGGAATAACAGAATTAAAATGCAGCTAGAACTGCCATTTGAAAGCCTCACAAGGTGAATAAGGAGACATTTTCATCAATTAAAGGAAGACAAGGAATTAAATTTATTTATTTTTAAGACTATGACATATATACTTGTCAACTATATTGCTTTTGACAGAAGGAAAGATATTTTCAGCAGTCAAAAACCCCTGAAAATTCAATAGGAAATGCTTTCCTTAGCAGGGTCATGTGCGGGGATTCTTCTGCAGATGTTCCTGAAATAGAAAGCTGTTACACTGTAATTTATGTTTTGGCAACTGGGCTCATTGAACGTGATGATCCCTTCCTGTGCTCTGTTTTCCTATGTAAAACTCAGCACATTTTCTAATTTGCAAGTCCCAGAGTAGAGTGTGTTTCTCTAGAGGTAGATGTCAACAGCAAAGGAATTTGTGCCTGAACTAGGCCTCCAGATATACTAGGAGATCTAGGCAGTCATCTGGGGCTGGTATTTTGACATTTCACTGCAGCATGATATCAGTACATCATCAGTCAGAATCAGAGTATGAACTATGACAGGACTACATCTGCAGTGGCTTCAGAATTGTCTACACACTGGCAAAGCTGTAAAGTGAATGTCATAGCTGGTAAAAAAAAAAAATAGATCTCAGTATTTGTCCCAGAACATCAGAGAAGGAATACAGAGAGGAGGGCTCCTTAAGTAAAAATTGTAGAGACAGGGAGAGGAAAAGAGGCACACCAACAGGTTGCCACGTTAACTGAGATGGTTCTGGCTTTTTTTTCTTCTTTTTAGCAAATAGTTTTCTTTTGCAGAATAAAAGTAAATATTATTATATTTCCAAAGTACAATTGATTTTCAATATTGGCCTAATTAGGCCAAACTCCATATTTAAGACTAGATTTATAATTCAACAGAAGTGTCAAGAAAGAAATATTGTTTAGGAACGACTTCCTGAAGGCACCCACTGCAACAGATGTACTGTTACAGATCTGTGTTGGTAGAAGTGGTCTTTGCTCTTTGCAAGTGCTCCAAGACATTTAGACTTTGGATATAGATCTGTGTAGATCACACCTTCTCTCATCCCCATGGGCAGACGGTGTGCTGGTCTTGTGGAGCACATTTAAAGAACATTAGTGTTGGGACATGGCTGGGAATTGTCTTTTGCTGGCAAAACTGCCTCATTAAGCCACTTTAAAGAGAAATATGGACGCTGTTGGATCTTGCTGATCCAACAGCATTCAGGACTTTTGAATTCGATTGTGAGCACCCCGCTGTGTGGATTTGCTGCCTTCCTTCGTCAGACTGCAGTAAAGAGCAGTGGAAACATGGCTGAGCATCTACCATACTTGAGTGCTACAAAGGAGAGGAGATCTGTGGCTCTGTGCCAGTGACAATGGAAACATGGCACACACGAAATGTCTTTGATGGCGAACCCAAAGATGAAACACGTGTAGCTCCCTAGAGAATTATGTATTTTGTCTGGTTCCCTAAATGTCCTTACAGAGCACTGTCCCAGACACCAAGCAAGTGCTGTACACTACATAGTATGAACTCAGAAAAGCAAGAAAAGGAACATACATCAGCCAATGGGAGAGTATATTCAAAATACAGCTGATCTATTTTTGACCTATCAGTTCTGATCATTGAGAAAGGCTCATGGGAAGGTTTACAAAAATCTCTTTGAAAGACAAGGTTGGGAAATGCAGTCTGTGAGGGTGTTGTCCATATTCAAGGACTCTAGTAGAGATACTGAATTTGTAGCACATTATTATTTTTCTTATCCTTCACACATATTTAACTCCTCATTGATACACAATTACCTGTTCTTTTCTTTTCAGTGCTCCATATACGTAGGTAAAAGACTCCTATTTCATCTCATGGTAACATACTCTTTCTCCATTTATCCTTCTTTCCTCAAATTGTCTAATTGATTTTAAATTAACATTTCCCAGCCTGTATCTACCATGGATATGCTAATAAAAGATATTAACTCTTCTGCAAACCTTACTTCATAGATGGCTGCATAACAATACTTCTAGTTCTAAGGAATCATGAAGCTGTCAGCCTCATTTGAAATTTGGAAGCAGAAACACTGGAAAAACCAAGAAGAAAAAATTATCAGGGATGCTCTGAATTCTCTCCATCCCAGCTGATTGTCATGAGATTTTTCAGAAACATTCATATCTCAGGCAAGACCACCTGTAATCCCTTAAGAGACTGACAGCTGTGTAACTGTGAATGCTATGAAAACTTTGCAAAGCTTTAAGCTTTATTCTGAAGCTTGTTTAATGTTAATATTATTTAGGCTCATTATTTCATGCCCCATTAATTGTCACACTTTGTAAGAATAAAAAAACTGGTTGACATTTTCATGTCAATTAAGCAGCACAAGTTTTCACTCACCAGTTTAAATTTAAAAATGGCCCAAGAAAAATGGAGTATACTCATCTATAGTACCTTCTTTTTCCCCCCTGGGAATAAAGAGTAGTTGAATAATGGTACATGTCAGTCAGGTGAGATGGAGCCCTTTCCTGCCATGGTCTTACCCTCTGGGGTCACTGGGTGTGTCCAGGTGGCACCAGGAAACCTGGTGGCCTTCATTAATTCTGTTGTGAAATACAAGCAGGTTTTCTTGGCACCCAAAAAAGGTAGGCTTTTCCTGTCTCTTGCAGGACTTCAGCATGCTTTTCTACCTTGTGCAGTGAGACTGAGTACCCTGATTCTGTCTTGGCGAAGCGGCATTGTATCTCTTCTGCACAAGGAAATTTTTGTCAAAATGATGGCACAACCAGCAGCTCTCTTTCCTCTGAGGGACTTTTTACACTTCAGTATGCTATTCATCACTTACTTTGGGAATGGTAATAACTGTGATAGCTGCAAAATCTCCTGCCATTTCAGGGAAAGCAAACTTGAAGTTGAAAGTGTTTTCCCTATGCTTACAAAATGAATTCCAATGCTGCCTAGAGATATATGATAAAACACATCTTGGTAATAAATTTAAGGCATTTTTGCTCTCGGGATGTTTGGTAAGCAGTTTCTTTTCATTTCTCTTGCCCACTTCTCCTTCCTCAGACTCTGCAACTTCTGGTTTTAGTTATGCTTTTGTACTGCCAACCTGAAAACCATCCAGCAGCTGTATCAGTCCTTTCCGTCTGAAACTCACACTCTCTCTCTCCCCGTTTGTCTTTCATTTCTAAAGCAATGCTGCAAATACGTTTTGAGCATTGTTTTTAGTGAAATCTCCACAGAAAGCTGATGTGTCATTCAAGCCTCCATATTTAAACCTGGGGATTTTTTTCTTGGTTGCACTAAGTTGAAGAGAATGTTTTTCAGTTTTCTGATGCTGAACATATGCTGCTGGAGAAAGGTATTATCAACTCATGTCTCCTTAACAGGAGAGAAGACAAAAAAGACGTTTTAGCAAGACAAGATATGGAAGGGCCTACCCATAGTATGGGATTTAAAGAAATACTTGAAAGCTAGTGGAAAACAATGTCAGATCCATCCACTCAAATTTTAAAATTTGGGCTACATATTTGCTTTTTCAATACATTCTTCAGCCCAAGATGGAGCCACTATAACACAAAGTATGCCATCCAAGCAAATTTTAAAATTTGGGCTACATATTTGCTTTTTCAATACATTCTTCAGCCCAAGATGGAGCCACTATAACACATATGGAGAGAGTTCAACTCATCCAACTTGAGTGGTTTCAAAGTCAAATATGTACACATGAATTTAGCACCTGAAAAGAAATGATTTAAGGGAATGTGTCTTAGATGCCTGTCCACTAAAGGGAAGTATTTTTCTAGCTTTTAGAAGCTGGGGTTGATGACCCCCTGTGAGAGTTCTTATGGATGATTCATGCTTAGCACATATATGAAGAGAGTTCAGTCTGACAGCTTTATAGCTACATTTAATCTGCCTTAACTCCAAACGTGACCTGTCCCATGGTCCTTTCTGTCAATTTCTTCAGTGGCCATTACTGCAAGATAGAGGATGCTTCTGTTATGCCTCTGCTTCTAGTCTGTTTATAAAAGAGAGATCTGTAGCTGTTGCTCCAAAATGCCTTTATTGTAGTGGAGAATGCTGAACTTGATTGATCTGATGATAATAAACGTGATGATTTCTATCTTAAACTTATTAACATATCACTTAACTTCGCGTTTTCAAGTGCCATGATTATTTAGAGGGTTGAATATCCAGCTGATTCTCTGATATTCAACTTCCCTATAAGATTACAGGAAGTGCTCTGTGATTGGGATTATGTCCTTTTTTGTGTGTGCCCAAAACATTGTCCTCTGCATCCTTAGTTATGAAAACACTGCTGTTATGCTACTTAATGATTTCTCTAAATGAAAGCTGTTGATTTTTGGTTAATGAACCTTAGAGAGAAATGGGGTAACAAAAAGTGCTAATGAGAGTTACCAGTAGACTCTGTTTAAAGTGACAATAATAACCTGAGGTTACATTGTTTTTTATAATGACAGTTAGTAAAAGCTTCACATGTTAAAATTCAGCCTGATTGAAATTAACATACATACAGTTACCTGCAGCCTTTCTGAAAACAGAAGATTTTACTCAGTATTATAAGGTGGAAATCATTTTTATTCCTATCTCTGGGAGCTGAGGAATGATAACTTGCTTGCCAACTTGCCACCTATGCATCATCTTAAATGTTCTAAATAATCAATCAAATTACATTGGAGATAACATTGCCTAAATCATTCAGTCAAAATATTTCATTATTATGTTCCCATTGTAGTATCATCACTTACAGCTCAATCCTGTACAGTTTTCTATTCCACCTCACTACAGCCTTTCCTCTATTACTTTCTTACTTGTTGGTTTGGGGTTTTTTGTTTGTTTGTTTCTCTCTCTCTTTTTTTTTTGTTTTTGTTTTTTTTTGTTGTTTGTAATGGCTCTCAGATTTACAATAGATTAATTTCCAGTGACTACATTTCCTAAAGGTGCCAAAAACCTGTCTTGAATGCTTTGTTAACCTCTTTCTGCCGTGAAGCACTTTCACATCTGCACTCAGTGATTTTCTTGTACTGCTTCAGTCACAAGCTTTAAGTAAGCTCTCACAGAAAGAAGTAAGGATAGCATTGCAAAAAAAAAAAAAATTCTACTGCTTCAGGGAGAGTAAATTTTTCCTGTAGAGTGACTGAGTTGCACTCTAGTATGAATTGCAGTCCTATCTTAGAAGGTTGATTTAAATCCAGCTAAAATCAATGTTAAGAAATTAGCTTTTCCATGTTTCTACCAACTCAGTACCTAGAATAATTGATCCATGATATATATAACTCAAGCCAGCAATGAAAATAACATTTTTAATTGTGTTATCAGCCTACCTTAATTTCTCTGACATTTTAAATGTCAAGGAAATACAATCTGTCCAACCCTAAATTCACAGAGAAATGCATCTTCATCAGGTTTTTCTTTATCAAGTAAATATTCTTTAGAGCACTAACAGCTGCAAATGAAATGAAATGAAATGAAATGAAATGAAAGTGCTCTTATTTGCCTGGTCCACTTCCCTGGTGGTAACTGCATAACTGTATGTGTCAAGCACAGGGTAAACCTGGAGAACAATAAAAAGTCAGATACTCAGCTGTAGGATAGACTGTGGATACCAGATGAGCAGAGAACAAAAAGGAATCTACAAAAATATGACCTTAACAGAAAGAAGTTGCAAGGAGCCTCACTCTTAGGTGGTAGGACTGTGACTGTGGAGCTCTGCACAAGTCATTTTGCCTTCTGAATGGGAGGGAAAATGAGATGATGCAGCTGGTATTTGGATTAAGGATGAATGAGCAAGATGCCTGCTCTTAGTGCTTTTTGCACAAAACTACTGCCAGAGACACTGTAAGGGGGGGGGATGGGTACAGCTCACCCTTGTTGCTTTTGAAAACTTCAGCACCCTTTTCTCACTGTGTGGCTTTACCTCTTACAACATGGGAGGGACTGCTGACTCCACTGCAGTAGAGAGAAGAGTGTATTTTCCCCAAGTTTTTGCATTTCTCCAATTTCCTTACATTTTTTCATGCATGCTAAAATTCATTTGAACCAGAGAGGGAAAGAAATGAAACTTAGAGGCAGTTGTGCAGAGCTCTGTTTTAAACTTCTCCACATTTTCTCCATAGGCCAACATCTCTTCATTTGTTTCATTTCATATGAAACTGAGGAAATTCATGCGTAGCTCTTCTAGTTTGGTAAGTATTTCCATAAATGCAACAGTAATTAAATTCAGCTATTGGCAGAAGTATAGAAAGTGTAATGCTGCCAGAATAACTGAGTGTGCTATACTGTAAATTTAGCCTTTTGCAAAGGAACACTTTGAAAGTCTATGCAATAGCTTCAAATTTCACAGCTTCAAGAGCACTTTAATTTTAGTCTGAGAGGATCATTAACCTCCTGATATATACACATTCATTGTGCATATCAGAACTTCCCAAGGCAGCTCCAGATCTGTCTGCCTTCCATGCTAGCCTAGTTTAGACTACAGGCTGTTTAGAATACAAGTTACTGCAGTGCCTATAAAGCAAAAGCAACTGCAAAATCAAGCTAACGTCTAATTTAGAGACGTGACTTTTGTCTAATGCAAACATGGAAAATATTTCCTAAGTGCTTTGCTGAAGCAAGGGAATGATCTGTGGGTTGAAGATGACAGGGAATTATCTGAAATTGAAAAATGCAGGCTGAGGTAGGAGACGTGACGTGGCTGTCAGTAGCAAGAGCTATTTAGGATCGACCAGAGGAGTTCAGGCCTCAGCCTCTGCATGCCAAATACAGCTCTTCTAAATGATAGAGTGGGAATTCCAAATAGACTCTGGCCAGTCTGCTCGGATCTCACTGGACCGCAGTGCGAGGCATGGTAATTAGACTCGCCAAAGAACAGCAGCAGTGGGGAGCTCCCTCTTGCCCAACTCTTCCTTTGTCCACCTGTGGGTCCTGTTTCATTCACTTGATCCACCTTCCTACACATTGTTTCACTCATGCAACAAGGTGGGACTGTTGCTTTTTATGCAACCCCTGTATTGTGACAGTCTCTTGTAGCTGGTTTACCAGAAGCCTTAAGGAGTTAATGCTTTTTAATTCCTCAGCAGGCAATATGGTATGTACCTCATAAAAACCCACTTAGCCCAAGCCAAGGATTTATACCAAATCCTCTGCTGCACAACTTCTGCAGCAAGATCAGTTTCCTTTCATGATTAAAAAAGCAGGTAATTAGTCACAAATTATAATAAGGAGGCCAGACTTGCTCATTTTTATCAGCATTTTAAAAAAAAGCTCAGTACATCAGTCTTGCAATTTTCTCTTTCTCTATGTGGAGAATATACATTCAAATAATTTAAACATAATTTCAAGACTGAAGGTGTTATGTGAGCTTTATGTGAGGATTTGTGTGAAAAATAAAAATTGATGAAAAGCAAAAGAAATGGAAATAAAGCAGTTGAATGTAATTGAAACAGACTTTAAGAGCAATGTATTCTCCTCCAGCTTCTCTGGTAGAAAGAAATTAAAATTAGTGGGAATCTGGAAAAGGTGTAAAAGACAATGATAGATCTGCTTCCTGCTCCTCTGCCTGCCTTCCTCTAAGAAGTGACTACCTTTATCCAATGCCTTGAAACTAGGAGAAGAACTGATTTCTCCTTCAACACAAGGAAGGATTGAGCACTCAGTCCTTTGACCCTGGTTATAAGGATATATGGCTTATACACCATCCTTGAACTTAACTTGCAGATTTTTTATGACAATTATTTCTGTTATTTTGGCCCATATTCCAACAACGATGTTCTGTCAGTTAAAATGACCTTTGTCTAAAGTGCTAAGAACAAACAACTGAGAAACACAATTTTTATGAGAGCATGTCCTAGGTATTTGCATAGTCCTATAAATACATGTGTGTGCCTACCTATAATTATGTGGGTGCATGTCTGCTTTGTGCCAGTCCCTACTGATTATGACTATGGAACAGCCTCTTTTCCATAGGTGCCTTTAAAGATGTTAGAAAAAACTGGATCCTTGATAGCAAACACTTGAACCTTGAAGAGTCATGAAGTGGTTTCCTGTCCATCTAAAATTAATTGACAAGGCAAGAAGCAGGAAGGCCATGCAGCCTAAATAAACTATTCCAGGTTGAAATAATGACTGCACCAGCAACAGGTCAATTCAGTGTCCAGAACATTTCCTGTGCTGTGAGACTATCTAGAATCAGACTAGATCATTGTTACAGATAAATTTGCTGCCAATTGTTTCAATTTACCACATTTTGAATGTGTGGTCAGTGTTCTTCTTCCAAGACTCCCCAGCTGCTGCTTTCTTAGCCACTCATATTTTCTTTTCACATTCCCTAGCAAGAGACACAGAGCAGAGAGGTCTGAGGGCTGCTTTGAGGTGAGCTACAGTGGCAAGAGGGTTGCAGAGGTAGGGGTGCCACAGGCACTGCTGCTGAGCTCTAGAAAACTCTCCATTGCACAGGTTCTACTGGGAAAAATGGTTGCTGAATGCAAAAGAAACGGATCTCTGCGAAACAGTTTTGCCTTTAATGGGAAAGAAGACCTTTCAGATGAGTAGGGAAGTGGAGAGAAATTTTGGTTACACCTGCCTTTCTGCCTGAACCCCAACAAGTCTACCTCCAGGATGTCTATTCCAGTTTTTGTTGATTTAGGCCTGAAGCAGAAAAGTTTTAAAAAAAATTTCCTTCTTACTAGACTGCTGGATTAGGCATTTATTCAAAAGGCAATGGTCCACCCAATCAGCCTGCTGGGACCTTTCCCAATGAAAACACCTCTCTGCTGCAAGCCTGTAGTCACTTGCAAGTGAGTACACGGCGGAGGAAGCAGGGGGAGAAAGGAATTCCTCCAGATTTTTCCTTTTGCAGCTTTTCATTAAACTACAACTGTATGTGCTCCATTTCTTCAAACATTTTTGTTTCATGCAGCAGGAGAGGGCTGGCTGTGTGTCTGTGGAAGTAGTTTGTCACAAGAGCAACACGCAGTCATTCTTTTTTCCATTTTACTAACATAAAAATCATGAGGCTCTTTGCAGTCAGTCATCATCCCAGACAATGAAAATGAGAAGCTAATCCAGAAGCAGGAGCTGTATGGCCAGCGCCATTCCTCCAAGGCACAAAGAAAAAAAAAGAAAATATGCTGTAGCTCTGCGAACAGAATTTGTAATTGTTTTCCCAGCTATCCATACCTCTCTTCCTCCCCTGCTTCCAGGCTGTCTTGTTCCCAGGGGATTGCTCAGCAGAGCCTGTGGCCACACTGGTGCTGGTGTGTGGCCTGCTGCTACAACCGTGACTGGAGAGAAGTGGGGTTGACTGAGAGGAATTAGTCCTGCTTCATGCAGCTTTTCCTGAATTTTTTTTCTTGTCCTCAGAATGGGGTGAAGAAAAATTATGCAGCTAAGTGAGCGCCTAGTTGGGCTCCTCCCTCGGTCCATCCTTCCTTCTTCCCACCTCCCTTTTCTTTTTTTTGGTATGCAGCCCACTGACTACGTGGACACTGTGGAGCAGAGCTGGGGCAAGGGACATAGAAAGACACGTCCTCTGTCAGAGCTTTTCTCCCTTTTCAAAAAGTTATCTCAGCTCTAGCAATTCTTCTTGCAGCTCTGCATTTGCTAGGGAAAGAAAGAGAATTTAAGGAACAAAGATTCAAATTAACGCATGTCATACTGAAGCTCCAGTGATTTCCCACATCTTTAGTCTCAGTTAATTTCAGTTTGACTGTATAGCAGGAACATTTTCTTAGCATAATTTTTCACGTTTTTCCCTTAGCCTCTAATCTCTCAGACAACAATTTTGGAAAACTCAGATCATATCCCAGCGCTGATAAACCCTTCTGATTATTTGATACATAGCTTGATTTAGTTCACTTTACCCAAGGTGAGAGATGCCTTGGGAACCAGCCTGGCCTCAATTATAAACACACACACAAAACACTGTGAAAATTTTTATGTAAATGTTGTGTTGCATTGAGAGCAATTTTAATTTTTACTGTCTGTTCTTTTGTCTTAGTCTCATCACCAAAAAATATATGTGTTGCATGCTGAGGTAAGAAATTAATGTAATAGGAGTTTCAGGGGGCTTGGAAACTGCATTTGGAAAAGCAGAGTATGAGTGGGAGTGGACTGTGGATGACTGTGGGGCACGAATCTGTGATGAGTGGGTTATGCCAAGAGTTTGTTGGGGTGGTGTGGAAGAACAACAGAGCCCTCCAGCCTGCTGAAAATTTGTCACAATGGGGGTTCTTGTTTTCAGGATGCTTGGTGAAATATTTAAGAAGGTACCAAGAAGGAAGAACAATGTGATGGTTTGGCAAGTAACACAGAGAGAATTGATAATGTGCTATCAGATGCAGGGGCCTTTCGGCACAACTCTGGGAATATCATCAGGCTCTGGGAAAAAATACATAATTGCCAAATAACAGCAGAAGGTTCTCAGAAATTCTGAGAAAAGGCAAAAGCAGGTAGAGGCAAGGAAAGATGCTTTAAAACATTAAATACTCTCTGTCTCTGTTGGATACCCTTGCAGCAATGAAAATAAGAAGCACTCAGCCGTGTTGCTACGGCTGCTTTGTTTTTTGTGGGAAGGTAAAACCAACAGTATAACTTCATTAGGGACCAATTTTGTTCTAACATAAGTAGTATTTGTTCCTCAAACTGGAGGTACCTCGGGATTTAGACCCATCTAATTTTCTTAAATTATTCCTTATCAATATGGTTGGTGGAATTATGTGAACTTCTTGCTCGAAAATCTTACTGCAGCTGTTTCTCCATCCTTATCCCAGGTCAATTCTCTTTGCAGCTGGGGTAAGCTACCTCAGGAGCATTCCCCTTCAAAATAGCTGATGCCTTTTCCACTGGGGAAGTGGGACAGCCATTCCAAATGGATCTAGTCCTTGAAAAGATCCTACCCACTGTAGTTCCCTATGAGGAAAGGGAAGGGAGGACTGGATGAAATTCCCTGGGCAGCTGATAAATAAAGGCTGTAATTAAATAAATGCTTGAGGAAAGCAAGAGAATGAGAGCGCACATAATAGAGATAACAGAACTCAAACTGAGAAGAGTAGGCGGTGGAAGGGAAGGGAAGAGAAAATGCTGGAAAAATGCAGAGGCCAGTATTGGGGAAGACCCGTTACATTACAGAGCTGCTCCTGGGAAGTCAGCCAGGGTATCTCTGTAGGAGTCTTCATCTTTCTCTCTGACTGTAAAACAGAGCTAAGGCCTCACACAGCATCCACTTAAAGAGCTTAACCAGTGGTAAAGGGAACATCAACTCGGATATGACCAGATACCAGCCAATCTGTTCCCCTAACTCTGCCAGAACGGAAGATACCAGGTGGAGATTCAGACATCTCCACCTCCTTTCCTATAAAGCCTGATGGCTTTCATTAACCCCAGATTATCCCTAGTATTTTGTACTTTTCTTTGTGCTTCAGTAACACTCTGAGAGAACACCTAGATCCCCAAACTCTTGTTATTGCTTTTCTAATAATAGTCCTGCTTCAAATTTCTACATTTATTTTTATAACAATTTTTCTAAACTTTGGGAAGTCAAAGAAATCATGTAAATTAATTTATTGTTCAGGACCACAGCTCTTCCTCCTCAGAAGAAGATCCTGCTCACTTCCATTTGAGTTTTACCTGCAAGGGCTGAAGAACATGAATGAGCAAATCGGCCAAATGAGCCACAGAGCGGTAACACTGGCGAAATGATCCAGAGTCTGAAGATGTCTGAGTTACACTCTGCAAATACAGCCTTGTAGCCTGAAGACCTGTGCTTTTTTATTGGTGTGAGCTTTGGGGCAAGTCAGAATGGAAAAACAGGATGTCATCTAGATTCAAGAAAAGGGTACCAACATTTTCTCTGCCTAAATTTCGTTAACCTATAAAACCAGGGACACATTCATAAAGCATTTTGAAATTTCTTGCATACTGCTGGAAAATATAAATATTATTATTTAAGTTTTGAGTTGAGTCTTTGCCACAAATCAGAAAGTAGTATTTAATTTGTATTTAACTACCTTGAAACTTTTTCTGATTTTCAACATGGACCTGTCAGCTGATTCTTAGACTAATTTTTTGATTTATTTCTTCATACCACACACTTGTTTTAATAACTTGTAATCTTGAGACAGGTCATCTGGTAGGACCAGCAGCATGGTTTAGTGCACTAGGTCCTCTCTAGGTCCACTGGATAACATTCTGCAAGTGTTATGGCATTACAACCATGAGACCTTTCAGCATTCAACAGGTTCCTGTTGAACCTCCACACATTCATCTCCAGATAAAATAGAGAGAGCTGTCAAAAAGAACATGCCTTTAAACCCAGGACATTGCAATACAGAGGGGCAGGTATGTGTCTTCTGTGGTCTAGTAGCTGTAATGTCCTGGGGGAGTGCACAGCTGGAGGCAACATCTAAGCTCAGCTTGTGAAGTCTGCGGCAAGCCCTGTGATGCCTGAGCATCTCCTTGGATGCCTGAGCCGGTCTTTTCTGCTCCCTCCATTTCATAGGTCCTGGTGATGAGGGTCCAGCAGTCACCTGGATTGCAACAACAGTGTCAGAACTTAATAGCTACATATAGATAGATTTCAGGTCATGTCTGATTAAATGGGAAGCCTTTACCGCAAAATGTGGCTATCTAAATTTTGTATAAAGTGTGTTGGCATATGTTTGTGTGTGTGTGTCTGTGAGTGTATGGTATATGTTTGTATGTACACAAGAGACAAAAAGCTGGAAGATATTTGTTTTGAGACTACACGTACTCTACTGTGTGTGAACCAAACCTCTAAAATTCAGCCTAGAAATGCTTGTTTCATTATTAATGATACTATAGCAATTTCCCTGGCAGAGATAAAATATCTATAGACACACATAAAAACATCTATGTTTTCTTAGGCACCATGTGTGAGAAAATGTATCTGTATCGTAGTGTTTTTATGTCCTAAATATCTGCAAGTGGTGATGCACTTATGCACCAAATGTAGATTTAGAGGATAAAGTATTGAAGTGAATATGTGAAGACTTGCCAACTATAATAAATATTAATGGTGGTTGTCTGACCTTGTTCGGTCATGTGTTCTTTCTGAAATGCCAGAATGTACTACCTGAGCTTCTGCTATGGTTCATTATCCTACAGCCCACCTGAAATTCTTGTACAGGACCTGAGATATGCTGTTTATGTGTCTTCTCCCTGGCCTTCCCAAGCGCCTACCCAACAAGCAATGCAGACAACCTACAGACCAACCAAATCATCCTCAAGCAGGATATGCAGAGTGCTGTGCCTCCTAGCTCTCACTGGATGGTGATGAGAAATAGGAGATGTTCAATGCTAACGCAATCAGGACTAGGGCAGGGCAGGTGGGAGAACTCAACAAAGGTCAACACACCTGCAGGGTCAAGAATTACTCTTAGCAGGGTAAGATGATGGAAGCAGGATTCAGGGAAGGAAGGTGTGACAGACAACTGATTAGCAAAGGAGAACAGTGAGCTGGCAGGAGGCATGAGCAGCATGCAGAGAGAGGTCTTATGCAGAAGAGGCTTTCAGGTAGTGTGAGAGGAAATAATCAGAGGAAGAGTGACTTGGGCTGAGGAAGAAACAAGGCACAATTTTAGGGTTGTAACACAAAAAATGCCACATATAATATGACCAAAATAGTTATCTGGAGAAGATCTCCCAGATGTAGATTGTACTTTCTGACTGAGCTATTTGTGAAGATGGATCATAAAAGGGGTGGCACGATATAGGCTATATTTTCCAATTCTTCAGACTCAGAGACATGATGCTGATCAAGGCAATTTCTCCTCTCTCAAGTTCAAAGAGTCATTCCTGTTGTTTGTGAGGAAATCTCAGCCATTGTTGGTACATGTACAGTTCAAGGTAACCATCACCTTCGGGTGGGGTGTGGGTGCTCCATTTGGGATCACTGTGCTGACTGTCAGTGAGGCTATCGATGTTGTGGCAAAAGGGTGCAGCTCTTTCCAGGCGAGACTTGTCTTTGTCTGCAGTGCTCGCGTCAAATTCATCCACGCTGGCCACAGCCTGTGCCAGAGGAAATCCAAAATTTTGGAGACGGCTCTTGGAGCTGGTGCCCAGCCCTCCTCCCTTCCAGGCAGAGGAGCAGCAGCGTGTCTATGGTGTAGGGGGCTGGTTTCAAGCAGGAGAGATGTGGCTGACAGGGAGGTAGGAAAACAGGAGAGGGACAGGCTGCAGGAACTGACAGCAGTGTTCACCATCCTCCCTGAGTTTTGATACTCACACCACATGAAAATAGAAGTAATTCCTTACATTTTCTGACTCCCCTCACTCCCAAGCAAGCTAAGGGGGGGGACACTGGCTTTCATAGCCAATCCTTTTTTTTATCAATAACATCAGCTGAATCTTTGTATCATTTATATCTTCTGGCTCCTTTGCTTTCACAGTAGCAGTGCAGCAGGCTTTTTCACCTCTATCCAGGCTCCTCCTGCCTGCCTTTTTCCTTTAAATTTGATGGTGACCCATTTAACAGAACTTACTTTGGTATATGTGGAAAATTTCAGTAAGGGTTGACTTAGGATACCTACTCCTCGTTAACCCTTGAAAGACGTTCAAAGTGTCTGAACATATAGTGCAACTGAGATCAAGAATCATTTTGAATTAAAATTGCATCTAATTATCACAAGGACTATAGCTTTGAAAAATAACACTATTTTATGACTTCTCACATGGCAAAAAACAGGTGCTATTAGGAAAAAAGTGTTCTAAACCTTGAGTGGGATCTCTGAAAATAAATCTGACTTGAAAACATGGTCCAAAAATAATTTGCTCAATAAATTAGGCTCAACTGATTTTTTAGGCATTCCATGGCTTTAATTCTGAAAATAAGAGGGGCGACTGCTGCTTTTTTCATTAAATGCTTACCTTGTGCTGCACGGCCCCAGACTTACTTGTCTGAGAGTAGTAAAAAACCCAATATACCATTTCTTTCAAAACCTCTCTACTGTATTTTTATATTCTCTTTTTCATCTAGTCTTTTTCAGTCTAACTGCCAGTCTGTATTATAGGGTGTATCCAAGCTCAGGGAAAACCTCCGGCCAATTGTTTTTGAGGAACTTTCCGAAGGACTGTGCTGCTTTGTTTGGGAGACTGAGAGTGCCACGTCGCTCCCTAGTTATAAAGGCTGAGAAAACCATCATGGTTACGTTTGCAGTTCTTGATGTGGTTCTGGGTGGTAACTTCCGATGGCCAACATTGTTTTTTTTCCCCCTTGGCTGCAAGGATATGCCATGATCATACTTGCTGAGAAAACTGGAGGCTCTGAAGTGTAAAACTGGATCACAGGGACCATCTAGTGTTCCCAGCCTGCACCACCACGGTAGCAACGCCTGGTATCTGCATAACACAGCTGTTAATGTTCTGCAGTCTGCTGGATTAAATACCTAATATTTCAGAGAGAGAAATCAAATACCACTTGAATATTATAGGTCAGCACAACTAGTTTTCAGATGTTCCAATTGAGAAAAGGAGAAAAGTACTTTTGAGTGGTCTTTTTAGATGCTCTGCTCTAATTAAAATGAAAGCTTTGTTTTTCAACATATTCACAGAGAATCTATCCCTACTTTTCAGCTAATATTTTTTAAAGTAAATTGGAAAAGATGTTGAGGGTGGCAAGGACAAAAGAATTTGGTTTTAGAAAGTCCAAAGTTTCCATCTTTGATACATTCACTGTTAGGCACAGCAGCCCAAGCTCCACTCTGTGCGAAGTGCTTGGAGAGCAGCAGCTGAGATGCCTAGGCATAAGGATCAGGACATGCAGGGAGAGAGAGCTGAGCTGGACACCAATGGGAGAGAGATGGGGTTGCCATGAGATTTAGGAGTGACAAAATAGAGAATTAGGATGCTCCTGGGTCAGCTGAGGGATGGAGAAGAGAGAGGATTTCCACCATGCTGGAGTAGAGCTGGAGGGGAGCATATCATGTCTGCAGGCTGGGTTCTAGCTGGGCTCATGGAAGGGAAAATGAGGGTGGGACTGAAGCTGTCAGGCAGGGCTGAGGGTGTCAAGGCTGTGCTTGCTATGTACCTCATTCCCACCCACACAAGCTGGGGTTAGGCATATCCTGCTGCCCTTCCCCTCTACCACAGGGTACTGCCTTTCCTCTCCCACTCTCGTTTTGCAGACAGAAATTTGGCCCTTCAGGTTTGGCAGAGGAGAGCAAGTTTGGGAAGAATACCTGTTCTAAGAATAAAATCATCATTTTTGTCTTGATTCCAGGCAGAAGTGCAAAAGTATCTCTTTCCATGTTTGGACACTTGATTATTTCCAGAATGTAAAAGGTAAACAGGACAGAAGACTTTAGTGAATTGTGATAACTTGCCAGAATCCCAGGGCTATTTCATCCCACTTGGAAAGAAAAATAAGAGCCAGAGGGCTTTAAGGAAATCGAGGTGTTCACTTTATTTTAGTTTGCAGATAAGAAATTCCTCAAAAGAACCTCTAGAGGCAATGGAGGGAGGAAGAGAGGGAGGGAAAAAAGGAACACACTCCCACAAGTCTGATTAATGGGGATTCTGCTGCACAGTAACTAATCTGGGTGATTTTTTTTCACTGAAGCAAGAAGACTTTGCACAATCACAAAAGTCTGTGGAAGTGTTTTGTTTCTGAAAAAGGCTCAGCCTGCCAAAAAAATGAAGAAAGAACTGGCAATATATCTGAGAAAATAGAAAAAAAGGCCAGTAATTCAAACCAAAACATATTTCAAAATGTATTTTCACCTGTACATGAACATTCCTCATTTTAAAGGAATTTAAAAAAATGTCCGAAACCTAAATAAACGCTTTATTTCATATCAATCCAAACATTAGTTCAAATTAAGAGGAATTTTATGCAGCATTTTTCATCTTATATACCTATACTTGCACCTCATCTTCATGGGCTAGATGTAGGCCCTGTTCATGTGTTGATTCTCTGACAGAATGAAAACCTGGACGTCCTACAACCCACAGGTAATAGGAGAGACTAAAGTGGGAAGAAATCTGTGAATTGCTGTAAAAGAGTCTCCATTGAATAGGGCAGCAAGGCATAACATTTATCCCATGTGATATGGAACAGTGTAAGGAATAGTTTAACATTTTTCTAAAGTGATAAAATCTTGCCAGAATATTCAAAACCTGTTCTTTGACTTTAGCTTTGTGAAATTGAACTTTTCTGAACTTTCATCGTGCCAGTACATGCTCCTGAACTATGAAACCTAGTCTAATTAATTGAGATCAAGAGACAGTTTTAATTCTTAGTCAATGTTTGTGTTCCATAATCATGAACAGGGCAGGAAATATGTTGTATTAAACTCAACAGTAAACACATTAAGGTATGATATATTCTTACTGTAGACATTGTCAGTGTCTCCACTATATGCATTTAGCAAGCCACAAATGATGATCTTTAATTGCAGCACAAAAATGAATGAAACCTTCTTAGTGATTTATGGGCTACCAGAAAAACTTGAGAGTTCTTTTTTAAAAAAGCAGGGAAAATTAGCTTTTTTTTCCCCAAGACATAGAAAAAAGGTGAGAAAAATTAAAGGAACTTCAGTAAAATGTAAAGTAAAAAAAATAAAAAGCAACAACCCCATGTTGGGACTGGCACAACAACAACAACCCCGCTGATGGGACCGGCCTTGTTTAATATCTTTGTTGACAACATGGACACAGAGAGTGGGATTGAGAGCACCCTCAGCATGTTCACTGACCACACCCAGCTGTGTGGTTTCGTTGACACACTGGAGGGAAGGGATGCCATCCAGAGGGGTCTTGATGGGCTTGAGAGGTGAGTCTGTGCAAGTCTCATGAAGCTCAACAAGACCAAAATGCAAGGTTCTGCACCTGGGTAGAGGCAATGCCAAGCACAAATGCAGGCTGGGAGGAGACTGGATTGAGACTGGACCCCTGAAGAGAAAGACCTGCAGGTATCTGTGGATGAAAAGCTCAATTATGACTCGTCAATGTGCGCTTGCAGCCCAGAAGGCCAACTGCATCCCGGGCTGCATCAAGAGAGGAACGGCCAGCAGGTTGAGGGAGGTGATTCTTCCTCCCTAGATCTGCTCTTGTGAGACCCCACCTGCAGCAGAGCTGCATCCAGCTCTGGGGCCCTCAGCACAACAAAAGCATGGACCTGTTGGAGCGAGTCCAGAGAAGGGCCACTGAGCTGATGACAGGGCTGGACCACATCTCCTATGGAGACAGGCTGAGAGAGGCTGAGAGGGGCTTTTCAGCCTGGAGAAGAGAAGGTTCTGGGAAGACTCTATAAGCAGCCTTCCAGTACCTAAAGAGTCCCACAAGAGAGCTGAAGAAGGACTTTTCAGAAAGGCACATAGTGATAGGACAAGGGGGAATGGCATTAGGCTGAAGGAGAGTAGGTTTAAATTGGATATTAGGAAGATATTCTCTGCTGTGAGGGTGGTGAGACACTGGAACACGCTGCCCAGAGAAGTTGTGGATGTCCTGTCTCTGGAAGTGTTCAAGGCCAGGTTGGACGGGGCTCTGAGTAACCTTGTCTAGTGAAAGGTGTCCCTGCCCATGGCAGAGGGATTGGAACCGAAGTCCCTTCCATTCAAAACCATTTGATGTATCTGTGATTCTAAATGACTTTTCTTTAGAATGAACTGTCGCACACAGACACGAGAAAACCATGCAGACCTCGCCAGGTGGGAAGCAAGAAAGGAGCACGGGGCGAGACCCCGAACTTTATTTTATATCTTCTTAAGAACCACCGTGGATTGGAGGGAGAAATTACCACCCCTCAGTCACACTGGTCAAAGGAAAAATCCATCAATTGTCTCCGCCTAGGAGAATGGAATGAAAACAATAAAGTACAGATAACAAAACATGACCATGTTTACAGAAAGTGCGTGAGAACTTCTACTACAAAAGTAAAAACACAGAACAGTAGAAAAACCAGGGCGACAATGAACAACAAATTTATTTGGGGAGTAATATTTAATTCTTAAAAATTATTTCTCTGGTGAAGTATTTATTAACTTTCTTCCTAAAGTTACTTTATTTCTTAAATTATGAGCTGAGGTTTTGCTCTACTTGGCACTGATAGGCCATCTACTGTTGGTCTTGAGCTGGTGTGCATCTGTCATGTTATAATGAATAGGTGTGACTGTGTTCTCTCCACTTGATCTGTGTCCATGCCCTCCCGCTTCCAACACCACAACAACTCTTCCTCCACATCCTTTATCAGGCAAGAAGCAAAGTAGTCTTCAATGTGTACAGGATAGCCTGCGTTGACTGGCTCTCCTGGGGTAAATACCTCCATGAAGTCTTCCTCCTCCAGGTGCTTTACCTGGTGTTTTCAGGAACTGTCTCTCTGACACAGCTGCTATTCCATCAGATCTTGCTGAGATTAGTAACCAGTTCAGGAGTTATTGGGGGTAGACTCAGTCACATGGAAAAAGCCATTGCACAAGGTCACAGTTTAATGAAAATAGGTCTATGATGGATGTGAGGATAAGCCCACTGAAGGTGTTCAAGTGCTCTGGCACACTGTATTGGTGTCTAGATCCCACAGTCACTTCTGTTCAGTGTAAACCTGGTCTTTGCCCAGAGCTCTCTACAATTACCTGAAAGGGGGTTGTATTAGGTGGGAGTCTGTCTCTTCTCTCAAGTAACAAATGATAGGACAAGAGGAAACAGCCTCAGGTTGCACCAGGAAAGTTTTAGATTAGATCTTAGAAAAAATTTCTTCAAAAAGGGTTGTCAAGCCCTGGAACAGGCTGCCCAAGGAAGTGGCTGAGCCATCATTGCTGTAGGTGTTTAAAAGACGTGTAGATGTGGCACCTGGGGACATGGACTAATGGTGGACTTGGCAGTGCTGGGTTAAACCCTTGGACTCAATGATCTTAGAGGTCTTTTTCAATCTGAACGGTTCTGTGTTTCTATGATCTCTCACCTCCTCCTCCTCCTTTTGTCTGCTGGCACCAGCAGTCACACAGCTCATGTGAACAAGGTCACAAGGTGTGAAAGCTGAAAACTGCTACTGGTGTGCTGGGTTAGATGACCAGGGGTCTCTAATTATCCTGAATTTATTTCAAAAGAGCTGTTTGCCCTTTAGTGGCTTTGTTCGGCCAGACCAAATAACTTCAGTTCTTTAGTAGCATGGCACAAGGGGCATCTCTGGACTATGAAGTTCAGGCACCTCCATTCATGTCAGAACACTGTAACACTTTAGGAAAATCTCTGAAGCCTGTGTTGAAGGAGGAAGAAAGGAGCGAGGGTGCATCTTGAGGAGGGAAGCTCTGCTAAAAAGAGATCGGATACAGCTCCTGCTGCCTGTGTGCAGTTTAGCTGCAATTTGCCTTTTGACCTATGAGGGTATGCTTGTGATGTGCCCTTGAAGACCATGGCAGCAGCCCTCTTCAGCCTCAGTGATGGTAACCACAGATGAGATGGGGCTGTTTGATTAACTAGATAATAAATACACAGATATTTGTCCTTCAGAATTTCTGTCTCTGAACTTTCCAAGGCAGCAAACTTCAAAAGGCCAAATTTGAAGGAACCGGACTACTAAGTATTTCCTAGCAGAGATTTTTTTTCTCTGTCTTCAGACTTTAATGGAACTGAAGTCCAAACTGCTGTGCTTTAAAATGCACAACTTTCCTACTAGCACAGATGCTGTTGGGATGTATGGAGTCTAAGCCTGTTTTTTAAAAACAAATGCAACTTTTTTTAGCTGTGACTGCTGGTACCTTAATGTACCTTCAAAGGCAACCAATCTGTCTATCTTCAAGAAGAAAAAACGATCACACACATAAAGGTCTCTATTAGTGTTTGTTTTTCTGTTTTTCTTATAAATTTTGTAATTTTTCTCCTTTTCATCATATAAAATTTTGTTAAATGAGAATGAAGCATATGGTTTTCCTCTGTATATGATGAATATTAGCAAAGTAAAGTACAAAGCATCAGTCTCACAGGTAATGGACTAGCGAAAATCACAAGGATTTAAATAAGGAACTAGTTACAGCAGATATAGTAGACTGGAATATTTTCCTGTTTATCTCCAGACATGAATAATTTAACACAAATCACAGGAGCTATTCTATATTTTAAGTCATGTTATGAAGATCTAGATGTTATCCAGCATCAAGATATAATGATAGTTAGAAGCACGTGCAGTAATGAAAACTAGAGAATGTCGCTGCTGTGACCGCTTGACCGCCCGAAAGGCCAGCGGGCGACGTGCAAGGGTGTCCGATCGAACAGGGACAGCTCGTTGCCTCCTTTTGGTGCCGAGCCCCGTCGCGGGGCTTTTCCTTCAGCTTTCTGCCCTGAATGGGTCAGGTCCGCAGTCGTTGCTGCTTAGCAGCAGGCGCAGGCAAAGGAGGAGAGAAGGATTCTTTGTTTCAGTTTTCCAAGGTTTTATTCCCCGCCCGGCAGGACAGGGGAACGCAGAAACAAGGAGGGGAGCACCCAAAGAACGAAAGTAACAGTTGCAATGGGTTTTTAAACTACCCACCAAAAGGGGAGGAACAGGGGGACAAACCAATAGAGATTTGACGGGTAGTGACACACAGCCAGTGGAGAGGGAGTCAGGGAGGGGCTTACTTGAAGGAACCAACAGAGAGTACAACTGAACAGAACTTTCTGGATACAAAATACATAAACATGAACTAGGGGAAGAACAGGGGAGGGGATTCCCCAAGACTGGCAGCTTTAGGGCAGGGTCTCAGACCCACCTTCGGAGTTACTGTCTCTGGTGGGAAAATCCACCCATTCAAGCCCAGAAGTGGGCATAGCCACCGCAACAAGAGAATACTCTTTTGTTGTAAAAATACATAGCTTTCCTCTGTGACTCTGTTCTTTGCAAAACATTTAAAGAAATTATGTGCGTGATACTCTGCTGGTTTTAGAGCTTAAATGTCAGAGAAAAATGCATTTTGTAAAAGAAAGGACTGACTGAGCCTCTGGCCAGGTAAATAATAAAACTCAGAGTAACCCCGAATAGTACTTAGTTAATTCTCCTGGCAAACACGATGACTTCTACCTTTGATTCTCTTTCCAGTCTTACAGGGTTGCAGGAAGAATTCCCTTTCCTGACATGCAGAGACGTACATAAAATATACCTGCACAGCTTCACCAGTTTTAATTTTGCCATAATGTATTCCTAACAGCAAAGTGCTGTTAGGGGAGGTTGTGTAGTTATCAGCAGCACCACATGGTGTCTGTAGTGCTAAAGAAAAGAATTCATATGAAATACAGCTTGAAATATTTTAACCATGAAGTTTTGGGGTTTTTTTTTGGAAACCTGACCACAGTTGCACAGTGACAAAGAGGGAGAATGTAATGAAAGTAATACAGTATTTGCTGCTTTCTAATAGGTGAATTATAGGAAAGTGTCCTGACACGACGCGCCTTGGTGACCGCCTTTTCAGCCAGCTCCGTTGGTCGGCGGCCGGTCCTTCTCTCCGCGCAGGGAAGCTGGTGGAGCTGTTCACGGTGCAGGAGGGTTGGCGAGGTTTGCGAAAGGGCTCGCCTGGCCCACCGATGTTAAACGCACAGGAGGAGACAAAGCGATCAGGAGGGGTTCCTTGCAGGGTAAATAGAACAGGTTTATTGGGGAGTGCAAAAAGCGAAAAATGAGGGCTTGACATGGGGTTTTATACCCCTATAAAATGGGAGGAGTAAGCTGCAGAGGACCAATCAATACAGGGAAAAGGGGTTGCACATAGGTGGAGAAACATACAATGAACCACTGAGGTACAGGGTAGGCGGGGAAGGATAACTGGGAGCCAGTGGGATATTGAGGGACAAAGAACTTTCTAGATCTTAACCATAAACGGGGGAAGAAGGGAGGAGAGAGCAGGAGCCAGTGGTCGGGGACGGATCTGCATGTTCAGGCAAGGGCTTCTGGGCCCTCACCATGATCTTGGGGCTCCTGGCCCTCGGCCATGTCCCACCATTTAACGTGCTTGGGTGTATGTCTTACCGGGTGTTGGCACACTGAACACACCACAACAGTGTCCAGAGATGAAAACTTAGAAACATTGAAAGATAGGGCTTGGAGGGATCTCAAAGGGTCAGCTGGTGCTGCAGCTGTATCTATGTCATTCTTGGCAAGTGTTGAGAAAAAAGCTCATTTCTCATGAGTGATGAGAGAAGAAGACATAAAAATAAGATTTCCCTCTCTCTTCAAGAAATTTCTTCCAAGGTTTCACCAGGCTTAGCACCGGATTTTTACTTTTTTTTTTTTAAACTCAGTCTTTCTTGCTCAATGTCCCATCACTGTGGACTTTGAGAACAAATCTTTCCTTTACTCTCTCATTACGCTCCTGTGAATTTTATCCAGTGGGTCCACACCTTTTTTGAATTACAGTGCCTCAGACTGAACTCAACTCTTCAAAGGAGACCTTATCAGCCCTGAGCACAGCAGAGGTACTGACATTTGGGCTTTGCCGGCTCAACTTACATGTTTCATTTTAGGGTAGTATTTGCATTATCTTATTATTTTTAATTTTTATTCAGCTTTCCACTTTTAAAAAATCTCGCTTCTCTTTTTCTGTGTAACAGAAAAAAATTTGTTTCTTGTCCAGTTACTTTTTCTGGATCAAATGAAGTACCTCATTGTCCCTGCACCATGGCTTGCCAGAGCTTTATCTCCAAATTTTAAGGATATGATTAACTCTAATCTTCACACCGACTGTCGCTGTTCTCAAAGTGGTCATGTCTTCTGATCCTGACCACTAGTGATAATATTAAAGATATCTGAATGCAGCTGAGACCTCTGCAGGACTTCACTCAATGCAGTCCTCCCTTCTCACAGTTATTTTCTCACAGTTGCTCTCATGGGATGACTTTCCACTCACTCTCCAATAATTTAATCTAAGGTAGACTTACCTAGTCTGATGGTGGATTAATTAATACTGATTGCAATTTGTTTCCTGGTTTGCTTGTTTGTTTGGCTTTTTGTTGGTTTTTTTTGTTTGTTTGTTTGTTTTTGTTTGTTCTTTGTTTTTTCCTAGAGAGTTACAAACAGTTTGTTGGAGCATTTTTTCAGGTTAACTGAAGTTTAGTTACTGGGGTTTTTGATCCTCTGGTTCTTCCTTTTAAATTTTTTTAAGACAAGTGGGCTGATGAATACCACATTTCTCCTTGAATAACTAAAAATAATTGTTAGCAGTGCAGAGAATTATTATCCAACCTCTTTTAGCTGTCGTGGGATGAAGTCATCAGAACCAGTTGAATCAAGTATATAAAATACTTGAAGATGAGGTCTTTCTTTTCTGCCACGTATTAATTATGCTACATCACTTGATAGTGCTCTTTTTAATGAAAAATATCTTAGTGAAAATCATTATCTTATTCTTCCCTTTAACTTTTTTTTTTTTTTTTAATGTGCCTTGTGTTAATTGCAGCTCATTCTGTTCCTTTCCTAGCAGTTGTGCTTTAACTCTGTGTTAATGCCTGGTAGCTCAGCCTTTCTTTTTGTTTTTGCCTTTTAACTGAACTCCATGATTGCTGATTTTTTTGTCAAAATGATCTTACTCTATACTTACTATGCCCTTCCACAACTGGTAATTAACAGCTGCCTGTATTTGTAATAATTAATTATTATTCTTGTTCCCTTCTAACTTTTTCCTTTAGCACTGACAGAAGGAAATATAAAGAAATAAAAAGAAATATAAAGAAATCCTCAGAGTTTAATTGTGTTTGCCTTTCTGAAATCTGTAATTCTGCCTTTTCTTTAATTTCTCCTATCCTAATGATCATGAACTTCGTCCTTTAATTCTCACCTCATTTACCTTCTAGTTTGAGAGAGGCATTTTCTGCTCTTTATCAGAATTGTACATGACAAACCATCCCGTCTAGTTGCTCTCTCCATCTATTGATCAGATTATTACCAGTACCCTTCATGAGCTGGATGGCAAGTCTATACTGCATGTCTAGTTTGTATCTGAGTAATATCCATGAACATCAACATGTAACATCAGGGATGTTTCTCTAAGAGCTTACAAAACAATTTTCATGCATATGATCTTCTTCATGTGTTCATCAGCATCATGAGGTATCTATTTTTCTCTTTGTTAATCACCACCGAGACATTTTCAGCAGAATGCACTTCCAACTAAATCAAAGTATTGTATGTATCCTTAACTTAAAAGGCAAATTTTGTTTCCTTTTTGCCTTGCCTCTAATTTCTGAACAAGTTATTCCCTTGTGGAATAATATTTGTTCACATAGGTCATCTCACCAGTTCTCTGTCAAGCCATAGCCATGCGCAAGTTCAGGCACAAAAGCCTAAACCTGCAGGAAAGCAGGAATGGCTGACATAGGCTGAAGGCCTGTTACAAAATATGTATCTTAATCCCAGGTTAGATTTTGGCTCAGTCTCTGTTCCAAATCATAGTTTGGTACCCTAATTCTCCTCTACATTTCTGGTTTGTGTTGACACTTTAACACACTTCCCCTACTTAACAAGACTCTCAGTAGAACTGTTATTCAAAAAGAAATTTATCCCTCATTTGGAAATACACTTGCTCTTAACGAACAAATTATTTGCATGGACAGTTCACATTATTTAAGGCCTGTGCAAGTTTATTTGAGATGTGCAATCATTTAAATTATAAATAAGGGATGGAAATGAAGTGAAACATGATCTTTCCATTTTTAATTCCTGTAAATAGCATGTGTATCCTCTCAATCCATGCTAAGAGATGCAGAGCAAGGTCTGCAGATTTACAGCAGGATTTTTGCTCCTTCATGAATAATAATAAAAGTATTTGTTTTATTAGTGAGCTGGTGGTTGAATGATTTTCTTGCTGATCCTTTTAAAATACACATTTTCTTTTGGGACTCTTCTGTCTTTTGGGGGTTCTTCTTTGATACCTGGAAGATAAAGATTCAAGACTTATTATCAAAATTTTTGTAAAAATAGATTGTTTAATCAGCCACCCACATCACATTCACAGCTGAAAGCTTGATTTTGGAGTGGTGTGAAAGTAGTAATGAGGAGAATTATAATAAGAAAAGAAATCACTGACAATAAAGCTCTACTAAAAAAATCCCCAAAAGTCAAGCTACTAAGTTCTTCCTGTCATACTCTACTGCCTTTTCAGGGAGACTTTTAGTCTTTAAAATATTTTCAAGAGCTGAAATGAAAGAGTAGGCCAGTGTCCTTTACAGTGACAGACACAGTATGTATCAAGCCATTGTCTGACCTCCCCCCGGCCCCCCCTCCATTGATGGGGATATGAGTTGGGTGTAGAACTTTCAGATTCTGGGGTTTTTGAAGAAACACTGAAATCACCTAGAGGGGTATGGAAATGTTGTCACCCTTGGAAGATGTTTGCATATCCCATAGTTTTTGATCAGATCAAAGTGCATGGCCTTTATTAGTTTATTGCAACTTTACCCATAGGCAGCAGTGACAAATCCCACATCATACATTATCTTTCCAACATAAACCCATCCTTAACAAACAAAATGTGAAACAAAGAGGTACCATGCCCATCTTCTTCCTGTCACATGAAAACAACTATTCTTGTCTCAGTGGTGACCTCTGGGAAGCAAAAACCACATTGCAATTATTAGTGATAAAAATCTGTCTTCCTTTCCCTTGACTTAGTCCTACGGGCCATGAACACACCAGACAGCAGCTGCTGGGAATAGATTGTCCTGGCAGCAGCAGGGGGCAAGAAGGCCATTTCTGTAATGGTTATGGCATGAAATGGATGGGCTCTGACTACTTTGAACTACTTTTAGATGGTCTTTTATGTCTGAACTGAGGCGCTGAAAGACTGAAGGCTCTACTGAACAGCCACTGTTTTATGCCTTTATACATCCTGTAGTGCCGCAGAGCCATTGTCAAATATTAGACACATTTATGAAACCAAGCCATCAACCAGACACAACTATCAGTGCACAGTGGCCCAGGACACCTGAATCGAAGTACTTCAAAGAAGCAGCATAAGTATTTTAAACAAAACAAAACAAAACAAAACAAAACAAAACAAAACAGAACAAAACAGCAAGACAAACTTTTCAGACTGAGATGATGCCCAAATCCTTGTTTTGATAAGGACCCTTAAGTCCTGAGTAATGGAAACAGAAGACCTTGGCTGCAGGAGCATCAAGATAATTAGATACCCACCCCAAATCAGGTATGCAGCTTGGAAATGCTTTGTTTGCACTCTGTTTCCAGAAGTATAACATACAAAATTGAAGTCTCTTTCTATTCTTATATAAATGAAAGCAATAAATTTTTAAAAATCAACACAGTGTTCATAGAAAGTTAATGGAGCTGGCTTATATCTCCTGTTTTTTCAATGTGTTATGTGTACTCTATGCCAATAGAATCTTGTGGGAGGTCCATCGCCTATTGTGGCTGCTGCCAATCATGAACACTCTGCCTCAGAGGCGGAAGACTCCTCCTTCGAGGGGACTTCTGAGGGCGGCACCTCAGTCTAGGATCTGCCCCACCTTCTGGAAAGTTCTTCTGAGTTCGGTACCCCATTGGTTGATGTTCATTGTACCCTCCCCCCAGTTGATTTTATTGGATCCCGGAACCCTGTACCCTCCCCTTTGTCCCTCTCCCATTGGTTGTAACCCTTTCCCCCGCCCAGTTCTCGCCTCTCTTAAAACCCCCTGCACACCCTTGAATCCTCGGAGTTCTCCCTTTGACCTCTCCTGTGTGGATGTCTCGTCCCTCAACCCTAATAAAGGAGAGCCTGGGGAGACCCCCTCTTGCAGCCCTTTGCCTCTCAGCCTCTCTTTGCCACCGCGTCCTGCAGGTATCTCTCCTGGGGCCGCTCCACCTCAGTGCGAGAGATCCGCACCTGCCCTCAGAGGAAGTCTTCTGTGGTCGTTACCTCTCGGGCTTCTGGAGCGTGTGCCTGCGGTAGAGGGCAAACCTGTGTGGGCCAGAGAAGTGCCAACTACAGAATCTCACTACTTTTCAGAGCTGAATTAACCTGCTGTAAAATTTGCAGGCTAGTGTATCTCACACTACAAGAAGAATAGTATATTTTCCATAAATTCACATGCCTTTTAATTATTAAATTAAATTAAGGTCTCATATAAAAATAGCACAGTGGCAAAATAATACCAGAGTATTTTTAGCTTTCATATTTTATGAACATTTCTCTCACATTTCTGCTGGAATGGTATCACTCTGCTTTCTAAAGGCAAAGATACACTGATGGAACTCTAGTTGAGACCTATCTTCACACAGTTTGAATGGAAACATGGCACACTCTGCTGGCAGCACACTTCCCAGGATTTTAAAATAATGCTGTGAGGAACAAAGTGATTTAAAAATGACTAACTACAAGGTTGTTCAGAATTCATTGCTCATTGTCACCATCATAGTGATTCACAAGTTGTTTATAGCTATTTTTTTTTAAATTTTAAATTAGATTAACTTACAGGTACAAAACATATTTAAAACACTTCAGATATCTAAGATACATGGTTAAAATATGTAGTTTGCCTGTAAGCAGATCTTTGAGGATTTTGGGGAATACAATGCAGTCAGCAGAAAGATTTCTCTTATTGTTACAATGCTCAAATCTGGCTCACTTGGGCAATTTAACTCCAAAGTGACTGGATGTAACTCAGATACAGTTTAATGAGAGTTTTACGTTTATCTGCCTTCTGGAGGCTGAAAAGATTGATTTTTACCAGGACTTTAACTTGCCCATACAGGACATGTTCTGTTTGAACCACAAAGAACTGAAAATAGAGTCACCTACACTTCAGAATGCCTCAGAGTAAAGATTTGCTCCATCAAAAAGTAACAAAGTGGACTAGGATAGTAATTTAAGCTTTGTGAGACTAGGAAGAATTCAAGGTAATCCAGTCAGCAGGTTGGGATCATTTGTTCCTGGTGTAACGCATACTGATTCAATTTATTTAAGCTGCATACCCTCCATGTGTTTACAATCTTCCCCACTTCCTAGGAGACCTTAATGTTGTCCCAGAGATTGCTTACTCAGCTGTGTGTTGGTCTGTGTTTCATCTTTATCCCGCAGCTTGATCTTAGCTTGCACTTGAATGTGGGAGATTTTCAGGGATGCTGTCATGGAAGCATTAATCCCCTCTACCTAACAGCTCACATATTGTCTCAAGAACCTTCCCCTCCTTCCCTTTTCCCTGCTGTCTTTATCATTCAATCCTCTGACAAACAGCTTTAGCCCAGGATGCTTTGGGAGACATCTCGAGAAGAAAATCCACCAGTTTTGTGCCAAGCAATCAAATCCACAGACATCACAAATTTAGCCATAGGTGCCTGAAAAAATTATTCTTCGGCCATCATTGGCTGTGTTTTTCTATAATCATGGGCCAAAAAAAGGGTTTTTTTGATTTCAAAAGGGCTCCTCTTGGGTAAGGGAAGAAGTTTTGCTTTGGTTCGTTCTTCCCAGAAGATACTCTTTTCCCAGAAGACTCCGAGGTGAATAAGCTGGCAGTGGAACTGTTCTATGGCACATTTTTGTGTCTCCTGATGTTCTCCAGTTCATAATTTTGCCCATGAGAGAGTGATAGGTACCTCAGAGTGGCGAGTTATTTTCTCCATGGGCATGTGTGTGTTTTGTTTCTTTGAAAAAACCTTACCATCTGAGACCTATTGCAGTGAACTACAGGATCCCAGACCCATGGTGAATTTCAAGCTCCATTCTGGTTTCCCAACAGGTTTTACTTTTTTTTTGTTGGATGTATCACTTGGAAATCCACTTCAGACTAGCTACCGTCGTACCTCTATAAACAATCACTAAAAAACCAAATCATAGATATAATCATTAATTGCCATATGTGATATTAAATGCAAAATATCTCTCTCCTATTAAGTAAATATTAAAAAGAAATCTACGTTTTGAAGTTGAAATTTGTATTTCGCTTTTGAATTTTTAACCTATTTTGCTAATATTTTCAGCCTTCTCAATGCAACAGCACCAGAACCTTATGAGACTCTAGGTTGTGCTGCTGCACTTCAATACTTCTGAAGTTTTGGTCTTTTGCTCTAGCTTGTTTTAAGTCCCATCATGAGTTATGTCTTACCCTTGTTGTAAAACATAACAGAATAAATTCTATTCATAACTGAAATGTTAACTTTTTCTCAAGCTATCTTGAAAATATGGACCTATAGCCCAAGAAATTTCATAGCAGACAGACATCATGCAGTTAAATGGATCCTTGATGTTGCATGATAGCAATACCAATGCATTAATTGTGTTTAATGATGTGTAGTTGCTCTTTGAAATATTTGTGTGGGGTTTTTTCAGTGAATATTATTTATATCATAAATACCACCAACATACATATTTTTAATTGGAGAATTAGACATTTATTGATGAAAGTTTTCTCTACTCTTGCCACAGAATTTTTTTCCTCACATGAATCTCAGACAAGTTCTGTAAGAAACAAAGAGGTATCACTGGCTTGATTTTCTGAGTTGTTGAGCCCTTAATTTCAATGAGAATTGCAAGCCCTTACCCCTCTGAAAGAGGGGAAGTGAAGCGGATTTTGGCAGACTTTGGCCTGCAAGGGAGACAGATTGGCAGTGTCCCTTAGAAGACAGTATTAAGGGGCAAAAGATTCCTGGAAGGCTAGACATTCTTCAAGAAGGAAATCCTAAAAGTGCAGGAGCAGGCTGACCCCATGTGTTGAAAATCGAGCCATCAGGGAAGAAGCCAAACAAGCCTAGCTGAACAGAGAGTTTTGGCTGGAACTCTTCCTAAGCTGAAAGACAGGTATGGGTAGAAGAATGGAGCTCATATAATCCACGGGGAAATGGTCAGAGGCTCGCTGCAACACATAGACACACACACACACACACACAAGTGTATGGGCCTGGATGAGATCCACCCAAGGGTACTGAGGGAGCTGGTAGAATTGCTCACTGAGCCACTCTCCATCATTTACCAGTGATCCTGGCTAACTGGGGAGGTCCCATGACACCCATGTACAAGAGGGGTCAGAAGGAGGATCCAGTAAACTACAGGCCTGTCAGCCTGACCTTATTTCTGGGAAGCGTCATGGAGCAGATAATCTCGAGTGCCTTCACATTGCACGTACAGGGGAAGAGGGGATCAGGCCCAGCCATCATGGGTTTGTGAAAGTTAGATCCTGCTTGACCAACCTTCTTCTATGGCAAGGTGACCATCTTAGTGGATGAGGGAAAGTCTGTGAATATGTCTCTTTGACTTCAGTAAAAGATTTGACACCTCCTCCCACAGCTTTCTCCTGGAGAAAATAGTCTGGAGAAAAGGAGGCTCGGGGTGACCGTACTGCTGTGAAGGAGGTTGTTGCAAGGTAGTGGTTGGTCTCTTATCCCAAGTGATAGGACAAGAGGAAGTTGCATGAGGGGAGGTTTAGATTGGATGTTAAGAAAAATTTCTTCATGGAAGGGGTTGTTAGGCACCAGAACAAGCTGCCCAGGGAAATAGTGGAATCACCATCCCTGGAGGTTTTTCAAAGATGTGTAGATGTGGCACTTAGGGACATGCAGCAGAAATGGACTAGGCAGTGTTAGGTTTGCTTGACAATCTTAAAGGTCCTTTCCATTCTAAGCAATTCTATGACTCCACTTTTGTCTGCCACTAGCTGAAATGCGTAAGACATTTTAATATGAAAGAAACAAATTATGCAGGATGAGAGAAGTTAGACAAGTTAATTGCATCCTTCAGTTTGTAGCATCCATGTAGGTCCTAATTAAGCAAACAATCTTCTTTCTGGAGGTTATGTTGTGAGGGCTGGTCTCACGTGATACTTTGAGTAAAATGCTTGAATAACTTGAAGACTTTTGTACTAGCAGTTGGAGCTCAGCTCATTTTCACCTGCAAATCTCCCCACTAAATATGAGGGCCGCTGAAGCATCTGAGGTGAGGATAGTTTTCACAATTATATTCAAATGCGAATATTTAATAAGACCTTAGGAATACTTAAGAAGAATCACAGCAGAAGCAGGGACATGCTATCTTACTTTCCAGGGTCCGGATTCCCATCTAGAAGAGACCTCATGCAGTGCATCTGCCTTACCGGTGCGCTCAACCAACCCTGGGAAATGGCCTTGTAAAACATCAACTTTTTCTGCACTCTGTCAGTTGTCACTTGCCGTTCCTGACATATTTAAGTGAAACTAATATGCTAAGTCTTTTTGCACTGGAAGTTGCTGTTACTTAGTTTTTGTTAGAAGTGTAATGTGCTGAATGTGCTTTGTTCCGTTAGCATAATGTCTGCTCTCCTGTGCATAGCATATTTAAGATTCCAGACCACACTGATCTGAGGTTTCTCACACATTGCAAAAGTCACAAAAGCACTACATTGATTTTATTTCCAGGAAGGTATATGTAGACCATTCTTGAGGAGTTACATTGCTCATTGTGATTCTTTTGATCTTCCTGTAGGACAAGATGAAACTGAACCACACTAATTATGTGTGTTACCGAGAAAATTATAGGGTTTGTTAGACTGAAAGATTCAAAGCAGGAATCCTGATTTTTACATTCTAATGAGCAATTAGTAAATAACGGTGATCTATTTAACAATAAGTTTTATATGTGAAGGAAATTAATTATTATATTGACAGTGATTTGAGGCAACGACTTATGTAAAGAAATTTCCTTAACTGCAGGTAAAGAACAGATGGGGGTCTTGCTGCCTTATCCTCTCTTTTCAATCTTGCAGCTCAAAGAAGACTGATGCTCCCCTTCAGACTATCAGCTGGGGTCACCTACATCCCTTCATCCCAACACAGCTGTGTAGCCACAGCGAACTGTGGGACCAAGCATTTTACTGGACTCAGATCCTGGGTAACCTGATAAAGCATCCTGACAAAGTAATCTCAGAGGTCAGGACTGGAATAATTTGTTACCCAGATGACAATTTATGAGGCTGCAGAGTTGCCATTCATGCCTCAGATCTGTTTAACAAATGGAACTTAGTGGGGAGTAGTGCCCCAGCCTCCTGCATCCTGCTCTCTGTCCAACCATCCAAAGTGCTTCTTTAGATTTGTAAAGCCAGAATTAAAAATTTGCCTGTGTTTACAGACTAAATTTTGGGGTTTTTTAGAAAAGGAACAGTCAAATGCTCTTCATTGCTGCTATTGATATCCACATTACACTAGTCACCTTTTTTGAAGCTAAAATATGAACAATCTAAGCAGGTGAAAAAACTTCTTCAGAATAAATGAATCACCTCAAACACCTATGATCTTCTTTGTGGTTTTGTCTTTTTCTCTAACACAGAGGAACCTGAAGTTATTCGTTTGTAAAAAGGAGCTTATTAAAATGTAACATTGAAAATGCAATTTGCCACTAAGGAGAAAGGCAAAGAGAAGGGCAACAAAGCACAGAGGAACATAAAACTGTGATGTACTTATTGAACCATTAAAAGCAAGTCCTCTGAAACTGCCTACAATGTTAAATGTTTTCCTTGACAGTGCTAATTTGCTGCAGAGATAATGGGCTGTGAGACCCCTTATGGAGTACTTGTGTGCTAGTATGGGCTGCATAGAAGAATGGTGGTGAGAAGATTGAGGGAAGTGATCTTACCCTGTGTTGGCAATGGTCCTGCTTCATGTGGAAATTTGAACTAAAAACCCTCTCCAATCCCTCTCCAATATTTCTGTTATTGTATATGTGTATATGTTACATTGCATATATGTATAGGTATATATTTTACAGCACATCCTCACCTGGGCTGCCCTGCCTTCACTGGACCTAGCTGGAATGGTTAGTCAGTGCAAAACACTTGAAATGCTTTCACAAGCTTATCTGTAATATCAGGTTTCCATATCAACAAAGATCTACATTTTTAAAGCCAGAATATATTTTTCATCAAAATTCTGTTTCTATTTTATTCTAACTTCAACTCAGAATAAAAAAAGCAGTTTTGAAAAGCTGATATGGAATGGAACCAACATCCTCAGGTTAGTGTTCATCTTGCCTTATTGGTAGCTCTGGAATACTGGATTTCAGCGTTTGGTTGTTGTGTTAATGCTTGTGTTTTATTCCTCCTTTTCTTTGCATTATCTTACTTAGTTTGCAAGGTTTTTGTAGTAAACACTACCAGTTTACAAAGCATGAAGCAAAGTTACATTGCTATGGAGATGTTGCTATAATGGTAATACCTTATTATGTATCAAGAGAATAGAATATTACACTCCCTGAGAGGAAGACACATATGAATTCTGACAAATGCGAAGGGCAGTGCAACATGAATATTTAAACAGAGACATAAAACATAAAAAAATATCCAACAACATCTGTTTCATAAGAATTTTAGGTATACAGAGTGAAACACTGAACATTAAAGAAACATTGCTGTTGATGCTATTTCAAAGTTTATGTAATTTATATACGATGAACATTGTTATTACGGTCATGGTGGTGTGAAATTAAAAAGTGAGAGAGAAAAAGTAAAGGATGCATTTATCCATAACCAGCATCTGCAGTGAACCTCAACATTTTGTAGAGTCTCTGTGGATAGGTGAGCACCTCAGGACAGATGCTGAAAAACTTGGATGTTCTGAATTGCATGGTTAAGGACTTCCAATGAAATGGCAGACAACTCTATGAAATGGAAGACCTGGAGCTGACATGACAAAGGGTAGATGGGGATAGAAAACATCCTGTACTCTAAACATTCTCCAAAATAAGCAGTTTCACCCAGCCAAGATTGGCAGCTTCAGTAGTCACCACATCTAGAGACCTGTGTGAAGATTAGTGCTGGAAAAGGAAGACATGGTGGTGGTGTTAGGAAGCCTTTCCCAAATCATCACAGCAATGGGTTGCACCATCCTGCCTATCTGAATTTACCTGGCTCACCCAAATGTTGGAAGAGTAAAATCATCAGGACCTGTGCACATTTGTGGAGCAGACAAGCCCGTTTTTATTTATCCCTCCTCCTTGACTTTCCTGGAGTGCAGCACTCAATAAAACCCTGTGTCCTCAGGTCACTTTTATGGCTTCTGGGCCATCACTGCATATGTGACCCTAGGGGAAAATTTGACTGTTTTTGAAAGCTATTTTTGAAAGTTGTTTCACAGCACAAGTCATACACTGAGTATTTAAATTAGCTTCACAGGAAATGTGAAGGAAAGAAACAAAATAACTGATAGTATTTTAGGTACAGAAAGGTACAGATAGTTTTAACTATAGTTATAAATTTGTGTGGATACTCCAAAACACAAAACGATTGCCTTTCTCAGTGACCACAAACAGGAACAGGGGAACAGAGGTCTTCCTGATTGTTACCCCCTCATGAGTCTCGGGTGTCTGGCTCTTCTGCATGACCGTTTTCCTGCTAGCTTAGGTGACCCAGGCTGGAAAGCACAGGAGCAGTGCCACTGGGAAAATTACACTGCAGCTGAGGGTTAATATCCAGAGAGCTCTAGTCTACAGAGTGTGACAGCCTCCTTGTTAGCAATGGTTTATGGTATTCCCTGATCACCAGACAAGTTCTGTTCAGTAGGTTGGTAAAAAGCAAGAAAGGGCATAATTTTCCAATTAAAGTCAACACAGTGTTAGACTATAAGCTCTTCAAAGCAGGGGCATGGTCACACACTGGAGGGGTCATTCTGGCTGGAGCCATGCCTCATACTGTAGTTCAAATAATGGAAATATAGAATGTACAGTGCTGTCCAAATGGAGAAGCCAAGAAGGATACAGGTTCATTTTCACTTTCCAGATGAATGAGATCTCTGTGCAAAAAAATCCAAACTGGATGTGAATCCTGATTTGGGACATCTGTTCATACACATAACCAATGTCATTGTATAGCACACATCCCCTGCTTCTAGCAGTGCCATGTAAAAAACCCACAACTGGAGGACATTGTTTAAGTAATGATCAGCTTAGGTCCTCTTCCATGCAACTGCACATGCACAGTCGCAGAAGAAAGAAAGCTCCTTGTCCAGTGTGGATCATGTGGCTGTATTCAGCAGGCGACCTCTCTCAGCAGCTCCAGAGGCTGGCTTCTGCCCAGGCAGCCTAATGCACCGTCAGCTCATCCATACCACAGCCATCCTTGTAAATGATTAGTTGTTAGTTCATTTCACCAACATCACTGATGGACAGTGCGTTAGGAAAACCTGAAGCACTCCTGAGAAGTGGGAAGGAAATTCTCATGGCTGTTTATCACCTTCTCTGATCCCTTCATGTAACTTCATGTAACTATTTCAGAGAACTTAATTATTAACTTTCAGTATTATTCAGTGATTTCTGCTTTTCCTTGTTTCTTGTGTGAGATTAATTTTATATTTAATTACCTAATGTATTATTCACCTTCTAAGCCTTAGAGCAATCATGTTTCATTTTGTTAATCTCCCTCCAACACTACTTTCCTGCCTCCAGCTTGGTGTATTGAGTTTCACAGCGACTCTACCCTAAATAAGCCAGTTCCTTACACTCACACTGAAGCTGTTTTTTGTTCCCATGATGTTCTGCTCTATTTTGACAAAGTCAGTGCACTTCTTTGTACGCTCATCTTTCTTGAGGCTTTTTGTCTTTAGCACTCTCCCTTGAAGTCGTTAGGATATGTTTTATGGAGGAGGAGATGACTTTGCAAAATATTTCAATTGCAAGGGAAAAAAGCTCCAAAGTTTCAGAGAATCAGAAAAGCCTCTGTAAGCAACAGACTCTTGGTTATTTCTGAAGGGAGCACATTTGCCAGGGCTGTGACCCTGCTCTGGGACTTCTTCCCAAGCCCCAGGAACTGGGGCAGCTCTGGTTGTTGTTGTTTTGGGGTTTTGGGTGAGTCTTGGATACGCTGAAGAGTTTCTACCAATTGATCATACTGTGTGAGCAGGGACACCAAGGCAAGAATCTTTTCAGGCCTAACTTTGGGCTCCCATGAATACCTCTCTCATTACTGATGAAGGCATTCCCTTGACATCCGTGGTGGTGACAATGTTTAATTTCACAAATAATTATTAGTCAGCCACTCATGCTCGAGAAGACAACAGCATGATACATCCTCAAGGTGACTTGTCTCTTGGTGAGACTCCTCAATGAAAGGGGTCTCCTGGTGGTCCATCTGCTGCCTAGTCCTCCATAATATTCTCCTTTGGGTAACTCAATGGGGTTTTCTCACACCAGTCCCACAGAAAGTTGAGAGGCTTATAATGAATTTAGAAATAGAAAAATGTATTCACTAGTTTGCAATTTCATATGGTGAGTTTGCAGATGGAATGGGATTTGGGCTCAGGATTTTTGTGAGAACTGTGTTACTAAGCACTGGAAACCTGGCTTCAAACATCAGCAAAAATACCAGGGTTTCTAATTGCAGTAGAAATAGCCCTGCCCAATCAAGGGAAAAAAGAACAATCAGAAATGCAACTGCTTCCTAAGAATGACATAGTGAAACCACAGCATCAAAGAAAAGTCCTTTAGCAGCTTTAAATTGGACTGAGTGCTGAAATGGCTATTCCTTGGTGACAGTGATACTGATTTAGAAACATAAGCACATTGTAAACCACTAGATTTTGACTATGGAATCAGTCAGTTGTATCCTAATGGCATTTTGTCCTTTATTCTTCAAAACAGCTAGCATTCACATATGTGCCCTGAGGAGGCAGCAAGCAATTTCAGACTTCTAAGTTTCTGCAGATTTTGCACACAGATTTTTATGGCAGGGGATGAAGGGTCATACTTTGAGACGTTCACACTGGAAATGTTAAATTTAATATACACAGCAGATAATAGAACAAGTACTAGCTTTTGGAAGGCTTAGGTACCTCACATTGGAGAGTGTGGGTCTTGTGGGTCAGAATAGCTCTAATTCTCCAGCAGATTATTTTCTTTTGAATCAATCCACCTTAAATTAGTAGCAAAATCTTGCAATTCCTACCTCTGTATTTTTCAGGGTCACTCCTACATGTTCAACATGAGCAGTCACAGTGAGGGTTTGTCTACCACGACACAGAGTCAGACAAACTCTGAAAGGCAAAACAAGCTAGAGGACACAGTGAATTCCGGGGGAAGGGGCAAGGGTTATGTCGATCAGTGACCTTTATGCATTTGCTGAGGTAGACTGAAATTAGGGTACTTTTCCCTGACAGACCTGTGAGCCTGTTACTCAATGTTGCAACCAGTACTCTTGTTACTATTCTCACCTCCTTCCTGATCTGAAACTTTTCCAGATAGTGCACCCCAGGCACCAGTACAGGCTGGGGGCTGACCTGCTGGAAAGCAGCTCTGTGGAGAAAGAGCTGGGGGTCCTGGTGGGCAACAAGCTGTCCATGAGCCAGCAGTGCCCTTGTGACCAGGAAGGCCAATGGTATCCTGGGGTGCATTAGCAAGATGAAGGAGGTGATCTTGCTCCTCTACTCAGTCCTAGTGAGGCTGTGCCTGAAGTGTGGAGCATGTCCAGTGAAGGGCCACAAAGATGATTAAGGCTCTGGAGCATCTTTCTTATGAGGAAAGACTGAAAGAGTTGGGCCTGTTAAGTTTCGGGAAGAGATGACAGAGAGGGGACCTCATTCATGTCTGTCAGTAACTGAAGGGAGGGTGCCGAAAGGATGGACCAGGCTCTTCTCAGTGATGCCGGGCAATAGGACTCGAGGCAACAAGCAGAAACTGATGCACAGGAAGTTCCACCTGAATATGAGGGTGAACTTCCTTACTGCGTGGGTGACTGAGCACTGGAACAGGTTGCCCTGAAGGGCTGCGGAGTCTCCCTCACTGGAGATACTTCAAGAACCACCTAGACACAATTCTGTGCCGTGTGCTCTGGGATGATCTGTTTGAGCCAGGAGGTTGTGCCACTGTGGTCCCTTCCAACCTGCCCCATTCTGTGATCCTGTGATTCTGTGAGTGTCTGGGCTCTCTCTAGAGTACAGTCCAGCTCCATGATAACCACCAGTGAAGAACACACACTGCAGTTTCATCTTGCAACCCAGGAAGAAAAAACCAGCTTTTTATGTCTGTGGTTCATGTGCACATGTTCACATGTGGTTCACTTAGAAAAGAAGTCAGAGTTGCACCTTCCAGTGATGCTATCTATACAGATAAAAGTAACTGGTGCATCTGGAAGGCCGTATGTCTCTGTGGTCTCTGATGAGGTCAAATGAAGAGGGGTGGTGGTGGTGGTGGTTGGACATCAAGTCAAGATGATAAAAATTCAGGAGTGTTCTGTAATCCAAGTACAGGATGGCAACAGTTAGACATGGCACTCACACTAAAGATATCACCAGGCTTTGCACAGTAATGGTAAAGGATTACACTAAACACAGCAAAGAAGACTTGAAGTGTAAAGACACATGGTAGCTGAGAAAGAGGGTTCCCCATTCAGCAATGTTTGAGGTTTACCATCCATCAGCTGAAACAAGAAAATTAAAATATGGAAGATATTCCTGAGATAAATGTTTTTCAGTTGACTAGAACTATATTTAGGCCAAATCATTGGTATCAAAGCAACTTGTTTCAATTTTCATAGGTTTTAAAATGTGGCTTTTTAAGTATAAATCAACTGTGCTGTATAAGCAAGTCATTCTCAAGTGGAAAATGAGAATTTTCCCTTGAAAAAGGGTCAATACATTACATTTGGATGTTTTCTCCATATTTTTAGGTTGCAGGATTCTCAGGAACAATGTAGTTTTCAGTAAATGTACATTTTGCTATGAAAAAATTCATAGTCGAGAAACTGCTAGTCACATCCCAAGACAATTATACAGCCACAATATTAAAGCATGACACATTACCATTTTATTAAAGAAATTAAAAGCCAGAGGCAAACAGACAGTACCGTATTATAATGTAGGAATATTAGCATTAGAAGGCAGTGTGGGACCCTGTGAAGCATATTGATGAAGATCAGCACGTGCTAATCATATATTAGATACATAGAAAGGAAATGTGGGCTTATCTTCAAGGTTGTATAACCTGTCATATGCAAGATTCAGTCTCACCTTAGAAAAGACTTCATGGCTAATTAAATTTAAGATGCAGTACAGAGGGTTAGCAGGTGAAGAGGACTGGTATACTGGAAAAGGAGAATGTATGAAATTAAATGCCACACCTTCCTATGAACCCTGACTGATGGGATCAGGTTTGCAATTTTGAGAACAGATATCAAGGGTGCAAAGCTGTCAATAAAATTATCATCTGGATATTTTATAATCTATAATGATGCTATTTTCAGGGTGATTGCTCAGGAAGGACTCCCATCCATTTGATAATACTGTATGTTATTTCCCTTTACTGTATACATGTTGTATTTTACTGTATTTTCATATTTACATGCATGTATTGAAGATAAACATATTTGAAATTATTACTGTCTTCAAATAAGTATATATTTGCAATAAGATTTTAATTATTTTAAAGTAAGAATGTAGCTGAAATGAAAGTCTTAGAAGTTATTGTAATGGAAAGAGACATATGAACTGATTTGAATTACAAAAATTCAAGCTTCTTCCTTCTTCAACAGCTGCCTTCAAATTTCTTCTAGAAGTATGAAATCTGCAATTTAATTCACTTGCTGCAGAAGTTTAGTTCAGCTGCTGAGGTATTTCAGGCCTTGGCAACAAAAACCTAAAAATAAGGATTCCATATTAATACAAATTTGGCAAAAAGCTATCTGGAGAATTGCTGTGATTGCTCTATGACACCTTTGTCTTTTAAATTTTGTTTGCAATACAGCGTGGTGTGAATAACAACAGTCCATTCCAGTTTGCTTCTCTTTATTTATCTTCCCTCCTCACCAATAAGGATGGAAGTGAGATGCAGGATGGAAGCTGTTCTTTCCCTTCATCATTTCAGAGAATAGTTTTATGGTTTGTTTCCTACCACTAAAAAGATTGGATATGAAGTAATATTCTGTCCAAAGATGCTGGGAAAATGCTTTCCTGCTCTGATTAGTTTTAACTGAAAGGTCCCTATCGTAGTACAAGGTTGCTTCTTTCGTAACACCTTTTTGTTACTTTCTAATATTTTCTTATGGCTTTTCCAATGCATTGATTGCTAATTTATTTCCTTAATTTTCTGCTTCCATTCTTTCTTTATTATTTTATGTCTTCTGGCTTAAGAAAATGTAAACATAGTTGACATTTTGTAAACAGTGCATATAAGATGAATGGTAGTAGCGAATTTTTATTAAATACACCCTCAACTATTTGTTTTCTAGTTCATGGAATACAGCTGTCTCTGTACATGTAAATACCATTAACACTTCCAGGAGCTATCACATGCATCAAGGAAAATGACATTCTTTCCTGCATTCTTCTCTTTTAAGTATTAGTTCTATGTATTCTGTTTTATTGAAGAGTCAGGAGGCCGTAACACTCAAAGTAAGCTTTTCCTAGTAGAGGCAAGTAACCCATCTTCCAGTCAATGTTTTATTATTTCTAGTTTCACTATTGCATCATCTAGTTGAGAAACTTTGTGACATTAACAATACAGACACATTTGCAGTTAATTTGGCACTTCAGTACAAACATGATGATTAAGTTTTCAGGTCCTGATTAAGACAATGAAACCTAAACAGCTGAATTACAGCAGAAATCATTGCCACAGTCAAGCAAGGGGTGCTCTCACCAGAACAGAAATCTGTAATATTTTTGTCTCATTCTGTTCTTGGCTCTTAAAGTGGTATGTGTACGATGAAAGAAGATAGCTATATAAACAAAAAAAAATCTAAAATGGTACTAACAATGAATGAAACGGATAAAGAGACTCCGTAGATTATTTGAAAGATTACTAAAGTAGAAACATCTTTTGAAGTAACCTTGCCTTCTTTTCTGGTGGAATACTTCATTCTCCACATATACTTCTGCAGTTACCGCTGGCTCTGCATCTCTTCACTGTTGCCACATTGTCTGGCTGGACCAGCTGCTGGAAGCAGTTGAACCTATTTGGCAAGTTCCAGCAGACGTCAAAGACTATTCACTCCAGAGGATGCATACAGCATATGTGACCTCCAGAGTCCATGGAATTTAAGAGACTGGGTCTGCCTCTCAGAAATAGGTTGCACACACAAGGAGGATTTAACAGGAAAGCCCTTGAGGAATGCAAAATTTGATGCAAGGAACAGGAATAACAGACCAAAGAGACTGGCAGATTTTCTGGGTCTTCCAAAATTGAGAAAACACATTTAGGATACAGGTGGTGAATAAATTAAATTCTCCCAAGAGACAGAACTCCTGAAGGTTCCTTGAAACTAAATCAAGGCAGATTTGTCTCATTAATTCTTATTAGTGGCTGGTTACAGACAGTGTGATTGAGCAGGAAAATGTTAATGTTTACAATGGCTGACTGTGCATTAAACATAATTGAAAGTTGATGCTGCTTAGGGAACTGGTTCATGCACTTAAAATCAACATTAAAGTTCTTACATTTTTATTTCAGTTCCTAATTCCTTCTCATAGCCCAAAGTTCTTCAACATCTTAACAGAATAATTCTAATAAAAAGCATACTGCTTTCTTTTGATGATGGAAAGCATTCCTTGTTTAATAACTTACTTGAATTTGTGTCATTATTGCTGCTTGCTTAATATAGATGTTCTTTTAGTAATCTGTGGGTCCATTAGTTCCTGTACCTTTTTTTTTTTTTTGGTGAAATCTTTTGAACATGCTGGTCATTTTCAACTAGTTGTGGCAGCAGGATTAAAGATAATCTTTTTACTAAACGTTTTGTGAAAATTGGTAGTGCTTACACTTTGAAAGCCACGTGAGGTCACCAGGCTTATGTTCACTGCCTGGTCAGGCAGCAAGGCACCACTTGGGACAGGCAAGAGTGGGCACCACCACTTTTTGAGTTCAGTAGTAAAGCAAGAAGAAGAATCTCCCCAAGAGAAAGTGGGAAGAAGAGGAAGTAAGTGGAAGAGTGTGTGCTAGGACTTAGGGCAGACGCATACAAATAAGAGACTTAGTTCTATTATATCCACAGTAAATGGAATTGCTTGGTTTTCCCTGGATAGAGTATTGCAAATGAATTTCAAAATGTAAAATAGCATATATAAGAAAAGTGTTTCTGAATATCTACAACACATGCATAACTCATCTTCCCCTATAACCCCATGCATAACTCCATGCCTCCTTCCTTTCCCCTTCCTTCCTCTCTTTTCCCCTATTGCCTCTTCCAAAGCCCCTTTCAGTATAGAGTCACTGAATTAGCTTTCCCAAAAGTAGAGCAAAATGTGGTATAAGTGTATAATAGCTAACAGCAAATAAGACCAAAAGAATTTGGACTCAGGGGCTTCTTGGTCAAACAGAAAAATTAATTGGAAACCCAAGGAGACTTTATAGAAGTCTCCGGCAATTTCAGAGATAATGCTTTGGGCAAATATTATCAACTTTTAAAATAAACAGCATCATGAGAATAATAAAAATTTACGCAGAATTTCATCATGCAAATTCAGGAAAATCAACTCTTCCTGATTGGGTTCGACGATGGTTGGTGCTCCTCTGAACCAAGATCTCCTCCTCTCTTGAACACAGAGCATAAAGAACAGCAATGGTCACCAGCTCCCAAAGGCTTCTTCCCTGTGCAGCTGACTAGAGATCAGAAGTAGAACTAGAGCCCCATGGTCACACCTGGATTCAGGGGGTTTTCCCTTGTCGCCAGCCCCTTGCATTCAAGGACAGGATCTGAAGATATATTTCAGGGTCCTTTCTCTTTTTTCAATCGTGAAAAGATGATAGCTGGACCTAGGCCCACTGGAGCACTGCACATTCTGTGGTCTCGTTGCTTCGCATCTGGTTAATTCCTTCTGAAACTGCTGTTGTCTTCAATACAGAGTTAAGGCTATGAACCAACTCCTTTTTAGTATAGTGATATGAATCAAACTGTATTAATGAATTAACTCTACTGTGTAGGAGAGCTGTGGGTTACATATTATTGTGATTTGTTTCCTTTTCTCAGAAGATATAGCAGGTTACCTTTTAATTGCATGCCTGTGTTATTTTTGGAAATTGTTTTTTGCTTTGTCAGTCACATTCTCTTGGTCTACCAGCAGAGTGTGCTGACTCACAAGAGCAGCGTTTTTCAAGTAAAAGGCTGAGAGGAGATTTGGAATAGAAAAAATCTTAGCCTAGTAAAAGGGGAAAAAAAAAAGCTTCTCTTTAGGGTCAGTTTTTTACCTCTGGTGGCCTTAGAAATTCTTTTTTTTTAGTCACCCAAACTGACTGGGTGATGATAAAAATCAGAGTAGATATCCTAACTTTAAAATTTGTGTTTAAATTTCAGGATAAATGGAAAATAAATAAGCTTTAGATTGAGTGAAACTCCCTCCAAATATTTCTCAGGTTTTGTTTCCTCAAAGTATTTTGTTCCAAAGATACTAAATTTTGCTCCGTAATTGTTTGGAAATGCTCTGCTTGTTTGGAAATGCTTTTTTGTTTCATAATGTGATGATATTTGATTACAATGCAAATACAAACCATTAATCACTTTGTTATTTAATACTAACTGAAATTAGTTACTTCCTGCTTTCAGATAACCACCCTTAGACTAAATGTAGTGACATTAGTAGATCCCCCAGGACTCCTTGTGGTAGGGCAGATCTGGAGAGAGCTGTAGAGTGCAGCTGGCTTTGCTGTGTGCATGTGACATTTGGGAGTCTGGGCAGAAGCTGGTTAGAGACATGTTGCCACCTCAGTGATAAATCTTTAGTTAGCAATATAACACATCGACCAGCTAGCGCAGAACTGGATGCAGGGACAATCTCTGGTTGCAACAGCAACTGGGTAGAAATCATACCTGCTCTACACTTAAAGCTAAGGGGTTTTTCCTGCTTTATGGTGGTCCCTGTGTCACAGTTCAAAATTTGCAAGTGTTTTCGAAGTTTGAGGCTTACTAAATGTGCACATGGAAGCTTTGTGTTATTTCCTGTAACCAAAGAAATGAGAATAGCATTTTATCTCAACTGTTTCTACCTGACTAAGTACTAGAATCCTCTTGGTCCTGAATTGTAAGGTGTGGGCTGTCTTCTCCAGCTGAGAAGCTTCATGCTTAACCATCAAATCTTCCTCTCCTACTGCTTCTAGGCAACAGCTGACTCCAAAGAAAAATCAGAGGAGTTACAGCCCACAAGATGCACACCCACATGAATATGAGAGGTTGCTTGAGGGTTTTCAAAACATGGAAAAGAAAGCTAGGTGACTTGAGAAAGAATTTGAATTGCATACTATTTCAACTTATTGACACTTTCAAATAATTTTCTATTCCTATAATTCTGAACACTGACTGTAAATAATATATATCAGAATACTATCCCAAGACAAATGTATAAACTCTTAGATATCTGAAGATTTAGTTGAAGTGTCGAAGATGCTTTATGCACTGATTTTTATACAACTGATCATCTTTAGACTCCAGGTTGTCACTGGAAAAGCAGTCCCAGATATTTGCACTTGACATCTGCTGACATGGGCCAAGACTTATTCCATCAAACTGAGGAACAGTGGCACCCCATCCTCTTTTATTGTCATAGAATCACAGAATTATAAAATCTCCTGAGTTGGAAGGGACCCACAAGAATCATCGAGGTCCAGCTCTAGGCCTTGCACCTTAAAAAGCACACCATGAGTTATTATAAGTCACATTCACACTGTGTGTTATACAGGGGGCAAAAGTTAGGGTTTAACTTCTAAAGCAGCTTGCATTTAAGCTGACAAGCCTTAAATTTGAGGCCTTCACCTGGCCATTGACCCTAGAACAGACACTGAGTGAATCCAGCTTGTGTTTAGGTACTTTATACAAAACAACTGCAATAATGTAAGAATGGTCAACCTTATTCTACCTGAAAATTGTTTCTGCCACGTTTTGGGCTGATTTTGCTATGACCTTTTCCTGATCCTCTACTAAACACCAGAAGCAAGTCAGATTGAATGGGGCTCTGGGCAACCTGACCTAGCCTAAGATGTCCCTGCTCATTGTGGAGGGGTTGGACTAGGTGACCTCTAAAGGTCCCTTCCAACCCAAACTATTCTATGATTCTATTCGAAACATATTTTCCCTCAGGCAATATTCATTGCCATGTGTCACTAGTACATTTTAGAAGTTATTAAATGGCTATGGAAGTAGGTAGAAGTAAATTAGCAACCAGATATTCCCTTAAGGTTATGCAAAGGGTAAAATGTTAAGGAACGCCAAGAAGGGATTGCTCACTAGTTGCAATCTTACTGCAACTGGTGATATAATAAGAACATTACTGGTTTAGCCTGTGGCCCTGTAATTCAAGGATCAGCTGGAGAGCAGAACAATGACTGCATGACACAACTGGTCTCCATCCTGACTTATGTATTAGATATATTGATTGATACATCAGCAACTGCTTGAATTTCTCTGTTTGAAAGCTAATACCTGACAAAAAGACAGCTAAGGGTCATACACAAAGCATATAAAAATCCACACAGAACACATGGTCTGGATGTGTTCCAAACTTACCTTGGGACATCCTAAGCTTCGATGGACTGGAATCCCCTTTAGAGATGCATCTTTCTCTCTGTCAAATATACAGGTGGAAGTGTTATATTTAACTATCCTGACTAAATACATAAAGTTGTGAGGGCTGAATCGAGGCAGAATCTAGCTAGTCTTCTCTTTACTATGTAAAAGATTCACTGGCACTACTGCACGAGTCTTGGTTGGAGGATATAGTCATAACTCATCTCAAACCAAAACCACCAAAACTTTAAGTGTTCGTACATGTCTGCGTAACTTTTTTCTAGTTTTCAGGTTAAATCCAAAACAAATAAACCAGTTTAAGAACAGCATCTTTAGTGATATGTTATTCACAGTTGAAAAGGTCAATTTTTATCAGGAATGTAACACATTACAGAATCTGTCAGGACCCCAAGGCCACCAATAGACCTTAATGGCCTTGACCAGCCTCATCGGCAACATCCAACCACTCTCTCTGCCCACTGCTCCAAGAGCTCCTTTTAGGTTCACCTGTAGCCATTAGATCAGGTTATCTAGGGCTCTGTCAATCCAAGTATTTTATATTTTTAATGAGGGAGTTTTCATAACTTCTCTGGGTAACCTTTTCCAATGTTAAATTGCTCTGATGATGAAGAATTTTTTTCTTATATCTCACAACAGAGAATAGTAGAATGGTAGAGTGGTAGAACTCAGACTCTTGAAATTTATTAAACTTTTCCAGCAGTTGACATTTGTTTGTTACTAGGTGTTTTCCAGTGGGTGCAGCTGTGTAGTTTATGTGTTGAACCAGATGCACAAGTGGTGTGATCCTGACTTAAATGGTATAAATCCTTTTCATTTTCCTGCTTTGGTATCTGTAACTGGAACTTTCATTTTTCTCAGCAGAGATGTTGATTGGCTAAAGGTGTGCCTAAACTTCTGGGGAGGAAACCATCAACAAAAATCAACTACGTTTCTGTAGTAAAACACTAAAGAAAGCCATCAGGTTACTGCCACTGCTGCTATAACACAAAATTCTTATCAAGTGATGGAGGTCAGGTCAAAACATAGTTGAGTCTTTCCATCCAGGTTGTTGGGTGTAAAATCCCCTCCTGAAAAACACTAAATTTTCAGACCTGGGAAGATGTTAAAACCCATTGTTATTGCTGAGGTGATAGAGAATGTATTTGTATTCACCAATTGTTTTACAATTGTTCTCTTCCTTTTTTTGGTTTTTGTATTGTCTTTTATTTTTATTTTAGATGAGTACTAACATCACACAGAGAAACCATTGCTTGGGACAAGAAGCTGCACACTATTCGTTTCACACTGTGCTGTTTTTACGTGCTTAGATGAAAAAAGCCATAATTAGCCAGACCTTGCTTTTTGGCATGTTTCCTGGTAGACTAGGGTGAAAATATCCCATTGACATGGCCTGGTTCAGAAGGCCTCAGGTGATGCAGATAGTGATCCCATGGCATCTTACTTGTTCATATCTCAACCTATATAAGCAATGCCTATTTATCAGATTAAAAAATGAAAAGGCATTCATTGATGACTCTCATTTGCCTTCATTCATAGAATTCTAGTTTTATTTTGTTAGCCATAGTTCTTTAGATCTCTTTGGTAGTTAAGCATAGATTACTTAAAGGAAAGCCTCTATTAACAACAATAATGTTTGAAATATTTACTTAGCTAGAGTCACTGACTATGAGATGACTGATGAGCCATTTTATCTTTTCAGATCAAATGGTAATAAAGTGCGTGTTCAAAAATCAGGTCTTTCCTACAGTCAGCCTATAAGTGAGACAAGTAGAAATACATAAACTGAAAAGAATCCAAAACATCCACTAACTTTTGTATTATATCCTAGGGGAAGAATCAATTGCGTGACGGTTTAGCTGGAGAGATGGGAAAGAAATGTTAATTGTTAGAAATTTGAATTTAGTTATCCTCAGTCTGTCTCCTTTCTCCCAAAGTAAAAGTTTTGTGCAAAATTTTCAGTAAGCCTGTCCATTTCCACCCACAGGGAAGAGCTCAGCTGCATTCCTCTGTTCAGTCCCTTCCATTTTACTCTTCTCACTCTGTTGGGTCAACAACATTGTTTTGCTCAGTTTTTCCCTTTTGTGTCCTAAAATAATTTTGTTCTCCTCTTCTTTAGCCCCAATTGCCACTTTCTTCTTGACTTAGTGTTGTTGTGCCCAAGACCATTCAAATCTCACCTCGTTTCAGTTTTTTTCATGTGGTCATCAAAATTTCTTCCATTTATACAGCACTTTTATGAGACAAGATTTCTCCAAGCCCACTCTGAATCTCTGAAAGTATCAAAAGGGCAATATCAAAAATTGCCACCACTTTCAAAAGGATAAATGAAATATTACAAACCTTCTGATTCTTCTCGTTTGGGTGGCTGAAAGACTTGTCAGATTCACACAAAGTCCTTTGGCAGGAATCCCAAAGAACCTCACTCAAAGTGCTTGCTCAACTTTTGTTCTCTAAAGTGGCCAAATCAACTCAAAGTCCAGTTTCTCTACAAAAACTGCAACTTCACACAAACTAAAAATCCATTAATGGTTTGGCCAGGAAATAAGTTTGATTTAATATATATATATGCAGTGTTTATCAACAAATTCTCCAAGATGCTGATGCTATGGAATTCCAAATAGTGGCAAGTTGTATTATTAGAATTTATTACGGTTTTTAATTTAGAAAAAAGTCTCAAAACTGCTTGCTATGCTATAGAGAGGCAATTTTTTTTTTCCAGAGCAAAATAATGTCTTTGGACACAAAACTGAATTCTGATGCAGAGAGAGAGAGGACAGTCCTGGGAAATAAGAGTTATATCCATAAATGAATCATTAGAGCATTAAGAACAGAATAAGAACGGTGCCTCACTTTGATGAATGCTCTTGTGGCTTTTGTAGGCAATCACTTCTCTGAACCTTCAGTAATTCTCTTTCTTTGAACTCAGAACAGGACTAAAGCCTTTTCTGTCTCAATTTCTCTGCCTAGTAAGCAGGAAAAACACAAAACATGGTACAGGCTGCTGCTCTGGAATGTGGTCTTGCCAGGGTTCAGCTTAGCTGAGGAGCGAAACAGCCCATGTGTGTAACCCTACAGACCTTTAGTTGACTTTAATTGCCAGATAAGTATTAATTCTTCTAGGAGAAAACATTCCCAGCATCATCTGTGCCATAGCCTGGTGATATAAATGGACTCTTTCCCTGCTCATCCTTTCTACTCTGCTAGGAAGTGGCAAACTCCTGAAAAACTGAGTGTGGGAACCGCACCACTGGTAAGTCAGAGACAATGACAAATAAGGCAGCCCTATAACTGATAACTTATGTCCTGCAGTTGTACCTGTGCTGGCTTTGGCAGGGATACAGTTAATTTTCTCTACCATAATTGATGTACGGCTGTTTTGTATTTGTGCTGGAAACAGTGTAAATAATCCAGCAATATTTTAGCTATTGCTGAGCAGTGCTTGCACAGCCTCAAGGTCTGTTCTGCTTCTCACACCGCCACACCAGCAAGTGGGATGGGGGTGCAGGAGGAGTTGGGAGGGGAGACAGCCAGGACAACTGACCCCAACTGACCCAAGAGATATCCCAGACCATACGGCATCATTCTCAACATACAGAGCTGTGGAAGAAGGAGGGGGATGTTTGGAGTGGTGGCATTTGTGTTTCAAAAGTCACCCTTATGCACGCTGGAGCCTTGCTGTCCTGGACACAGCTGATCCTCTCCCTGATGATGGGAAGTAGTGAATGAATTCTTTTTCTTGCTTTGCTTGCGTGCACAGCTTTTGCTTTACCTATTAAAATGTGTTTATCTCAAACAGGAGTTTTCTCACTTTCACCCTTCTGATTCTGTACCCCATCCAGCCTGGGGAGGAGTGAGCAAGCAGCTCTGTGAGGTTGAGTTGCCAGCTGGGCTTAAACCATGACAGTACCTCAAAGCCGTCATAGAAGTGATGGCCCAATTTTTCTGCATGCCAATACCAAATGGCAATCTCTTGGTATGAAGAGTTTACAATCAAATACAGATCAAGATAGAACAAATACTACTGTTTTCTCTATTTTGCCAGAAGGAAGTACAATGTCTCCTGAGAAGGGCACACGGATCATTTGTAGTTTATGCTGAAATTAGCTAAAGCTGCACCTCTCCATCTTCAGCAAATGCAAGCTACATCCTTGCCCCAGTGGCAGGTGCCAGTTGTGTCACCACAATATGGGAGAACAAAGAATCTTTGTTGGATGAAATCACAAGAACTTAGATTTTTCTAGATCGGGTGTCTGAACCAAGATACCAATGCTTCAAGTAATTCAGAAAGGTGTCCGAAAGTTTGTCACTTACTTGAGAAATAGATGAGGGTAATATTTTTCTTTATACATGTCTCTGTTACATAATCACTTCCAGCTTTGAATGTTCCTAGTGGATTTCTTTCCTGTCAAGCAGCCAAACTGATAATTATTTATCAATAAATGGCAACATTGTCTGCACCATGTGTCTTCCTGTTTAAATGTCTCCCTGAATCCACGTGCTTCATCCAGTTACATAAGCTCTTTCACGTCCTAACAAAACAATTTATGCATTACATTCTTTGTTTTTTTGAGAGTCTCCTTATTTTTTCAGTAATTATCAAGGCTAAATCATGATAGATTGTTTTGGGGGTTTATATATTTATTTGTTTATTTTCCTCATTAATGGTCATACGTAACAACAAATTGACAATTTATTGTAGTGGAAATGGGATTATATAAATATTTCTGCCTCCTCCCTGGAAACTTTATTCCAGTTACTTTGCAATAATAAAGTCTCCTAATAGGAAGTTGGCAGAAATACTACAAGTTATTAGCAGTGGAAAAACATGACCTTCAGATAGCACATACAGATATTTCATAGTATTCTTCCAAATAAAAATACCGAGCATTGAATAGGAAACTGCAATGCTTGGATCCCTGAAAACTACTAAAAACTACTGACCCATTTCCAGGCCTTTTTTTTAACATGTTAAGATAACGCAAACTTAATTAGTATCCTTCTTAAGGGTGTTTTATTCTGAAGATATCCTTATATGCTAATTTGAATCGAACAGTACATTTATTCACCTTTAGGAGAATCTTACTCTGTAAGCATTTCCAACAATATCTGGAATTACTTGCTCCAAAAGCACCATCTAAAATGAATAAAGATAAAAGGACTGGAACTTTAATAGAAAGATTTGAATTCTCTAACGGTGGCTGACAGTCTTTTAGTCTTTAATGTCTTTTCACAGCACGGGGTTGTCTAACAAGGTTAGACTCTATACAGAAGTCATGTCATGCATAAAGTAAAAAATACAAGCTATTTTTCTCTAATAATATTTCTTCAAATACTATTTCTGTAGCACAACAATATGAGATGATATTTTGTATGCTGAGTTTCAATTAATTATATCAACATATTTTTTAAATTATTACACATTTCTAGAGATAGATCTCATATTACTGTTCAGAAAACTTTTCTTGGGATCAGAAACTTTGGAGCTGTCCATGCACCGTTTTCTCTCTTCTGTCACTCCAAAAGCCTTAGCTGAGCTCTTCCACAATCTCCAGCTGCATCACCACCTGCTGGCAGACAGGGCTTCATTGTAGACACCACTTCCACCAGAGTTTACCAATTGACAAGGCCTCCTGCAGCATCCAGTTGTCTTCAGTGATTCTAGTTTTGGTCTCCTTTTCTGTTGCTTCAGGCACCATCACTGTCCAATTCTTCTTATTCCTAGAAACCCTTGTCTCAAAGTTCTCCACAAATGGTTGTTACACTGGTTTCTTTTGCCTCCACTGCCAAGAGGTGAATTTTTTCTCCTGGATATAGGATCTGTCTCTCTTAGGCATGCTTGGATGGAGGATCATATATTGTTTGCTCCCCAAGTCCTGTCTGAATATTCATTACGTCCCTTAAGTGTGGTGGATTAAATTTGATTTTCTTACATTGTTTGTTCTTTTTTAGTGCTACCAGCAAACAGTTGATCTATAGTTGACATTATGTTCAGAATGAGTATTTCATTTGTGTTAGGCAGAGCAGAAAGTGATGCTCTATTTCACTTAATTGCAATAAAACAGCAAAGAAAATAGTGCTCTTATGTCTATATCAGGGCATAACTGTGAAAAGACTAAATGTAGGTATTGATGTTATCATTATGTAGAACAGAATTATGGAAAACACATCCGGCGATTTTCAGCATCAAAGTCGATCTTCTGACTGGTCTTTTAGTGGTGGATAAGCAAAGCTGTAGTTGGAAGTCTAGGGAATCTGGGAATCTTGTGCTCAACTATAAAGATATCCTTCCGGTTATCTTCTCAATCAAAAAACTGATGAAAAAGCAGTTAGCCTCTTGTTTACCTTCACTGTGGACTCTCTGTCATTCAGTCATGCATGAATTGTATGGCTTCAGCACCAACTGGCAGTGTAATTTCTGAAGTGTCATTGCTGTTATGCTTTAGAGACAGTGTTCTTCCCAAAGAGCTGAGCATATTTGAGCAGATGAATAGTGGTGAGCGATGTACCCTGTACACCCTGTAGCACCTGGACAGCTTTGCTGTGACACCCCTACACCCTGCGTGGAGTCATGAATCAGCGCTTGGTTTCTCAGAGCAAAACCATAATCACCAATGCCCAGGTTGCTTGAAGGACTTAAAGCAAGGACCTTCTGGTGTGACTCAGCACAAGGTGGCCAATGACTAAAATCAGTCTTTTTTCTGTAAGTTTTAAGAACACAGGACTTCTTCCTAACAAAATATTTGGCACCGTCTTTGGTGAGAAAGAAAATGCCAGAAGGATTGGCCGTGGTAAATATCAGAGCATAAAAGCAAAATGTTGCTCCAGGCACTGGGCAACGTTCCCATTGCTCTCTGTGTGATTCAGAGGGAAGGATGCGTGACAAAGGCTGTATAAAGATATTTTTATCTTTCATGATTGACGGATACTGGTGGTACATAGGTCTCTGGGATAATTTAGAACACTTTGTCACAAGTGTTCCAAAAATATAAGCCTTACCTGCTGTATTCAGCTGTTTGTTTCTGTATGATGGTACTTGAAACTTTACTGATGATTCCATACCTGAGGCAAAATAGAACACCTTCAATAAGTGAATTAAATTTAGATATAAATCACTTCTAGTAATTTATCTACCTTTAGTAAGTAAATTACATTTAGATATAAAGGACTGGCTAGGGCTGTCTTTATGTAAAACACACAGTTATCACAAAGTCAGAAGGGTAACATTAGGGAAAAAACCTCAAAGAACAAAGCCAAGTACCAAAGAAGAAAAGGGTTTTTCAAAACAGGGTTTTGCAAAGTCCTGCAGAACGGATATGTTGAAAAATGGAAATGGTTGTCTAGGGTTACCTATGGATGTTCTACATTGACTGGGGTGAGGGGAAGTGTCTGGGCAGCCTCTTCTTGTAGGGTGACAAAAGCACATACCACATGTGGTGGCACTGATATGCGGGTGGGTAAAGTTGCTGTAGCTTCCCTTCCCAGCATGGTTTTCTCACTGACATTTCTACAAGGACAGTTTGTTGCTGAATCATGGCAGGCTGAGCTCCTCCAGCCCTGCTGCATCAATAACAGGAACATTACACACCCCTGCAGAGAGATATCCCCAGCCTGGTGGAGGGCACGGCACTGTGTCCTTGCCCCAAAACATAAGAAGCTGCCAGGTTTTAAAGCTGGCACTCCCAACAGGTAGCAAACTATCAGACTGGAAAATAAGCATATTTCCTTTAGAGGCCTGATAATACCATAGGAAATAGGTTTGCAATTTAAAACTGCCTGGTGTCTATTATTTTTGGTGCCTAGGAGGTTTTTTTACAGAGGTGTTGGGCACAAAGAAGTCCCATGGAATGACGGAGCAAAATATGGATATGCCAGTGATATTCTTTTATCTGCATTGGCAGACTGGCTCAGCAGTGCTGGATTAACAGTTGGACCCAATGGTCTTTCAAAGGTCTTTCCCCACCTAAATGATTCCATGATTCTATGAATAATGAGCAGAACAAAGCAGCCTAGATTTTCTAGGCTTGAAGACAAAAGTCTTTTTATAAAAAAGTTTCCTAACAATTTGTGAGAGTCTAACTACACAAACACACACACACATATATATATATACACACATATCCTTGTCTCGATTTGTCACCCCAGGACAACCTTAAAACACAGTAAAAAAAAAAAAAGATTAAGGTTGAGTGTGAGGCAGTAAAATTCAGCATTTTAAAAGTAAAATATTAATGTGTTAAACCATTCCTCCTTTCCTGGGCTGGAAGAGTAAAACAGGCTTGGTATAGATGTTAGGGCTCTGAGTCTTGATCTGTCCTTGGTAAACAAACGTTAGGTTAGATCTAAAAGCACAGATGGTATTAGATTCTCCACTCTGCAGACATGTGCTGCACATACTGATCTACAGTAAATTTTTTTTTGAATTAACTTTCATTTTAAAAATTAATACTATTTCATGTATTTAGCACATGTTCTGATCAGTACATCTAAATATTGCACATGGGAACCATCTTATGAGGAAAATTCTAAACTATAAAAGTTCAAAATAGCAAATCAAATTACTGATGATAATTGGCTTTGTTATTTACGTTTACACACCTATTAATCTGTTACATATTTTCCCTAATTTTCTTGGTGAGGAGCTAGCCAGACTCTTCTTCATGATGGATTTGAGACATCACTAATTTCTCAGGATAAGAGTAATTTAATTCTTTATGAATTAGTGAAGAGTATCTTGATATTATGAGGTGGCAAAGGCACAAATAAAATTGTAAATTAGCATACAAATTATTCTCTGATACCAAAGCCTGCAGAAAAGCCGGTAGACAAGCTGACTGCAAATACTTAACTGCAGACTAGCTATGTCCATATTTATAATTTTTCTGAAGTGAATCACTGCTTCTACCAAGGATCATTAAGACGTAATTTTTAAAATATTTTATATTCTGAGATTGCTGTACATTAACAACTACAATCATCCATTCAGTTAGTCATTCAGAATTTGCTAAAAAGTATGTACTAATCTGTTCATTCAATTTAATAGTACTCTATTGATCTAATTCAGATGTCTTGGGAGCTGTTCCCTGCTTCAGAAATGTCAGGAAATAATTGCTAATTTGATCTTTAATCTAATACTTGCTAAATTTCTCCATTATGTAACTCTTCCATTGTTTCTTTTTAGAAAAATGAAAGCGAATGATAATGGGAAGGAACAGTCAATTACAATAATGAAGTGTAATGTCTTTTGCCTTCTGTCTTTCCTCTGCGATGGAATGGAAGAATGGTAGTTCAGCATACAAAAAAGCCGCAGGATTTCAGTTATGAACTCCAGGTAAATAAGAAGCACCTTGTAAAACATCTGGCTCAGATATTGTAATTTAGCAGGGTTTTTAAGAGAATCTACCTTTACAAACATATTTTCTTTCTTCCGCCATACCCAGTTTTCATTCCTTTTCACTTTAAAAATGTAATAAACATGCACAGACTGTAACTACCACAGAACAATATTAACCTCAATCATTTTGCTGAGTAGGTGTTTAGAGCACTCATGCATTTACAGCAGTTTGTGAGGTGCTGTGAAAAGTGTGAATCTTCTCTAGACTGATCTGACATGCTAATTACCATGTAGGTCTGCATTGCCACATCTTCATAATTATGCCAGTGGTGAAAAATAACTGGGATATATTATTGAAAACATTCTGTTGTAAACATGTTAATTTCTATTATTGTAAACTTTTTTATTTCTCTCACTTCATGTAACTTGTTTGTAGGTATCCTCAATATGACATTCTTCAGTGACATAATTTTATCCTCTGTACTATATTTGTGCAGCCATATAGGTGATTTTTTTTCTTGAGACTCTAATGTTTAAATATATATCCAACACCAAAAGAACTGTGGCAAGAGAAGCTCAAGATCTTGCAGTTAGTGACTTTGTATTTAAATGGTGTTTGCTGTCTAATAACCATAAAGGTTGTGTGTGAAGGAAACAAAACAAAACAAACAAAAAACCCAACCAAACAAAAAAACCCAACCAAACAAAGAGGGAAAATAAACTGTATATTTAAAGCATATTTTGGTATAAGGAACTGGAAGAAAATTGCAGGAAGCAGCCAGCCTCACAAACCTACTTTTCCAGTGGTGCTGCCAAGGCCTTTGGGAACTCTGTGCCTCTCCTGCAGGCTGGCCTCCTAATACACTCATTATTAAAAAAAAAAAAAAAAAAAAATTCTTTTTTTTTTTTTTTTTTTTTCTTTTGGCCACTTGTTTTTTCCTCCTAGTGAATTTGGGGCAGCTTTGCTTTGCTNAGTTTCTGTTGTATCTTCATGTGCAAAGGTCCACTAGGAAGCACTAATTAAACGCCTGATTATTTAGAAAATGTTTTCTTCTACTGGAGTCTTCTGAAATTCATATATGCTTCAGAATCTGTCTGTTCAACTTATATCCAAGACTCCACAGTTAAAGAAAAACTCATATTAAATCACTTGGATATATGAAGAAAAGAGTTCTTTAAAGCATTCATTAGTAAAAGTCTTTGCTGGTCAGGACAGGTTGAGAAATTAATGAGTCTGTAATCACTCAGTCATTCCTCCATTTTTATGTTAACTGCCAGAACTGGAAAGCTTGGATATTTCTTACCTGGGTTTCATCCTTTCTTCCCATCAGGCAAGTGTCAGGAGGGCGCTGTATTCTTCTCCCTGCTCCCTCATCCCGTTCCTTCTCAGCAATATCCTGTAGCTCCAGAGCATGGAGCCATGACACCCATACCAAAGAACCCGTGGGATTCCTGATGATGGTAAGGGCTCATCACCAAACCCTAAGAAAATTCTGAAAGGAATAATTTGCCTATGAAATTAATTGCTTTCTGACTTTTTTTCCCGCTTTTTTTCTAATGCATCTGTGCAGTTTTACTGCCCTCCAGCTCACTGAATAGACTGCATAAAAGGAGAGAGAAATGATCCCTTGTCTTCATTGACCTGTATGGGAATGTATCTTGAGAATAGACCCTGCACAGCGAGACCTCAGATCGTTTTTTACTCTGGAGTTCACTTATCCCCATCACCTTCCAGTTCAGTGGGCGGGGTGGGCTGAGACACTGACTTTTGGCAGTTCTTCCAGGAGGTGTCAAAATGTTGGTGTGGGCTTTCTCTTCCTGCTTTTGCTCTTGAGCACCTAGCACTGAACACAGCTGTCCGAGGAGCTCCTCACCAGCCCAGTCTGCACTTGGTGAGGATGCAGCAGCAGTGAGTGCACTCCTCCTTCCTTAGTTTCTTTCTGTTTTCCTGTTGCTTCAGGAGTGTTAGATAGTCTAATAAATAATTGTCTAACAAATATTAGAAGTGTTTGAAATGTTTGAAGATAATACGTATGAAAGAGAATGTGGGTCTTTCTGAATAGGGGAGAATTAAAGCACCTTATTCCTAGCTGGAACAAGATTTTACAGTAATACAATCACTTGATTTTCTCTTTATGCTCTTTATGAACCCCTTCTGTTTGCTATGTTCAATGCATTGTAAAATGTAAAATCTATTTACACATAAACTATGCTACTGACCATATTCAAACCAAACACCCCACCATTATTGTTACCAAGAGACTGAATAAATTTGGCTTTGATAATTTCAGATGGCTCCACTGGAATTTAATATTATAAAGCTCCTTTGTAATGGTATTAAAAGAGGGATAATATTTATTTGTGCAAATGCTTGAAAAATTCTGTTTCGGATATGAACTGGAAATGTTATAGTAGATTTAAAGTCAGATGAAACAGTTCAAACTGCATTTGCCTACATAAAAAGAGGTAACTACTCAAACCAGTAACAAACTGCTTTATTCAGTATGGTTATGATTTATCAAGGATTTGTATTTCTTTGCCCTCTAGAGCAGAGGCCATATCACTGAAAGGAGACAGGTTGTTTCTCCTTGATTAGTGATTTTATTTCCATGGTGAAACACGAAGAGGCAAATACATTGATTTTTCTACAAGCAAGCTCTCAGTAATGCTAACAGGAGGTTGCCAGAGGAAGTATCATATTTTTACACACACAGTTACACACACACAGACACACACAGTGAAAGCACACTTAGAGGAGGAAACTTTTCATGAGTGTCACTGGCCTTTGCTCCTGGCTGTCTTAAGAAAATTTTTTTGTATTTTTTGTATTTAATCACTATGAAGGAAAATAATTCAGCTAAGCATTTTATTTCATCGATTGCCAAGCAAAAATAGTCAGTAAACTTATTATTTTTGCAAACATTGCACTTGGTATCTTCTGTAGGAGAGTTAATGTACACAAAGAGACCTTTTGTAAGTAATCAATTTCTCATGTGAGGCAAAACTCTAGGAATGGTTTTCAATTCATTTCAATCTCTGCTGCACTGTTGAATTTTATATCATTAATTTAGCTTGGAATTGATGAAACAAGATGCTTCAAGAGCTTCTGAAAATCAATCATGACCAAACAGTCCTTAACCTCTCTGTTCAAACTGGCAGTATGTCAGGCAGCAGGACTATTTTTTTCTTCACAGGACCAAATGTCAGTTTGTACTATGCATAGCCAGAGGTAGTAAGCACACAACCACTCAAGTTTTTCAAGACAAGTGAGCTTTAAGAGTCAATCAACAGACAATTGGATAAACTGTCCAGGATAAATAAACCTGAGGACTTTATTAATATGATAAGCTATGATATAATGGTTTTGCTATATTTAAAAGCCTCTTTATTTTACATAGTTCCTTTTATTAGCATGATGAATTGGGATTTATTGGATCCATGAACAGTGTTGGAGTAAAAGAACTCCAAGTCTTTAAATGCTCACTAGAGAATAATTAAATCTCTCTTTGCAAAAATGTACTTACTTTTGATAGAGAAATCTTTTACAGAAAAAAAGTGCAATGAGACGACCTCTCATCTATTCCTCTCTTCTTCTATTGTGGTTTTGATTCATTGTTAGTACTTCCTTCATAATTTCTGGACAGGAGGGATAGAAAAAGGAATAAAAGAAACTCAAACCTATGGGGAATGCTTGACAAAGTGGACAAGGACAGCTGGTCCTTGGGAAGTGAGTACAAGGAAGAGGGAAGAGATACATGCACATCATGACTTGCATGTATTGGAGGTTAAGGTTTCAATCTGTAACATTCTAACCTTGCATTCCCTCATTCTTTCCCTCATATGAGCATCACAACTTTGCAGCATGCTCAGCCTCCATCTCTTCTCTGTGCCCTACTATTACTCCACTCCTCTTTTGTCTCTAGGATTTTAGCAAGAGCTTCTGCCAAGGTCCAAAGTGTGTTGACACAGAGTTTGGGATAGGCCATGGCATGCTGTCACATGGGTGGTACTCTTGCAATCCCTGTGTAGTGTGCCTGCAGCCGTCTTCACTCACCTTTCATTTCCCAAATGCCTGTTTGCCTGGACTGTAGGAGCAATATTGGGGGTTGGCTTAGCTCAACTTTCTCTGCAGATCATGCAGTCTTAGGAGAGTTTTCATGACATAACAGCAAGCATTAAGTAGGATAATTAGGCATCCTACCCAAACCACATATTTCATACAAAAATAACTTATTTCAAGGTAAAAAATATATAAGAACTAGATGATACTTTAAAAATAATTCAATGTTCTTGCTTTACACATTTTTCAAAGATTATCTCTGGCCTATTGAGGTATGACTTCTTGAGGTTGGAAATAACTTAAATAGCACAGCAAAAAATGTTAGAAAAATGGTGAGAGACATGGACAAGGCAATGGTGGAAAGTCTGACAAGAGCGAAACAAGGATAAGCTACTTCCGTTCTGAAACAAATACAGTTTATAAGAGGAAGTGCTGCCTCTAAAACTGGCATCAACCCAGGGAAAACTGAGAATGAACATCCTGTCATGAACACCCCTGAAAACTCTCAGGTCCACATCTTAGAAGATAATTAGGTCAGGAGCTTCCATTGATTTCCAATTTATACTTCCTAAAAAACCTCCGTGCCTAATTTGGTACAAGGAAAGCTCAGCATGCTGAGGAGCCTGCAGGAAATGACTCTAATTAACGTTTTGAAGAAATGTTGAAGCAATGTTGAGATGCTGCTTTTGTGCAGCAAACACAACAGCACATGCAAAATAACTGTGTTTGCTTTGGCAAATATTTCTAGGCAATTAAAAAACACCAATGCTAATTCCTTCTTTAAATATACCAGTGAAGTTTAAATGTAAACATTGCAGTCACAGGAAAATACTGAATATGAGCAACCATGTAATAAATATAAGGGATACAATTTTCTTGAAGTTTCTGCACAGATTTTTTACCTTATCTTTATGATATGGGGTTGTTTGTGTGTGATTTCCAGTATTAATTATCTTTCTCAAGAAGTTTCATGGAGTTACATTTGGAATGTTTTTCTGTATTTGGATTATGAAGAGAACATAACAGATCTGCAGTGTTTATGGGTCCCCTGAATTAGCAGTATGGCATCATAAAGGAGAGTCTTCATGGTGGAAATTTCTTCCATTACAAAGCATTCCATATTGTTGTCTAACAAGCTACTATCCAAACCTAAGATTTTAAGTTTAAAAAAATCCTTCCAATGTCTTATTATTTTAGTTTAAACAAACATTGATATTTTCTTTCATAATTTTCTGATTTTAAAAATAGCAAATTATTAAAACAACCTAATAAAACTATTCAGGCTCCCTGATGTTGTCATAAGAAGGAGTGTTTTATGCAAAATGCACTTATTTACACTATTGTTTATCAATTTGTAATGGCACTCTCTGAACTTCATAAACTTTATCTGCCATAGACCAATGAATTTTCTGAAAGTTATTTTCATATCTTGAGAACAAAATAATGAAAAAAGGCCCCCAAAATATTGAATAACTTCAAGGTTCTAAAGGTATTAATTCTGGTAAAGACTTGCAAAGCTGCTAAATCAGTATGCCCATGTACATCTGTGTCTGCATCTGGAGTTCCTTTTTTAATTGAAAACTTCTGAATTTAGATCCTCAGTCTTACCGACTGAAATTGTGTTAAACTAGTAGGAAGTAGAGTCCTGAATATTCTTTCTTCCATGACATCCTTGCTAAAAGATTTTTTTAGACATGTGTTTGGCCATACAAGTAATTCAAACCATCTAGAGGGCACCAGTTTGCAGGTCTTTGAGAGGGCTTCTAGATCATATTTACTTGACACGATTTATGAAAGCATCTCTCCAATCACTCATACCCTTACATAAAATTAACTTAATAGCTGAAGATGAGACCAAGCTCACAGGTAGCCAAGTGCATTCACAGCCCCTGTGAGGAGCACAGGTTAAGGGAGGGGGCTGTAGTGTGACACAAACAAAACACACAGGTGTGATGGATAACCAAATGCCCAGAGTTAACCCTCAAGGGATATGGGTTCTTCCCCTTCTGGCCTGCAATTTCTCTCTCTGAGGAGAGTAGCTACAGAGAGCAGATGGTTCTTGGATGTTTTATTGAACTCTGAATTAGTTCTCGAATTTTATGTCTAAACAATCCCACTCAGATCTTCTGTTCCACATCCAAACCCATTATCTGAAGCAATTTTCTCTTGGCATTTTTCATGCAGTGAGGGAAAGCATCATTTTCAGCTGTAGCTCTCCCCCATCAGTACACAGTTTCTTCGGCCTCAGCGTCCTGCATCCATGCGGCAGGTGCCTCCAAATGCTCCTTCCTCGAATACTCCTGGAACAGCCTTCACCAGCTGAGCTCTCAGCTGACAGTTTTGAATGTAGCATATCAGCACACCCCAAAGGAAGAGTGTTCTCAGAAGGTTGTTCTCTGGCTTTATTCAAAATGAAGGCTTTGGGAGATAAATTCTCTGACACAACATGTACTTGCTTAGCTTCCCAGAAAGCTGGTTATCTAGAGGTCCTGAAACAGAGAATAAATCTAATCTTTAGTTTTAATAGTTCCCCCAGTGGTTTTATTTTGCGTTTTCCACAGCCAGTTTACAGTGTCACCTTAAGAATTTCAGAGCTTTTCCATATGTTCAGATTGGGTGTATGGAATATCTGGGATATACCACAACCTCTGCAGTACCTAAACCAGTATAAATTTTAAAACTTTGTTAAGCTTATATATTTATAAATGTCAAAAATATATAAGCTTTATTAAGTTTGGAAGGTTATTCTATTTAAATGCAGCTTGCCCAATTACTTGCACCCTTAACTGTGAACAGTTCACTGTGGATGTCTTGAGAAAGACTTCGGTTTCACTCAAGACTTTCTAAGGAAAAATACACAGCGAAACTGCCTGCAAACCCTAGATCAGCCTAGAGTATAAGTATGAAGTGGTCAACAAACTGTCTAAAGAAAATTAACTCTTCTAGATTTTGCCAAGTTAACTCTCACCAAAAGTGGAAGAAATAACAGCAATAACAGAGGGCTCAGTCCAGCTTTGATCAATCTCTCATTGCATCCAAAGAATATGTCACTGGAGAAAGCATTGCACTGAATGGAATACTACTCAATGTTGTTATTTTTATAATGTGCTAAGTAATGTGCTTCAATAAAAACATCTATAAAGTTGCTCTAAGAAGTGTGCCCAAAGGAAATGCTCTTCAGTTTTGAATGGACCTAAAATCTGTCCTACAAAGAAAAAGAACTAAATCCACCTAGGGAAGAGCAACATGGAAAATGTGTGAGGGGAGATCAGAAGTCAGGCTATGCACATGGTTGTACAGGTACCTTCAGCAGCAGAAAAAATTTTTTTATAAATGGTCAAGTTACTTCAAAATATGTGTGATCATTTTATGTTCCTTCCAACCCAGGAAGATGCTTTATTCTGTATTTTTTATTAGAATGTGGACAATGCTTTGATTTTCATCTGCAGTTCCTGTTCATGAATGCTGAGAAGCAAAAATTTAGAGCTTCTACCCCTATCCATGGCTTAATTGCTTTGTTGGGACTTCAGGGAGGGTTATTACATGGAGCATGAGAGACATTTGTCTACAGGCAGGATTATGCTGAAGATGTGTGTTTTGGCAGAGATCCACATGGTAGAAACAGCTGTTTGGCCTCACAGGGTATCCTTACCCAGAGGAGTTCTTTGGAATGGGACATGTCTCTGCTGCAGGCCCTTACAATTTACGCAGCTCCAGCTGGATGGGTAACCATGTGCTTTGATGGGAAGTAATTTTAAAAGTCTCCATTTTGAAACTTAGCTTCAAGGAGGAAGATTGAGTTTAGATAGCTCAAATGTTAGAAAGTTATTAAGGCTTGAGTGCTAGGCCACTTCATTTTAATCCAATTTAGGATGCAATTAATGTTAATAAATATGAAATTTATAATGACATAGGTGGTGGTATTTTTAGAATGTATCAGCTGATTCTTCTAATGATTACTGAATCATTCAGCTACAGTTGATGCTTAAATTGCAGAACCAAGACTAATAGCTTGATTTGATGGTCTCAAAAGGATATTAAATCAGTCATCTAAAATGTTCAACAACTTCTTCTAGTATTATTTGGATCTGCAGGCCTTTTAACATATTACTCATAAGAAGTAAGTTATATTCTTTGTGGAACAGCCAAACACTCTCAACCCACAAAGGGGCAATGGTATACAGAGATAATTGTCATTTACAGGGCACTGAACAAAAAATTCTTAAAAAAGGATTTTCTCTTTTTTTTACTGCCAGTTCATTTATTGATTACTTCCATGTCTATTTCATGAATCACTTTTATTAACATTTTATTATCACTTTTCTGTCAAAAGACTTAGAAAGGCTCTTTTAAAGTAAGAATGATGCAATTAGGCTGCTGATTATACTGAGCAGAGACCTGACCAAACCAGCAGTAGCTCCACCCCAAGCTCTTCCTTTTGCTTATCTGTCTGCTCTCTTACAGCCAAAAATGTTCAGAAGTATTTTCATGCTTGTTCTTTCACGGGATACTTTCTGCCTTTATAAATAGCTGTTGACACAACGTTCCTGCCCTTTTAGCTTTGTTTTTCCCTCTAATCTTTATCCAGTTTAGATACAACTTTTGTTCCAAACCAAAGTAACATTCTTATCAAAAGCACCATCATCTATTATAGCCATGGATCTTTATAAGGGAAAACCCTCCCCCTGTTGCTGGAATTTTAAAATTAAATTTCTAAAGAAATTTTCCTCCTTTTAAAGTGTTTTGCCTGGATTACTTTGTTATCTGATATTAGTTGCTAGCACACATCCTACCAAAAAACCAAAATAAATTGTTTTTTCACTGCGATGGTTTAAAGACACTTTTCATAGAACAATAGCATTATCAAGTATTTATGCCTGAAAGCAAGCCTAACATCTCATCAATAACTAGAAAAAAGTGAATTTTTGCTAAATGGCATTCTTGTGAGGAGATGAGTATTCCCCCAGTTTTAAAACCAAAAAATTGAAAAATGTTATCCAAGATCACACATTCTATCTATGGTAGATATTCAAAACCTTTTCCCCTCAAGTCCATGTGCCCACGGGCATCACCAACTCTTACAGCTGATTAATAATATTTTAAAAGCAGTGGTTTATACTTGAGCAGCCTGCAAAAACAAGGACAAAAACATTTAACTAAGTCCCAAAATACCTCTGAGAGCAAAAAGTGGGTAGTTTACATGTATGGTAATGAATGCATATCTACATTTAACTTTTTGCTCGGAAATGAAGAAGAATTTTCCAAATGCTGCAACATAAGCACATCTAATGGACTTCTTCCTTTTGCTTATAGATACAGTTTACTTTAGGGACAGCAATCTTTATAATAATAAATTAACCACTCTAATATGCCCTCAATATTATCAGTGAGCTGCCTCCTGATGGCAAAATGGTCCTTGTGAACTACCAATTGTACAAACTTGTAAAACTTACAAAACCACTGATTTCAACTTTAAAAATCTTTGGACAAAATTAAAAAATATCCTAAAAACAGAGATAAAAATCTAAGTATCTCTTTTCTTTGTTTAGTGCTCTACCTGGAGTTGAGGTCTTTATTCTTTTTATGGCCTTTTCTTTACCAGCCATAAGGCAAATCTCCAGTAAAGGTCTCATCTTCAGATTCTGTTATTTTTAAAAGTCCACTTGCCCTACAAGAGCTAGTGGAGGAAGGACACCAGGAATCACATACCTAAGTTAATTCTGGCAGCAGATCTTTACTGGAAACATGCTGTCATGAAACAGAAGGAGATGGCAGGGTACCTCTCAGACAAGCAAGGAACCAGTCTTTCTTTCACTAGCTTTTCATTTACCAGGCTCCTTAGGTGCTCTGGCAGGATTGTGGGATATGAAGAAAACAGACTGTTGCTTCCTCTGTGTGTATGTGGGCACAAATCTTGTTCCTGGGAATGATAAAATCAACAGAAGTTTTGTGGGATCCTGAGAAAAATTCAGAATGAAGGTTGTGGAAATATGAATAATTGCTTGGCCCCTGTATGAGTTCTCTCCTTTCAGGCAGTGACTGGTCCCTGGCTAATAATCTGTACTGATGCATGAATAGGCTTCATTGCATATCTACAAACTTTTAACCTATGAGTACATTTTAAAGCCTCTGAAATGATAAATGTCAGTCTTCTTTCATGCACAGAAAGCCCCACTTTAATTTGTATGTAACTGCCTACAGTCTCCTCAAGGCACAACAGGAATCTGTAAGACAAGTAATTTGGTGGGGTGTTTACTACGTTCAGTGAATATTCACACAAATCAATGCCATTTTTGAACTGTCCCCTACGGTAGGGACCATGATATATTGCAAATGCTTAGCCAAATGTTCCTGTGAGGAAGTTCTTCCTGAGTTATTCATACAGAGGCATTACTGTCACCACGGGCTTATAACTTTAGTGTGATCCAGGGTGGAACACCTATAAAAGTAGTGCCCTGAGCTGTATTTTTATCAGTTTTAATTCTCAGTTTTAAAATGTATTTTTAAGGTTGATGAGGTTTTTCGCTACAGGAGAGAGCCATGGACCTGGCTGGCTCTGCCTATGCTGGCAGGTTCTTGCTGCCCTGAGACGTTTCAGGCCTCTTTCAGATTAGTTATGAAATTGTTCTGTGGAGCCTGAAGTGAGCTTTTTGTAAGGAAGTTTTTGGCAATGTGCTGTTTTGGCCCTGAATGCATCCCCTGCACTCGGGTCCTCAAGGCAACCCAGTTCTTCTGTGAGTGGGGGAGAGCCCTGGACCTGCGCTGGGGAGGCTCATGGAGGCCATCAGCCCAGGGAGCCCTCAGCCTATGTGGAGCCCTGATGTGAACACTTAAAGGAACAAGTATAAATGCACATGGAAAAAAGCAACAGCTGGGGTGTGAGACTTAGAAGCCTTAGAAAAATAATCTGTAAATATGCCTCCAAGGATCCTGCCGTGGGCTTTTCCTCTAGCATTCCACAGAAGAGATGCGGAATTCTCTGTTAAGTTCGTAAATTCTGCTCATCTACAGTGAATTTGGGCCATTTTAGCAGCTTCTCTCTGCTGTAGCTGCATTTTCTAAGCCTTTAATCACAAGCTGGGATCAAAATGCTTCATAAAAATGAGATACTTCTCCAGAACTCATTTGCAAAGCATATAAGGCTGTGCAAAAGCAAAAAGCTATGTAAGAGTTGAGTGTTAGTTTTAAGATCCCATGCTGCTCTGTTCTTCTAAACACCGGGGATAGAGGTTGCTCAGTCCCTTGTGCTTAGTTCTGCCTCTTTCAAACCTAATAAATGTTCTATCCAGCTTATGGGCTAATGAAAGTCACATGTATCCTAGATGTGCAGTTCCAGAGCACATTTCTACCTAGCCAAAGCCTACATAGCTCTTTTGTCTTCTCCTCAAGTATTCCCAGATTCCTGGAGTCTTTGAAGTCATAGAGAAATTTCCTATGCACTTTGGAGAACACAGAGGAATGAAAAAAAGTACCATTCTACCTCTTACATAAAAAGAAGGAAACAAAGTCGTCATTAACCAATTTTATTTATAAACTGAAAGGTGATATGCCAACATTGCCTACAGTCCTTGATAATCTCTTTCTTCTCTCCTAAAACTCATGGGACTATAGCAGGACTAAGCAGGACTCTATCAACTAAGACAAATAAACTAAGAAAGAAAAATTGGGTTCTCCTTAGTTGGGCTGGAAAAGGAAAAAAATAATGATTTAGGTTAATTAAAATAAGTTCTAAATTGTGTTTCTCCAAGTCAATCATGGAGAAAATTAAGAAGAAAAAAATACCAAAAGCAATAGAAGGGACTATGCTGCCATATATTCTGAAATATGATGGCTCTTGTATCCAAAGGATGAATACTGATAGCAGACTAACACCTATGATCAGTGAATGTTTAGGAACATACTAACAGGCATTGCTGACAGAAATCTTTCCTTTAGAGCCGATTGTGTGGGAAGAAGTAAAATGAAAATTTTAAGCACAATTTCCTTCTTTTTTCAGTTTGAGGCTCAATTTGTGAGCATATGAAAGCCAAGCACAGCTAAGGCAAGTACAACTCTTGTATCCCATTTTTCCTTCCCCCCATGATATCCATGATTACTAAGCTTCAAAGTGTACAAAACTCTTCCTAGAGAAAAGTTTTACACAGAAATAAGTTTTACATTTTCCTTATGAGAAGTTAGGGAAAGTTCATATAATGACACTTGGCTTCATTAAAAAAAAAAAAAAAAAAGAAGTCAAATTTACTTTTTAAAGGTAAATTTTTTTCTTTCTTTCTTTCTTTTTTTTTTTTTTAAATTCAACGCAAGGAAAGAAAATAGTCTGTTTCAGAAGTCGCTTATTTCCAATTCTAATATGTTTACTAAGAAAAGTTTGGAATATGTAAATATTCTGTTGGTAAATCAGCCCTTTTTTATTTATAAGTTTTTTTATTTATAACTCTTTTAATGTTTTCTAACATTTTCACAAAGCCAGTGGAAAATAAACTGGTGAAGAAAATTGAATTGGATGAATGGACTGAAATGCAACTACTTTACAGATTTCAAGAGCATTTAGTGACAGGACAAGGGAGAATTTGTTCAAACTGAAAGAGCATAGGTTTAGATTAGATATTAGGAATAAATTCTTTACTGTGAGGGTGGTGAGGCACTGGAACAGGTTGCTGAGAGATGTTGTGTGTGCCCCATCCCTGGAAGTGTTCAAAGCCAGGTTGAATGGGACTGAGCAATTTGGTCTAGAGGAAGGTGTCCCTGCCCATGGTCGGGGAGTTGGAACTGGATGGTCTTTAAGGTCCCTTCTGACCCAGGCCATTCTCGGATTCTATTCTTAGCTCAGATGTGCAGTAATCTAAGAATTTGTGTGTTTCAGATGGACTTGATCACACAGATGTGTATGGTCACATGGTTTCCAGACTAAGACTTGCTCAGACCCCGTGACTGTCCAGGCCTGAGCATGTGAATAGGCCTGAGACTGGTGGTGGATCCTCAGGAATATTCCTTTGGTTTCTGGAGAAGCCGTGCTGAAAGCTGCAAGTGGGAAAGGCCAGCTTTAAGCCTGCTATGGGTAGTCAGTACTTTTCCATACAACTAATAAAGAAAGGAGCAAGAAAATCGTCAGAAGTGGAAGCTTACTGCTTTAAATTTGCTGTTATCTTTGTTTAGGATTACAGATAAACTTCACTTTTCTGAAGGTGAGGAATGACGTAGAAGAAATTTCAGCTTCCCAAACAAGCTCCCACCACCATTTTGGCTGTTTGTATCTGGTAAGTTTCTGACTCATGACCAGACCAACATGATTTTATTTTGTCTCAGGCTGAATAATTTTTCCTCCTCCCTCAGCCTCCCAAGAACTTTCAAGATAGAGGCATATGCACACATGAATATTCATGATTCCTTTAGGAAACATTTATGCAAATAGATATCCACTTCCTGAAAACAAGAACAAAGAGTTCTAAGTGGGAAAGCAAATTTGCATTTTAGTTTCAATAAAGAGGTGTGGATTTTTTTTTTTTTTTGAGTATTCAATCAATTTGACAAACTGAGACTGAGATTTAGCCCTGTTGCCTAAATCCTGTGTAGGCAGAGATTTGCATATTCTGGTTCATGGCTTACTGGTACACCGTAGCGAAAGTAAATGGCAAATTGAGAGATCATCTTTGCACTGTAGTAATTTCAGTCAAAAGGGCTGAAGAGGGTTCATACAGGTTAATGAGGAAATTTGGAGGGTTAACAGCCATCCTCTGATGCAAAATTGTTAGAATCCCCTGGTGTGATAGAAACTGGCACACCAAACCAGCACACCTATGCAGACATGCAATACACTCTTACTGCTCAGTGCCTCCACTAATCTACACCTTCCATCATCACTGGTATCACTGGGTATAAAGGGTAAACTCAAATTTACCAGGTATCCCACAAAGCAGAGCTATGCCTGCAAATCATCTCTGAGGGAGCTCTTTAACACAAAGCCAATGAAGTATCTGCACAGCAAATGGACCTATCGTGTCTTTTATCTACGAAGGAAAAGTAATGGACTTGCAAGAAATATTATTTCATTTAATCAGATCTTTTCATAACTGTTTCCTGACTGAAAATATTTCCCTCTCCCATGGAAAAAATCAAAATCAAAACAAAAAAAACCCGCAAACACAAACCAGCAACACAAAACCCTACAAAAACAAACAAAAAAAAAACCCAAACTTTTTTTATTGAATCACGTTTCCTTGAATAAAAAATATTTTTAGGAAAATTGAGGTAAAAAAGTCTTTCTATCATCTCCTTCATTTTTTGTTATGTTCTGCTTTTTCACACTTTGAACTATTGAAAAAAAAAAAAGGGAAGAATTTCAAAACACTGAACTGACCAAAATGCATTTATTCACCTTCTAACTGAAAGAGAATTGAGAAAACATTTAAATGTAAGTAATTTTTGAAACTGTTTTGCAATTTGCATAATCAAGTTTCTTTCCTACCACACCATGAGAACACTGAATAAAATTTTACTTTTCTTTTTTATTCTGCTTTAATTAAAGCTTATCCACTATTTGCATAATTCTTCATTCGTTCTTCCAGCGTATTCGTATTCAGGCATAGCCAGTCTTCAGAAGCTTAACCTAAACAGTACCTCTGGAAATAACATTGCTAACTTGGTGGTGGTTTCACTTTACAGAGGTAAAAAAGAAGAAAACAAGTCAAAATTTTGGTAAGCAGTGTGCATATGTACTATTCCAAGCTTGATTCTGCTGACCCTGGGAATATATAGAATACAGGAAATATTTATGCTGGTTGACCATCATTTTATTATCAGGAAATAAATAAAAAAAGGAAGCAATGTGGCCTTCGATTAGTAAAATATCTTCTATGCGTACACTTTAATGAATTCAGTTATTAAAAATTGTTTAAAAAGCACTTATATTAAATATTCATGACTAATAGTTAATACTTAACTTTTGACTCTTCTGCTGTAAGTATTACTCTTGAGTCTAGAGTTTCCTGGAAATCTTATTAATTTGAAGAAGAGGGTAAAATTAGTGTGAAGATATCAGATCTTCTAGAATGTGACAGAACTTAAGCAACAGTAGGCAGTTAATGTCTTATAAAAGTCAGCAGAAATACGAACTGTGGTGGGAGTGGGTTAACACCAACTTAGTGTGAGAATTACCTCCTTTCTTTATGGCAATGAAAGGGAACATATTTTTCTGGGTTCACTTACTTAGAAATATTTACTTCCATCTTATAGGGTTGATTTCATGTATTTTGTGAAGCTGATGGTTCTCTTTACAATATAGCTAGGAGGCTTTTTTATTTCATGGTTATGCCATCCTTCATTTTACTTCTTTGCATTTTAAAAATTTAATTTTTTTTTTTTTTTAGAAAAATAGGATAATGACTATACATTTCTGCACTGGATATAAATAAAAAAAACCGTAGTGATTTGTTCCGGGGGGTTGTTTTTCAGAGTACACAAGCATGAAATCACTGATTTTAGGGAAGTTGAAGTTCCCTGATAATATCATATAGCAGAAGTAGGATTCAATATGATTCAATCAGTATAATCTGACTTCACACCATCTATTTAAATTAATGATGAATCAAATTTTTGTTTTAAATAGAGACTAAGACATGGGCATGCAGCAGGGATGTTAAGATGCTCGATTTTGAAAGAAATATGCCTTTGTATGTGAATTTTCCAATGGAAGTGGACAAGGCAAAAGCTCTTTTCTTGACATAAGATGCCAGGATATGCAGAGCAAGCCACAGGTATATGGTCTAATTTTGAATGGGTTCATAGCAGAACCAGAAAGCTTTTTCAGGAAAAAAAATTCAGACATGGTTCCATAAAAACAAGTTTAAAGAGATTTGAATAGTGAAGCCAGTAATTCCAGCTTCACTAAGCCATAAGAATATGAGAGACTGGATAATGCTAATCCAACAAGTGCTGGTAATTTCCATCACAGACCTCAGAAGTCTGTCCAGAAGAGCTTCTACCTCAGAATATGTGCTCTTCAAAAAAGGAATACAATTAGATGTACTCTGAGCAATTCTACATTTAATGATACTGATTTTATAACATGGTTAATCTTGATCTACATCAGTGAAAGACAGAAGATAATTAATTATTTTGCATTACAAATCAAATGCTGTATTTGTATCTTTTGCGTTGAAATTGGAACAGATTTGCTCCTTTGGTAAGAGTTGTACATGAGTTTAAGGCACTTGACCAAATGAAAAAATCCATTCCCATGCAGTTCATGTCTATTTTGTCTTGTAGAGCTTTAGCTCATCTTATCTTTGCCATGATATTTTCTGCCGTGTTACTGTAAAATTTAAGGGGACAGAACAAATTATTATTATTAACAATAAGTACAGAAACCCACAGCTGTCTTGATCTAGTTTTCAGTAGTTTCTCTTAAGGTGGGAGGTTGGTTTACAGACATCCAGAGATTATTTCTATGACTCACACTGCTCTTTCACTATGAATAAAAAATGTGATTATTCTTCTTGGATTTTTGCATTATTAAAACCTTTACCATCTAACCATTAATTATCGACTCATAAAAATGGATTTATATTCATAGGAAGCACTGGGGCATAAGAAGTTTGTCAAATGTTATTTTCAGTACCCTGTGTTTTCAATAATACAACTGCAGCCAGTTTCCCTTCTGATATTATTTCCTCAGATTCAGGAGATTTTTGAGAGAATCTTGTCAGCCTTTTCCAGCTTTTTTGCTTCCATTTTAGTATTACTTGGGAAGTACTGGGATGCCATTAATTCTTCTCAATGTCTTTCTTGCTAATTGCAACTGTTTAAAAAAACCCCTACACATTTATAATCAAGAGTGACCGATGAAGTCATAAACTATGAATTAAAATATAAATTTAGGCAAGATAATATTTACTAAAGTGTTGCATCTTAAAGAACAAGAAATGCCAACTGATGAACTTTGATTGAAATGAATAAATTTGATAGTAATCCAGTTTGCCACTAGGACGTATGAAGAAAGAGGTGGTCAAGCTGCAGCATACTAATTTCTTTTGGTGGTGAGTTGTAACACTCAAATAGTTACTCTTATTTACACTCTTATTTACAGTTCTTCCGTGGCACCTGATAGCTTCTTCAGGTTCTTCATTTGAACTGCTGTGTTAACGAACGTGAATGATACGTGTCGGTAAAAGTTGCCTATGTTTTAAATAAACCTGTCTGAGGTTCAATTGCCTCTCCTCAAGAAGGGCTTGTGCAAATATTTCCTTTGGATTTAGTTTAGAAGAGTTATGTGCTTCCCCTGACTCCTGCCATCAGCAATGCTAGGAAGTCCTTAAGCTCTATACCAAAATACAGTTTGAGCAGAAGTTCATTCAAAAAGAAAAAAAAAACACTTGGAGGCTCTGGCACCTTCTGCAACTACAGGAAACTGCTTGTGCACCTTTTGTGTCCTCAGCTTCTCTTATAAACATTATAATTAAGACCTGTCAGGTTTTCTAGTACCTGTCTAGCTATCTGCATGGAAAGTTTCTTACAGATAATTTTTTATTTCTTTTTCTATGAAGAGGATTTAGGGATCTTTCAGAAGTGTGGTCCTTACCCAAAGAATTTTTTCGCCAATCAAAACTTAAGGCCAGCACTTCTTTTTTTCCCAAACAGTAATATATTGCAATTCTTTTTTGGTTTTGGCATAAACTGACTATTTCTCATTTGAAAAATCTCAAACTGATTGCTTTAATAACATGCTGCCTCTTTGACTTCCTGTAGTGGTGTCCTGCTTTCCATTCCTCTCTTGGAGACTTAGTCCCGTCTGGCCTGTCATCTCTTAGACATTGAGTAAATAATCTCCTCCCCAAACCACTTCCACTTTCTTTTTGCCAAAGATTCTGAACCTAATTACAGAATCACAGGATCACAGAATAAGCTTGGTTGTAAGAGACTCACAAGGATCATCGAGTCCAACTCCTGGCCCTGCACAGGACCATCCACAAGAATCCCACCAAGTGCCTGACAATGCTGTCCAAACACTCCTTGAACTCTGCCAGGCTTGGTGCTGTGACCACTTCCCTGGGCAGCCTGTTCCAGTGCCCAGCCACCCCTGTGGGTGACGAACCTTTTTCTAATACCCAACCTAAACCTCCTCTGACACAACTTGAAGTCATTCCCTCCAGTCCTGTCACTGGTCACCGGAGTAAAGAGATCAGTGCCTGCCCCTCTTCTTCCCCTCATACTGAAGTTGTAACTGCAATGAGGTCTCCCCTCAGTCTCCTCCAGGCTGAACAGACCAAGTGACCTCAGCTGCTCCTTGTACGGCTTCTTCTTCAGACCCTTTACCATCTCCTTTGGATGCTCTAATTTTCCTGTGTTCAACTTTCACCACAAAAACTTTTCAGTATTTTTCTGTGTTGTCTTTTATGTACGGGAGGGTTCTTCAACGAAATTTCATGAGCATTCTTCATTCCTTTTACCTTTAAATCTTCCCTTCAACTCATGTAAAAATACCCAGGAAAAAGAAAAAATAGGGGGAAAAAAGGAAAAAAAAAAAAAGATAATTTGTCCTAAATTCATCCTGCCTACCTTTGGATAATTATTACTGCAGTTAGGAGACCAGTCACACAGGGTTGTCCTTATCTGTCAGTGAAGAGAAGCAGTGATCACCATTAATATTGCCATAGACAATGATAGTATGAACCTAGGGCAATAAAAGTGGGTTACTTTATCGTGCCAGACCTTGGTAGGCAGCTGGCACATGGTGGCTACTCTATATTTGCTATTACACCCATCCATTCCAAGTTGCCTTAACTGCATCTGTTTGAATCCCAGCTGGTGATTGTCCTTATTAAAACTGGGTCATGTTTGAGCCTGTCTTTGTGAATCCTCTGCAGAAGGGGCTGGGAGACGCCCTTAGAGGCATCTGGGTGCCAGAGATCTTCAGCTGCGTTTTGGCTCAGGATATACATCTTAAATGGTTTGTGTTCTTGTTTCCAAAGCTAATGCCTTTAAACTCATGAAGTTTAAATCCTTCCCATGTTACATGGAAACAGTGCAAAGAGCTAATAAATGCATGTTTTGTTGTCTTGCATAATTTAGAAATGACTGACCCTATGAAGGAAGACGTGATGTTAAAGGAATTATTTTTCATTTCACATGGAAATATCAAATTTTTGCTCAATTTTGGAAAGAAAAAGGATATAAAGATGAATCCAAGTCTTCACTACACTTTCAAGTGTCTATTAGTTCCAGATCTTTTGTGCCTTAGAAATTTGTGTAAGAACTTTGCCTGGAATTTATACTGGCCAGACAGAAGAACAGGACTAAACTAATAATCCTTTTTGTTTGATGCATTATATGGAAATGTAGCTAAATCTTTCTTATTTTTCTGCTGACATAGAGAAGAAAAGAATGTGGTTCTCAGACAGAAATATTAAATGTATGTTTCTATGAGAATTTTATAATGTCTGGAATTGGGAAGGAGCAGATAGGAATGGAAGAAATGTCACAGAAACACCTGTGGTTACAACTACATACATGTGTAACTACACCATCCCTCTACTGGAAAAAGCGGTTCTGGTCAGTTCAACAAATCCTCATGCTCTGTATTTATCCATTGCCCTTATTTTTCAATTTGTTATTAGCAGATTAATTTGAATTACAGTATCAATGTATAGAAAAGCATAATATACAGAAAAAGTCTGGATTTTGGCTGTAGGCCTCATTATCTCATTTTCTTATCTTTATTTCTCTTTTTTAGCTATTCTCCCCTTTCCAGTGTTTTTGGTTGAAATTTGCTTGATTACTAAATATGACAAAAACCTGAAAAAACCCATCAAAATTCATAAATTATTTCACACTATTTGATACAATGCACATAGATGATGTTCTGAAAAGGACCAGCCTTGAATTTCCCACAGAGTCAAGGTGTTTTTTTTCTGTTATGGCCCAGTGAATCAGGATTTCTCATCAAGCTAATGGTAACTCACAGCAGGTAAGGGTTTTCCCCATTAGCCAGACATTAAAATATTTAGCCTGACTTTGAAGTTGTAGTGGCATGGGAATAAATGCCACTGCTGTCAGCAAGTTTTTGAGATGTTCTGCACACTCAGCATTGGAAACGCCCATGCTTGGGCAGACTTTTGTGTTCCTGATGATGCACTTGGCAACGCCCCAAGTGGAAGGGTTGTGGTGTTGGCCAGTTCTTTCATTAGATGGCAATAAGCACCAGGCACCTTTAGCTAGTGTCTGTTGTGCTTTCCACAGCACAGAAGTCACTTGATTTTTGACTTATCTACTTGTTACTGTTTTATAACCACTTGAGCTTTTTTAGGGCATTATTCAGGTGTCTGGTCTAATGATTCTTATCCCTCTAAAATTGTCTGAGCTCAGTCAGATGAAAGGCAAGTCCAAAACTGGGAAAACAACCTAACAGATTTTTCTAGATGCAACAAGTTACGTGCAGTCAGGGATAATGCACACTTCAATTGCTCTTGTACCTAAGACTGGCTTTATTTTAACTTCTGGCAAGAAGTTTTAAATCTAGGCAGGTTACACCTGTGTCTTTTTCTACTTGTGTCTTTTTCCTATTGTTTTTACTTTGTGATCTAGTGTCTGAGTAGGGTCTTTTTTGGTGAGGCTTCTGTCTGTTTCTTCTATGCATTGTTTATGGGGTTGCTGGTGAGATGCATTACTGCAGGATTTTCTCCATTTTGATAACCTCAACCTCCTGAGGGTGAGCAGACAAACAGTGTCTAAACATGCAGAAAGATCATAACATCGCAGTAAGCATATCAGCCACTTCACATCATAAGATAGATGCCAACTTCTCCTGGTCTGTGACAGAGAAGCTAGGAAACTGGCTTATCTGCTGTAATTTAAACTATGTAATGCAAGTGGCTTTCATGATAGAAGTAAAGTTGTGCAAGGACAGCTGTGACCATGTATTGCTGTGGTAAGGTACCATTTTACCTACGAGTACTCTAAGTTCATGGCTACATGGAGAACAAACTTTGTACATGCAAATCAACAACCTGTTCACTAGTCTGAAATTAGGAAGGAAGTAGGATATGAAATAGACTTATAATATTGGACTAAAAAAGGCTGACAACTCACAGTCCAAAAATAATTGATTTATCAGACTGCATTTTTTCCTCTAGGCTGAAGGAAAATCTCCAGTAAATATACTTCATGTAAGATCTTCCCTGTCTCTGTGAGAAAAACATCAGAAATAACCTTTCTGGTGTGTTCCTCCCAGTCTCAAACTGTGCAGACAAACGTATTTAATGATGTCTAGACTCACTGTCCACTTTGTAGTTGGAGAAATTCCTACTGCTGTTTTTTACTCTTTTTGAACTTTGCAAGTAGTGCAGTGTCCAGAACCATTTATTGTATATGAAGATGTACACAACTTTTTTTTACCTAATCCATTTCCTATATTTCTGAACATATAATGAATTTTTTATACCTTCTGGGGGGAGACAAAAATTTTGCAGAAACATTAGATCCTTGATATCTTTACCCAAAGGAAACACAAATGGTAGGACTACAAAAAAGATAATTTTTATTATTTTTGCTTTGTGAAGCCCTGTTAATAAGTATGTAACAGTGGTGATCTTATTGCTATTATTTTAGACCTCCTGCTATCCCATTAAAAATTTCTCTTTGCAATTGGTTTCAGTACATTTATTTCATGGTGCTGCTAATGATGTTGATTCGATCCCAGAATGGAGTGAGAGAACAGCTGGCCCTACTTCAAATCGTTACCGGCAAGAACATAGATTCTGTCTGCTGAGATCAGTCCTATTTCCAGGGCAAAGGTAGCTTTGTCGTATCCTTCTATTCCACACTCTTGAGCCAAATGTAATTACAGTGGACATTTCCATAGCTTCCAGTGCATGGAAAAAGCCATTATAAATAACTAAAGTTTGGTCTCAATGAGCTTTGAATAACTAAGTTTCATGAAGTAAACTGACAGAAATTTCAAAGGATGGAGCACTCACTTTGAATGTTTCCAAATTTAAATCTATTAATTAAAGTAATTTAACTTGAATTAGTAAGCTGTGCTGCAGCAATGCAAGTTCCAAAATGAACACAACTGAGTTGTATTAGTTGGTTTAATTAGATGCCAATCTATTGCATTGTATTAATAGTAATGACGTTGGATGGTTTGATTGAAACAATAGCTTGTTTATATGAAGGACAACACTTTTATTCCTTTCAGGATGTTCTTTTACCAGAAAAGTTGCTAGAAGAAATTGCACTTGCCATTTCTATTGCATAAAATGACACAGCCCCGCTAGACTTCCCTCTCCTTGAGTTTATGTCCTCTCATGCACAAAAAAAGTTGCAATAACCTTTTACTGCACCTTATTTATTAGCATCCAATTTTGAAAATGGTAATTACAGTGTTATGAAAAGCATGAACAATTTCAATTGATGATTAGAAGCACTTATATGCCAGTGAAAAAAACTCAAAATATGCCAAAGAAAATTAAGTTTATCTGGCCTTTCCACTTGTCTTACAAATCATTTACAAGTTAATAACCATTGACAGTTTCATGAAACAGTGTCAGTCTTCATGATGACTAGCTGCTGTTCAAAGAGAAATGAGTGTATAAAAAGGTTGTATAGGCATTTTCTATTCAAAAGCAAGCACAGAAGGAAGGGAAGGTAAGACCAAAAAAAATGGAAAACACACTAGATTTTAGTTTATCAACAGAACTGTTATTTAGCTTATACCGCCAGAGGAATTTGGCTACATGAAAATGAAAATCAACATAATACGTAACAGTTTACCAAACAAGTTGGGAACTGATTAATATAAAATATGGTGGGTCTCCTTAACAGGATTACTGAATCCCAGTCATTAAAAACTACTGTGGTTTAAAAGTTTTTGTGAAATCAAATTAAGTATTTCCTTCCTATCACTTTCCATACAGAGAACATTGGAGCTTTGGGAGCTACCATATCCTCTAAGTCTTAAGGTTTAGTTATACAAAGGGCTTTTAAAGTTTCACTGTTTGTAAATCAAGGTGATGTCTTGAGATTTTTTGGCTAGAGTAAACATTAGAGAGGCCATGCACTTGTTGTCAATGTATCAAAAGCTCATCAATTACAACAGTGAGGCAACTATTTGCATTTGATACATATTTTAGGAAAGGGCTACTTATATGAGCAATACAATAATTGCCTGAGCACAGAAATATTGTTCCTTCCACTATGTTGGCTTCTATATCTTAATCTTTCTATTTCAAGCTTCTTATTCCTTTCATTCAATTTCATTCTAACAGGTCATTAACATGTTTAACCAAAGGTCTGGAACTACTGTGAACCGTTCCAAGTATAGTCACTTACCTTAATGAAGACCTGGAGAAGAGCACTCACTGTTGAAAAAGGAATTCTTGAAAATAAATGGATCTTTCATGTACAACAATTTGTTATGCTAAACTCAATCACTACCTCAAGGCATTACTATTTCAAATAGTTCTGTGACTGAACTGTAGCATGCGTTAAAATTTTGAAGTTGCACTATAGTTTTATATTGCATGTAATCGCAATAAAGACTAGAGTTTCCCAAAAATTCGACCCAGCACAGCATGTATGAAAGCATCAATTTAGATATTGCCTACCAAAATGATGCAGTGGCTGTAATAATATCTTTGTAGTGATGTAAGTTTATGTGTAGGAACCATATTTAATGATTCTAAATCACTAGAAACCTTCTCCATTTATGTCTAAATATTTTACTGTTTGAACCTGAAAATTCCAGTGGAGTTCTGATTCTGTCATAGATAACACAGTTCTGCCTGGGTAGGATTCATCTCCACCTAGGTTTGAGTATCTACATCTGAACTAGCCATCTTGGAATCCCTTTAAATCAACACAGACCAAACTGGTCTTGTTGGAGTAAAGCATACAGTGCTCCTCATCCTACAGTGCATGTCCAAATTAGGTCAGATGAACCAAATTCTCATGTGTTTTCTAGTTCAGCCAGAAGTCCCCACTTTGTGAGCCCCAGAAGATGAAATCAGTGCAGGCTCTGAAACCTTCAATTCTACTTGTATGTAGAAGCTGAGCTTGTGTAATCCTAATGCTCTCAGTAGGTGCTGTGCCTGTGGAAATGCTGGTCACTTGGGCAACACTTCCGTTGATATATAAGAAGCAACAAGTTTGGCTCACTCACCACTGCAAGAAATAAATTAGAAAGTTAAGAAGCTAAAAACCTGTTAATGATCAAATCTGTTGTGTAATGAACTTTGGCATTTACATAATCACTTTCCATGAGACCTCGATGTGAAAGAACAGCAACAGAAAAAATCACTGGAAAAAAGACTGTGAATAATTAATTTTTTAAAAAATTCTTTTTCTTCCTTTTTATTTTCTTTGCAGCAATTATCAGTGTGATAAAGAGAATGAGACTTGCCTATGGATGTGATCTACCATTAATTGAGTAAAGCCTTCTATACTGTCTCACACAGCATTCCCCTGGAGAAGCTGGCAGCCCATGGGTTGGACAGGTCTACTCTGTGTTAAAAACTATCTGGATGTCCAGACTCAGAGAGTGGTGGTGAATAGAGTTACATCCAGCTGGTGGCTGGTCACTAGTGGTGTTCCCCATGGCTCAGTACTGGGGCCAGATCTATTTAATATCTTTATCGATCATCTGGACAAAGGGATCAAGAGTACCCTCAGTAAGTTTGCAGACAGCACCAAGTTGGGTGGGAGTGTTGATCTGCTGTAGGGTAGGAAGGATCTGAAGAAGAATCTGGATCAATGGGCTGAGGTTCAACAAGGGAAGGTGCCCTTGTGTCACAACCCCATGGAGCACTGCAGGCTAGGGGCAGTGTCTGGAAAGTGGCCCAGCAGAAAAGGACCTGGAGGTGCTGGCTGGCAGTGGCTGAACACGAGCCAGCAGTGTGTATCAAAAATAGTGTGGCCAGCAGGACTAGGGAAGTGATCATCCTCTGCAGTCGACTGTGGTGAGGCTGTACCTTGAGTCTTGTGTCCAGTTTTGGACCCTCACTTCAAGAAGGACATTGAGGTGCTGGAGCATGTCAGAGAATGTCAACAAAGCTAGTGAAGGGTCTAGAGAATGAGTCATATGGGGGCATCTAGGGAGCTGGAGTTGTTTATTCTGGAGGCTCAGGGAAGACCTTATCACTCTTTACATCTACCTGAAAGGAGGCTGTAGCAGAAGAGGGGTCAGTCTCTTTTCCCAGGCAACTCTTGATAGGACAAGAGGAAATGGCCTGAAGCTGCAGCAGGGAAAGTTCAGATTGGACATCAGGAATCACAGGAGGCCCCCAGGTTATGCTGGAACTAGACCAACTACTGCTGGTTACTGCTGACTAAGCTGCTCTGAAAGTGGCCCCAGTACAAATCTGCACAATAACAGAGCAATTCTGACCTCAGGACAGCTGATGCTGATGAGTGCTGCTGCTGTATCATGCAGATACACCCAGTTTTTGGAAACCAGTTCAGGATCTCCAACATGGTTGTCATGTATGGGAGGATCTGCCTCCGTGAGTCCAGCAAGAACACCAGCACACAACCCTGGCCATGCAAGGAGTCCATATCAAGAAGAACACACAAAACAGAAAATTAAAAATACAATAGAATAGTGCAGTGACAGAAGCCAGCCAATTCAAGAGCAGTCACAGTAGCTGCTCCTTAGAGATGGTCTTTGTGAGAAGAAACAGGTTTAAACAGCTGAACACTGCAAAAAGCTTGAAACCACTCCCAGACATTTTTCTAAAGATGCATTCGCAGTTCAGCGTGGATTTCAGTACAGTGTACACCTTGGAGGAAGACCAGTTTGGAGAAAAAAGTATTCTCTTGCAGTCAACAAAATTACAGAACCCAGAGGAAACAAGGTAGAGAACTAAATTATCCCCAAAACATTTTCAAGTCAGTTTCCTCAGGTGATGGTAGTACTGATAATTGATGATGTGCCACACCAAATGAAAATATCTGAAAAACATCCTAGTTATCTGCTACGGCCTGGAGGTAGTCTCTTAGACACCGTGACACATTTCCCAGCAAAGTCAACAAGGGAATTCTACAGGGCTGACACATTTTTAATGGAGAGCATCTGTCTCTGAATACAGATAATTTCAGTATCCTAGAGAAATGTTATAAAACATCTGCCTTTTTTCCCCTGCAGACACGGTATCCTTGCTAATATTCTATTCTAAGCCTTTGTTTCCATAAGCTAAAATATGCTCTATGCCTTAAAGAGGATTTTCTATTTTCCTTGCTGCCAAAGAACTTATATAGCTTTGCAAGCATGCAACAGGTCAGTACAGCACTGACAGCTTATTTAGGGTACACTTGGTAGATACCTAAGCTTTCCTTTTGCACATATGTTTTTCTTGTTTTTCTGAATGGTATTTGAGTAAAAAGGACATGTTTTCATATGTTTTAGAGGACATACACATTTTAAAGATATCTGTAGAATCCATAAATTGTTGATTGTGGTGTCTTGCAGACATTCATGTTATTATGACAGCCTTGAGAATGGATCTCATGAGAACCGCTCTGTGTCATTAGGTGGCACTGTACAGCAATGCTGACAGCTTTAAGACTTCCTCAGCTCAAAAGGGACTTTTCGATTATCTAATCTGATTTCCTACATACTGTAGGCTATAGAAATCCAACAAGGAGTTCATGCCTCATTTCAAAACTGTGCTTCAGTAAAAGCATATTTTTAGACATAGGTTTTGACCTCAAGAAAAATTAAAACAACCAATACTGCAAGTCCCTAATTTCCCTTCCTGATAACAGAAAACAGTTTGTGTTTCAGATCTTAATCTCTCTGTTAAATAATTCGGACTCCTTAAATATTAGTGAGACAAAATATCTGTTTTAATTCAGAGTAAGCAAAAAGATGTGCATTCCTAGCACTGCAGTAAAGCAGACCAGCATTAAATTCAGCATAACATTATAATTAAGTGTCTCCCTATGGAAGCACCAGTCTCAGAAAGGAATATTTGCTTTTTATGAATGCTGATACTCTGATGCCCCTACAATTTCAGTTCTGTTTAAACGACTTTTACTTTTGACTGACTTTATAATCTCCAGCTTGTCCTTTCTGCTATCAGCCTATTTTCTATTAGCTGTGTAGAAGGCTGTGGCATGTCAATTTTCAAATTTAATTCCCCCAAGTGTGACTGCACACAATTTTTACTCATCAGAGTGGCATCAGGCAGTGACTTCATGCTTTCCAGCAAGAACTCTGAAGCTCCATACAGAAGATCAGATGAAGTTGTGTATATGCTTTTATATATTTCTGTTTTATATATGCAGTTCAGGCCCTGTCTTTACATAACTGCATTACAAGAGCAAGTGTGTGCTAAAATGTCTTCAGTTTTGTCATAAATTCAGATCTTTCTGTCCTTACTTCCAGTCTCCAATAGATACTTCTTGGGGAAGCAGGTTAGGAGTGCTTATGGATACAGTTACAGTAGGAGATTTGAAGAGTTGGTTCCTTTGGTAGCAGATGAAAAGCCACTGGGACACCACAGGCTCCAAAGCTCAGTAGCAGCCAGAACTACCTCCAGCCTCAGCCTCATATGACTGCCTAAGGCATCCTTGATGTCCAGACCTCAGAAGTGCTTCAGAAAATGGCCTTTAGGTGGAATGATGACCAAAAGGCTCCTGATGGTGTGAGACAAAAAAAAATGCTTTAAGAGTTCCTCCCACATACAAGAAAGAGAGATTTGGTATGTATCTATAGATGACCAAGACCTATCAGTGACACTGGAAATCAGACTTGGTTGTAAACCAGTTTTTCCTAAATTGAGATATGCTGTAAAAACAGTCAAAATAAATAGTCAATGTTTTACAGTAGAAATGTTTTTTAAAATCATTTTAAAAGTGGTTTTCAAGTGGAAAGATCAACGTAAGCCATTCTGGAATGATAAAACTCAGAATATTTCCAGAGTTCTGAGCTTTTCTTTTTTTCTCAACCAGAAATTAGTTTTGTCAAAACTGGTATGTATGAAAATATAATAATATTTTCCAATTTGAAGTGCTTTGTGAACTCTCCTACTCAGTCTTAATTTTTTTCCTGAATAATTTAGAGCTTCCAGGCTGGGTTAATCAGCTTTTATGACCTTCTCAGATATGAAGTGAAGAATTGTCTTTGATTTTCTATCCAGAAGATATGAGAGGGGTTCCTCCCCCTGGTGATTAACAAGGGAAATCAAAACACTTTGAGTTACATTTTTCATTTCTTCCTGTGTAATTTCCAGAGCCCCAGCCTATTTTTGTATGAAGTCCCCGTGGGTATCTATGAGATAAACAAATACACATTCAGAGCTTGCTTATTGTCAGTAATGAAGTAAAGGTCAATCTTTATATGAAGCCAGTGCTTGTGACTGTCAGAAAATAAAAAAGGTTTGTATCATATAATATCAAAAGTAAGAGATGGCAAATAAAAAGGTGTGCTAGGAACAAACACTCCTTCTTTCACTTGAACTAAAAATGTGAAACATGTGGAAGCCAAATCAGACTCTGTGTTGTCTCTGTGGTACCTGGTTCTGGAAGAGCACCCAGCCAAGACTCTGGTGTCTTCTGACCAGTTCCCCTCACAAAAAGCAAGTGCAGCTGGTGGAATGGAGGAAGTAGCTGTCAGCATTCCTCAAGGAATTAAGGCTGAAAACATAGCACAAGAAAAATCATGTCTGGAAAAAAAAGAGCTCACCCAGAGCATCCTTGAGAGACAGAATCCTTTAGTGACCCAGCACATTTACTGTATCCATTAATGACCCTGGCCTCATTAGAAATAAGGGAACAAAACCGGCTGATGACACAAGGTGCAAGATACTGTGAATACAGATGAACATCAGAGTATCCTGCTGCAGGAACTAGATGACCCAGAGTGCAAAAAATAATAGAAATGATAAATTTAACAATGTTGCCTGCAATGCCATGAATTTAACAGTAAAAATTTTTGCTGTAAGTGGAAGAAGCTTATTAGCTAAAAACAGCAAACACAAAAAGATCAAGTTACATGGGTTCATCAAAAGATAGTAAATACTAATGAATATGATGTCATATAAAAAAACGAACATGATAATAGGATGTGTCAAGAGAGGCGTTTCTAGTAGAGCTAGGGAAGTGATGGCACATACAATTTCAAAAGCAGAAGGTGGAATGGAAAAAGAGGCATAGAAAATGTAAATATTGAAAAATATAAGCTCATATTAATGAAACGACATCTGCAAGAAAAAATGTAGAGACAAAATCTATTGATGTAGATAGGAATAGTTATTCCATTGAATTCACTGGAGGATAGGCGGGTCTCCAAACTCATGGATGTGGCCTCCATATGCCATATACGTCATATGGAGAAAAATCTCCATATAGTGAGTTTTAAACAAAACCACCTCTATGTGTTATTTTAATCCAAAGGCTGATTAAATCACAGCATTCCAATAGGAAATATAAGCTGGTTTTTTCAATCTTTCTATTAATCTGACTCAAAAAGTTTATGAAAATGATGTCCTAGAATGCACTGTTATTTATAATGGCTCATGTTCTTTCTTTCAGCACTTGTAATTTGTCAAGCAGTAGCAAAGCACAGAAGGAAAGATCACTGATGTTGCCCCAATATGGTCAGCATATTGACTGACCTTTATGTCTACTTTTGCTATTTATATTGGCAGAGAAGTATGCAGAACAAAAATAGGCAGGAAAACTCCTGGTTTTTAGGAAAATACTTTGAAAACTTGTGCTTATATTGAAGTTATTGAAGTTTACCTTATCTCTTCAATTTCAAATTTACTTGGCAATTTTCTATTTGTATGTATAGAAGTTGTTTGGTTGTTTTGTGGGTTTTATTTTGCTACATATTGCTGTATTGGTCGGGTAAATAGTTTCTAGGATGAAATAAATAATAATTGGCAGTTTTATTTTCTTGGGCCAGAACAGAGCACAGTACATTCTTTTCAAGCAAAGAGTAATGGAGCATGCTATGAAATTGTAAAGAATGTCATAATCATTATTCCATATTGTTATGTTCTAGTTGTCCTCTACAAAGATATAAAGCAGAAAGAGAAAAAACCCAGAAAAACAGAAAGTCACAAAGTTAATTTTCCATTTATGCTAATTAATATGTATTAATACAAATAAAACTTTTAATTGATTTCTAGATGACTGAGATTATAACGACTTTTATCTAAATAACTTGTGTTTCATTGTAAAGATTGGTCCGTGAAGCTAAGTAGCAACTGTGGCTTCATTAAGGAGAACTGTCAGAGTGAGTATCACCATAAATTTCCCTTTCTCTTTTTGCTATTTCAATTTTTATTTTCACTTTCAAGCTGATGATATTTGCTTTGAAAAATGAGTGAAGTGGTACACATCTTTTCTTTCTTTCAAGTTCTTCCACAGCAGATCAGACTCTTCATTTCCCTGAGTAATCCGAGCCGGGCAGTTGTGAAACTGCGCCCTTCTTGCTGTTACTGCACTTTATGGCTTTGGATACATAGACAGCGGGGGAAAAGAGGAGCCTCCAGAGTCTGGAGTCTGTAAGGGATGAGTGCCAAAGGCAGAATGGAAAGCAGAGCAAAGACTAAATTACTTTGACAAACATCTGAGGCAATAGGGAGTAATCTGATAGGCTGTATGGATGGATGAGGAGGAAAGGAAGAACAAAAGGAAATTATATCTCTTTATATCTAGCTTTAAGAAATGTCTTAGTCCTCTCTTAATGTTATGTAGCCTTACATAGAACTACTGTAGATTTAACAGGAGTGGACAAAGAAAAGGGCCCTACCTAGTTACATGGAAGAGGATGTTAGACATAGAGAGTCAGCTTTAGGCTGTAGTCTATGTGACAGAGAAACTGTGAAGTAAAATTTTTTGCACTCTCAGCATGCCAGTTTGCTTTTATTCCTGCAGGGTGTAAACTTTTAGCCTTGAAATATGTCTGGGTGGCTGTCACAGGCAGAAATAGGAGCTTCAGATGACTTTTAGTAGAGAAGCCCTCCAAACTCCTTTTCTGACAGGAGGCTAAGTGTGGCTGGATTCAGTATTAGACTCAAACTTTGTCAAAGTTTTATGTCCTAAGGATTATATAGGATTATATAGATGTCATTGGTCCTTTATATAGCTTAGTCCCTCAGGATTAAGGATGACAAACCAGATATATTTATATAAAAATAAATTATTTATGATGATAATGACTAGACTAAAAGATCTTAACCAGAATTATTTGCTACACAGCATAAGTAGCTATAACTACTAGCATAATACACTCTTTTTGAAGCAATTTTGATGCAATTATATTAAAGCTAGAAAACCCAATTAAGTAGAAATTGATGTTGCTCACCCACACTCACAACCATAGGAAAATCTCTTTCACTCAGCCTTAAGGAGTAACCTTGAGGAGCATCCCCACTCAAGAGAAGAATCTCCCCACACACTCCCAGAAGGGGTATATTAGAAGACCCCACCATTAAAAAGTGGGAAGGGACTTTTATAGGATAAAGTGATTGACTGCCAGTCCTACGTCTCTGGGCCAGCTATGTTAGCTCAGTATTTTTAGATGAGTTATCAGTAGTATCTGTTCTTGGTTCCTTTATCAGGTACTTTACCACTTCAGCCACATCTTCACCTCACTGTCAGGGTGCTTAACTTCGGAATTGAATCAGGCTGGTTTCAGCACTTTTTGGCACCAGAAGCAGCAAGACAACTCTTTCTCCATTCACCACTGACAGCTTTGCAAATAGAGTATTGTTTGGGTTGTTTTACCCCCCATTCCAGGCAGGGCATACTGCTACAATGGCTTATAGTTTAATTGCTTTAATTTGCACATTTAATTCTGAAAGAATGATTCATTGCAAATTTATATCTCTCTAGGGCTGTCAGTTTTGTTCTTCCACTTAATGAATATACAATATTAATATAGCTGCAACTTTCTCTCTTATGAGATTTCAGTAGATTATGTAAGCATTTTTGTGTATATTTCCTTTTATAAGCAGTTCTAAATCATTGTTTAGATCTAGATGAATAATACACAGTAAGTCATTTATTATGGTATTTAAACTTCTGTACATATGGATATTGGGCTGCAATTTTCTCAAGCATTCACTGTCAAATCAGTCATGCAGTAACTGATATGAGTGTATATATTCTGTACTTTTATCAGATAGCCAAGATGCTGGTTTGTATATACGCTACAAGCCATTTAAGCTTCTCTTTTTTTTTGGATGTATGTTTCCAGTATGAATGTTTATAGGTTTGAGGGCTGTGGTTTTTGTATGTGCTCCAGCCAGACCTCGTCAGCCCAGTCCTTAAGTAATATTCAGTCTAGAAGGTTATATTGGTAATGATGTTCAGAGAGAGAGCATAAAAGTAGCCAGAGCACAACAAAAGTGCAGTTCCTAACACACCCACCAACCTTCTTGCAGCTCCTCCTTTTACCTCTGCTGCTTTGATCGATGGCCAAACCACACCCTGTGCAAAGGTTTAGAGGCTTAAAGCCCTCTTAGGAAATACGGGTTTACCTCCTTTTCCTGAATTGTCTAATTTACAGCACTAGAAATTGAAAAGAATTTCAAAAGTTTCAGCACAGTTTTTCATACCCACATCTGTGTAATACACAGAAACTTGAGAATCTTGTCTCTACAGGTAAAGGTTATGAGCTTGCATATAATGAAGGCAACCACAAAAGCTATTGTCACCATTTATAAATATGATCTTGATTAAAAATTACTTACACTTCTAAATGTCTATGCACATTTTCACTGAGGCTGAATAATTAGAAAGGAGTCTTCTTTTAATAAATTCAAGTTTTTTCTATGCATTGATTTGGCTGTGCTAATAAGAGTTTCATTAGGATTCATGTGTAAAGACTACAAGCAGAAATTTTCAGTATACTGATTTTGTATGAGACATGCTATGAAAGAACTGAAAAGCCTCATTCAGATGCCAAATATCTGATTCCAGGGCTGAATCCTGCATTTTTTCAGCAGTCTTTTGAACAGTATTTTCCACTTTGAAACAGGTTCTTTCCATCTTATATCTACAGAACTAGGCAGCTAGTGGAAAGCTCGATGTGTGCGAAAAACAAGCACTTAGAATAAGCCTGATTTAAAAGTATACATATTGTATTTTCATGATGTTCATTGTGTCCCCAGCTTCTTTGTTAATAGAAATATTTTTTAATGACTAGATGAATATGTATAGTCTGGCAATTTTGTTACCTAAATTAGAAAAAATACCCCAAAGTCTGTTTTCTGTTGTTTTTGAGATGAAACACTTAAAATTTATCCAGCATTGTTGCCATTCTGTGTAAGTTTTCCATTCTTGCTCCAAGATCCCAGGTGAAAATGCGGAAAACTCAGCCTGGATGCCTTGTATCTGTTTAATTCCCTGTATCTTGTCATGTCATTATTTAAGGGCCAGGACAATTCCTGGCTCACTTAGCATGAGGTTTACAAGGCAGCTACATATCACAACAGCCCTCTCTTGGGACTGCAGCTAAGCTGCTGAGAGATGTCTTTTCATTAGACTGTTAAAATAGTATAGCACTGTGATGGCAAGAAATTTCTCAAGCTATCTCCTTTGCAACGTACTTTTTCATATTTTCATGCTGCTGTTCTGAAACTTAACATCATTCATAGCAGGCATCTTGGAGAATTTTTTTTATTCTTTTCCTTTGCTTAAAATGATTTTTTCTGTGACTGGTGTAAAAATATATCAGTATAGCTAAAAATAAGTATTTTAAACATAGAGGGAAGGAAGAGCTCTTTTTCAGGTTAAGTGACTACTGCGATTTTCTGGACTGAGTCCTCAGTCATCTTGTATCAACACAGAGATACCACAGAACTGCTTTATAATTTGAGTCTTCTGCATTCTTCCAAAACTGTTATTTTGCTACAACAAACCCAATAATATGTGCCAGAAGAGATGGTATGATTCGTCTTGGCTGAACTGAATGCTGAGGAGGTGGATATTAGGTGAGAAATGAGAATGAAATAAAGGCAACATACAAACACATTTGCAGGTGATTTTGTAAAAACTGACTCAATGGGAGGGATTAGATTAGCAGAGAGAGTAAAGGACAGAAAATTTCTCAAAATGTGAAAGTATGCATAAATTATTGTTCTTTAACAAAGCTGTTTTACAGCATCCAAATACATTACCAGAGACATGAACCCACGGGTGACCTAGTCATGACAGGGAGATATGGAATGGAAAGTTATTTCTATTCTTCATGCAAACTATAATAAGCTGTGACTCCATGAGGGGTACGTGAGAAAAGGCAAAATTCAAGGAGAAACTAGTGTTTAAAGTTCACTCACTTCAGCTTTAGACTTAGAAGCTAAGAATATTAGAAAATATAGGAGAAATGGAATAGCAGAAAGCTATGGAATACAAAGGAATTATAATTCCACAAATGAAAAACTAAATTAAAGTCTTCATTTTTATAGTGTATTCATATAGTGTGACATGCAGGGAAGGATCTGGCCACCCCTGGGACTGTAGTTCCCTGTGGGTTCAGAGTGCCCTATTGCAACTGTCAGATGCCCTTGAAGCCAGGTTCACATTTGGCAAAGTCTGTATCAGGCAGAGCAGCATCACAGCTGATAATTCACCAGATTTATGCTACAGATGTGAGATCTGCCAACTTCGGTACTTTTACATTGTTGGACATCATATTAGAGTTTTTTAAGCAGTTTCTCTGAAGAGCTTTTCAGTTGTTTATACAGTGTCTGCTAAAAAAGACTGTTGTTACAACATCTTTCATATGTGGCTGATTCTTGTTGAATGTTCATTTTCTGTATGCAGTAAAAGTTTGCCTACCTGTTGCACTGGTCTGAATGGCATCCCCTAAATGACCTGTCAGCTTGACTACTCCAAGCACTAAAGTCAACTTAACTATGTATGTTACTCAAATATTGCATGCAACACTGTGTTCCTTGTAGTATTTAAGATGCCTAACTTAAGAGCAGATTAGGTACCTCTACACTTTTATGGCACATATACAATTTGTCAATACTAATGAAGCTATGGGAAGTGTCAATATTATCTATTAAACACAGGTACTTCTAGTATTTGTCTCTTTTTTGGGGTGACAAGAGACCACAGCTAATGCTATGTCATTAAATACAGAGATAGGAAGGTAGTTATTTTGTCATTCAGGATAATTATTGTGTTACTCTCTGCTGCTCCATAGAAACCAGGTTGGCTGTGCAATCACTGCACCATGGTGATAGCTGGTTGCATGTGGTAGGCTGGAATCATGAAAGTGGTAAGGCTTTTGATAATGCAAAAGGGAACTGCACTCAGTTCCATCAAAAGTGAAATGGATTACAGCTGTAAGAATTTTGGCAGAAGATGACAAAACTCTGTAACCAAATTTCTGTTGTAAAAATAGATGTAGTTCACTGATATTTCATAGAACCATAGAAAAGTTTAGGTTGAAAGGTACCTTTAAAGATTGTCTAGTCCAACACCCTTGCAATATGCTGGGACACCTTCAACTAGATCTATTTGATCAGAGCTTAATCTCACATGACTTTGAATGTTTTCAAGGATGAGGCATTCAGCACCTCCCTGGGCAACCCATTCCAGTGTTTCACTATCCCCATTGTAAAAAACTATTTCTTCGTATCTAGTCTAACTCTACCCTTTTTCAGCTGAAAATCATTATTCCTTGTCCTTTCACAACAGGCCCTGCTAAAATGTTTGTCCCCACTTTCTTACAAACCCCTTTAAGTACCAAAAGGCTGCAGTAAGGTCACCCTGCAGCTTTCCCTCCCCCAGACTGAACAACTCCAACCCTGTCAGCCTTTCCTCATAGAAGAGGTGATCCATCCTTCTGATCATCTTTGTGACCCTCCTTTGGACTTGCTTCAACAGGTCCATGTCCTTCCTGTGCTGAGGACCCCAAGAGCTGGATGCAGCACTCCAGGTGGAGTTTCACCAGAGCAGAGTGGAGGAGCAAAATTACCTCCCTCACCCTGCTGGCCATGTGTTATTTGATGCTGACCAGGATGTGGCTGGCTTTCTGGGCTTTGATCACATCTACATGTCCAGCTATAATTTGGCTTTTAATATAGGTTTTAATAATAGCTTTTAATTTAACTTTAAAAGTTTTTCAGTTCTAGAATAAGTTTTGTGGTATAAGCCAGACACATAGACAAAAACCAGGTAGGATGTTGAGGCTCCTCTGCCCATGACACACACTCTGGTCCAAAAAAGTAATTGGAAACGGAGCCACTTCCAAAGGAGTACACCAAGCACTGCTGACGTGGATAGACTTGCTCCAATTCTTGCAGTTGCTGAAAGAACTGGCTTGAAACAATGTGAAGACGGTTTGGGTTTGTGTGGTTTAGAAGTTAATGTTTCATTAAAAGGAATTTCTTATCCAGAAAATGTATAAGAAATTTTATATTAGATATTTTGAAAGTTTTTCAGAGGTTTTCCTGCCATCAAAGGTTCAGAACTGTGCATAATTATAACTGTGTATAATATAACCAGAAAGTCCTTTCAGGAACTCAGGTTCTTTTCAGATTAGATCAGATCCCTAGGTCTTAACTTTTGTATGAGACTATTTTCAACAAAAGCATTTCCAGGAACGGTTTCTTCACAACACTTTTTTTAACCTGCTGTTTCTTTCCTTCTGGTATCTGACCTTGTGCTATCTACCTCCTGAAAATCCCAAAACTGAACCCTCAGACTGATTGCTAAGCTCTGGTAATCAGAGATGGCATATGAAAAATTTAATTGTGTTGCAGTATTACTAGCATGGTTTTCTGTGAGAGGGACTGTACATAGTGAAATATACAAAAGAAGAAGGATGCTAAGCAAAACGAGGTAAGTATTTGATTGTTCAGCACAGCTAAGAACTAATCTTCCCCCATTGAAATTGCTGCTACGGACTAACAGATGTGAAAAGTCTGTCCTGATCTAGATAAAGGGAGGTAAACCCATATTTCCTAAGAGGGCCTGAGACTTTCACAGAACCTTTTCTATCTATGCTGGTGATAACACAGACCCTCTCTTATTACACTGACATGCTGTGATTTTTTTCTTTTTAGACTAAAGGAGATTAAGAAATGTATAAATGATTGCGTTAAGAGGAAAAGAGCAAAAACAGGTGGTAGAAGAATAATAGGCATCAGCGGACAGCCGGCTCTACAGGCATACCAGTGTGTTGAAAAAGCCTGGTCTTCATAATGGCAATGACTTTTTTTGGGCAAAAGTTTTACTTCTACCTTCCACTGCATCTTGTCTCTTGTCCTTCTTCTGCAACTATGTATCAAAGAAAAACCAGCATTTTTAGTACTTTCTTTTGCTGTTACTTATGTCTGAAATCTTTGCTGTTTCCAGTCCCTTTATGAAAGAATGGGTGTTCCCTTTCTGTCCTTGCACTACCGCCACAGGCTTTATCAACAGCAGAGCTCCCTACCCAAATTCATCTGTCATTGCTGGAGAGCCAGCCAGTCCCACTGATCTCTGCAAGACTGGCCACTTCACTGTGCTAACAGGCCCAGGCTGCAAGCCTGCTGTCCTCAACAGACAGGGCAAGGTACATGTGCAAATGGTATTTATTTTCACCTCACATCTGAACGTCATAAATGTCATCTCCAAGAGCAAGCTATGATGCAGAAAGAAAGAGAAGTGAGGTTCTTAAACCAAGTAGTTTCACAAAATGAGTTTTAAGGGAGCACTGAATCCAAGCTCATGGAGAGGTACATACCTATATTGATTAATGTACAGCCACCTATCTTTCCAAAACATGGCACATATCTAGTCATTCAGCAAAGAACTCCTCCTATCACAGGAGGCTATTACTCTTGGTATCTCTCAGGACAGTATCAGCACTTCTATAATCACATTTGTACTCATTGTTTTGGAAGAAATTAACTATTTATTCTTGAAAAGGAGAAATATGTTTGGGCACGTCCAGTGAAAATTGAAGTTTTATCATCTGTTACAATGAAATGAGATGGCCTTCAGGCACCAGTGACACATGACCAGTAAATACACAGTGAACATGCTGATAAGACCATCTTCCATGGTCAGGTATGCAGAAGCTGAAGAGAGATTACAGACCATATTTACTTCTGTTTTATTTTACTGTAGAGAGTTAAAAGCCAGAATCTTAATATTCTGTAGTATCTTTTTAAAAATTAGATAAATATTTTGTTGAGCCTGCTGCCCAGTTGTGATCAGAAGAGGAAGAGATCTCAACAATAATTAAGTGCCTACAAAATTTATAAAAGGGAGCAGACAAAGGACATTGTGTGAATATTTGGAAATTCACTCCACCACCTTTTAGGTATTAAGACTGTTATTTGGCTGGCCAGTCTCCTGTGAGTGCAGCAGCCTGTGCTCTAGGGAAAGATGCCACAGGAGCACAGGGCATAGCCAAGGACCTCTGATCAATGCTCCTACCTGATCTTTTATCAAAGAACAAGCCATAGCCAGGCTTCATCAGGCTTCTGATGCTCAAGGGGCTAATTGTTTCCAGACACATTTCTTTTTAATTCAGAGCTCTAGGAGCAAGAAAGGGCTGTGAATGAACTTTGACTTAAAGGTCTCGCGATGGGATAAAGCGTTCCCATAGCTGCTGGCTATTGCTCTGCCTTCACTATCCTATGGAGATCCTTTTGACAACCTCAAAATGTATGTTACGCTGTTTATCACAGAAGTTCCCTTTCCTAATGACTGCTTTCCATATCCCTAACAGGTAATTTCCTACTTTGGTAGTATGGTTTCCTTATTAACCAGGTTGTACTACTTTCCATAGTCTTGAAACCTTTGGTAAACCAACCTTGCAAATAATGGGCCACTGTATAATTTTTAAAGGTCTTCTATTAAAAATATTTAAATAAGTAAGAAGAGTAAAAAATATATTTGTAAATATCTTTATGAGTGAAAATAATATGTAATATTTATTATTGCATCTATGAAAACACAGCCCTTCCTATAAGCAGGACAAACTCCTGGACTATATTATAGTGAGAGACCACTGTGTAATTTTTTAACTTAGATACATATTTTGAGTTATTATCCTTGCTTGTTCTCTTTTATCGTCTTATTTTCCCCTTCCTCCCACCACTCCCCCATTATTTTAATATCTTAATTGTTTGGATATTTCTGTCGTTGAGTGAATAAGGAAGCACAGCTTGCCAAGAATCACAGATACAAAACTAATGACATTGTTTGCATTTAATAGAACTTCAGTATTTCCAGAACACCTGATGTTTTAGTGTCCTCAAAATTTACTGCATTCATGGAAATAGCTGAGATCTCTTCAGACAGTAACTGCAATGGATATAAAAGCTTAATGATGTTCATAAATTTGCATAAAAAACAAGGAATAAAAAATTAATTATTATATTTCTTTTATTTTAAAAGTGTTTCAGCTGGTCCTAGAATTACCCTGTTCTTGGTTGTTTCAAAGTAAAAAAAAAGTTGATTTATGAAGGAGTAAAGACTTTCCATGGAAAGACAGATAGCAATTTCTACTATTTGAATATTCAGAATACTCATCTTTGCATAACTGACAGAGGAGGTTATAAGAAACTGGTTGGGGAGACAATATATCTCTCCTTCACACCCTGGTTTTGAGAGGAGGAAGCTTTTCTAGGGACACTGATTTGGCTTAGTGGTACAGGAAAAAATGAATTGAAAACAACATCATAACAGGATCAAGATATTCTATAATGTATTGTTATCAGCTGTGACACCTAAACAACATAAAAACCATAAAAATGAGAGCTTGACAAAACACTTAAAACCTTTGAATATTAACAAATTTTTGTGGTAAGTGATTATGGTTAGAAATCTCTTGTATTTAAGAATGACCAATGAACCATATTGCTCTTGCAATAGTGAACACTACTCGGTGTTATCTCACTAGGACAGAGGATTGATGGGCTTCTTTGGTGTCTCTTTATACAGTCACAGCTTAATTGTTCTGTCTCACCTACTGAATTTTTATTTATTTTTCAGTCTGTTTCCTTCTGCCATTCTGAGGACCTCAAAGGAAACTGAGGAGAAATGAAAAATGAAGCTGAGAAGCAGAATTCTTGTCACCAGGAACTCCCTACAGAGAACTCAAGGCAGAGTCTGCAGCCCCACCAGTTGCTTCACAGACTGCTTGATAGACACAAAAATTACAAAACTCATTTGAAGGTTGGCTGTGGTCAGCCACTCATAGATAAATGGAGTACAAAAACCAGCTGAAAATAAGCCCAAAATTGTGTATGTAGGTATGACTTTTACATGACATTTTAATATATTACGTGTCTTTGTATGAAAAATAGCCTTGCTTCTTTAATTTTAACTAATAGCCAAGAAAAGTTTATTTATTAAGAGTAGGGTATAAGTGATTACTAGCTATGGCTATTTTACACAATAATTTTCAGTCATTTTCCCATTGATAGATAGATCTAGATTTTCCTCCATGTGTAACAAATCTCTGAATGCTATATACAGGCAATTTAATCATTTGAGTGGCTCTTGAACCTCATCCATCTCTTATATCTGTGTGCGTGGCACAGTTTCTCCTCTGACGGAACTATTACCTCTAATAAACTGGAATATATCTATTGCTTAAATGGAATATGAAAGATTTTCTACAGTGTGTTTATGACTTACCAGATGAAAATTCAAAGTTCATCAGATTTCTAGGGTAGGTTTTCTTTTAAAAATCTGAATGTTCATGCATATTTATGCTTACATCATTTGTTCCTATGAATACTCCAGAAGCAACCTGACTTCAGAGCAAGACTATCATCAAATATTTTTCAGTTCTATCTGATCTGGTCTAGACCACAACAATAAAAAATCAGTGGTCTCAAGGAGAAATTAACATTTCTCCATGCTAAGGAATCAGAATGGATTTTTCACCCATTCCTATAATTTATGTAGTGACAAAAGACAAAAAGAAGTGCTAGACAATGAATCATCCACAAAGGAAAAGATTAGTGGTGACACCCTGCACTAATAGCACTATGAACATTCTGTAATGAGAGGCTGATGAATGATAACACCATAGAAAAAATAAACTTGTTGATTTATCCCTTACATTAAGGTAACACCTATGAGCTGTAAAACCATGACCCCACCATGTTCAGCAAGTGGTAAAGACTACCATCTCTGGCCCAGAATGCTTTGTATCAGTGACATCTCGTAAGGGCTGCACTGCTGTCAATAAACCTGGCTCGCATCACCCCAGGCATCTTACTACTGATCTCTCATCTTTTTCTTTAGCAGTCATGCTGAAACTGTTCAGCAAAAGGTATCAGGTATCAAAAATGCTCTAGGTATTATCTATTATATTACTTGTAATACATGTAAATTACTTATAATAGGTGTTATAGATGTTAATAAAACCTAATATCCTCACTATATCAGTAATTTACCATTGAAAGGCAGAATAACGGATGTATGAAATACATGTAAATCCTCATGTATGTAGCATCCCTTCTGAAATCTGTCATGCAGGGAACTGTAGAATTGTGGATTAAGACTGATATGTGAAATTGAGCTCTGAAGAGACAGCAAAAACACACTAGCTCTGATTCTATGACACTGGTCAGGGAGAAAAAAACCAAAAACCCAAACACCAAAAATCAAGCAGAGGACTGTGTTAACGAAGAACACTTCCCAAATTAAAATGTAAACACTGATTCTCAAAGTCTTGCCTACGAGACTGGCTCAGCTTATTCTGAACAGAGGCCTCTCAGCCCAAACAGACACAAACAGGAAAGGGACTGAAAGCCATAAAATTAACTCTCCTGAAGCACTAGGGACCAGCTCCTATTTATTCTTTGAGGAACAATCCGACATTCAGGATTCTTGTAGTAAGAAGTAAAGTTACTGACCTGCAATACTTAACTGCTGTGCCTGAAGCTCTCCATGGGACAGTGAGGAAACAAGAAGACCACTGGAGAGCTGCAATCACTGACAGAGCACAAAGCGGAACTCAGCTTAAAATCAAATGTCAGAAAAAATAAAGCCAGGAGTACAACTTCAGAATGGAAAGACTTCCTGGAAAAGCTGAAATAGAAAATCCAGTTGGGCATTAAAAGTGCTGCTGCAAAACTGTGAAAGTTGAGCTGTCTGCAAGAGACACTTCACTCGTTCGAGTAATGCAGTGTGAAATATAATGTCACTAATTCTCATCTCGTGGGCTCCAGCATAAAGAAAACTGCCTGATGAAGAAATTGCATCATTTTCAACATAAGGTTTAATAATTAAAGTGAAAGGAATTGCCTAGGACACTATTTCTTTTCGCCCATAATTAAAAAAGAACAGGTGGAGGAGCAGTCAGGAAAACACCAGTCTGCTACAATCGGTAAAATTCCCATTTAGAGTTCTTACATAGTATCGGTTCTAGAAGATGAGGCTATTTTCAAGTCACTCAAGACAAAAAACCATATCTCAGGCAATCAAGAGAATACTAATGATAAGGTATTTAAAAATTTCCAGTAGAAGATGTAAACAAGAAGAAGGAAAATGGAAGGGAAAAATACTCAACATGTTGGCAAGTGGAAAATTGCAAAGATTAGAAATGAATGTGGGTTAATTTGAAAAAATTTTACTATCCAAGGTGGAATACATAAAATTTTTTTCTCTAGAGAAATAGAGGTATAACAAGCAGACCAACATCAGGACTAACAGTGATGGAAGTAAATGGAAGAGAAAACAACTGGTTCTTCCCAAGGCAACCCCAGTTACCAGAAGTGTCCATGAAGGGAAGAATTAGACCTCCAAGACAGACGATATACTAGTCTTGGACTGCAATATAATGAGCCCAAGCTGTGACAGTGACCAATATATACAAAAATTGTGCTATGGGAATTTACAAAGAGAAATCAAACTACATTCAATTGTGAATATGACACATTAGGAACCAAAAGGCATTTATCAATGTAGTCAAACAAACCTGCTTCCAGACTTCCAAGGCCCTTCATGACTTCCAAGTCTTTGATTAAACTGAAAAGTTTTCATCTGTGACTTCTGCCTTCAAAGTAGAGTTTACCGAACTTAGTGTGTGGTTCTCTCCCGTAGTCATAGAGTGAATGGCTGGTAATCTGAGCACACAGAGCACTTGCTTCTCTATTTACTTCGTCTTTTAACTCAAGACTTCGTAATAAGCCTGCCAAGAGTTTTCCTGAACAGATTTTTTTTCTGCACAGCAAGAACTGGCACTTACCATAGAAATTCTGAAAATATGTCCTGCTTTTGACTGAAGCATACCTTAAACTTACGGTTATTAATAACCCATAATATGTACTCTTTAAAGATAAGAAGTGAGTTAGGCTATTAATGTGATAAAGTATGGCATGTACTTTACATGCATAATTTGTTTTTTCCTCTTTCATTATCATTATTTTAATAATTTACAGTTGTTACTGTATTTTAATTATTGAACTGTGTGTGGTGCTTAATTTCCATCTGGGCTTAAATAACAACAAATGGTCACAAGTCGCCCGGGAACACTGTTTGATCTTAAACAAGAACAAATCTGTCAGACATTTTTCCAGCAGATGTGCTATTATTGTAAGGGTTTAATGTTGATTAGTCCTATGACTGATGTTACACAGAAGGTTACAGTGCTCTGCTGTGACCTTATAATGTAACAAAGCTTTAAATTGACATACCAAGAGTGGCAGACAAATTAAATACTATCATGCTTCTCATTACATTCTTTTCCAATTTTTATTCGTCCCATCAAATGCCCAACACTTGTATAACAAGAAAAACTGTCCTCCTAATGAAAAATAAATGGAATAGAAGTTCTTATCAGATACAGGTGGAGACAAAGTAGTCGTAACAATACACCAAGGACATTACACAAGGCTGTGTAATAAACTGAGGCATTCATAGGCTGCAAAGTAAAATAAAACTGAATTAAATAATATTTGACACATGACAAATGTGCCCAAGACGTCTTAGGGTAAGTGAAAGAGTATTTCAGAGCTTAAACATTTCAGTCAAGATCACAGAAATCTACTTATAGTATACACTTGACTGTTGTCAGAGCCTTCTTTCTTGGTCCAGTGAGTCTCCTGACATCCTGTTGACGTGCTCAGGCTATGAACTGTGTGTCTGCCTCTGAAAGCTGGCAGAGTGCTCTTTGTGCATGGCTCATCAGTCTCACAGCAAACACCAAGGAGATCCAGAATATCCCTTTCCCTTGTCACACCTCTCAAAGCAGGGTGGACTATTTTGCTAATATCCTGTCCTTGAGACATCAGGCTTTCCAGGCATAATCTTACAGAATTACAGAGGACACCAGCCTGAGATAGGACAGTCGGCTGTTTCAATGTCTCATTAATTGGAACTTTAACTTGGCCATGAGGGTGGGCCTAACTTGGCAGCAAAAATGAGGCAGTAATTCATTAGACTACATTCATTTGAACCCAAAAGACATCAGGAAGTGGAGTACAAAGTACAATCTCCTCACTAGAGTGTCAGGCTCAACTTTTCTCATCTCACAGTAGGTGCCAAAAGAGTTTACCTGATTGTCTTTCTTGACTATAAACCGAGCTTAGCATGCTTAGCTTAGATGTAAAGTGTTATATCTGAAGTTAAGCAAGATGAAAGCCACTTCTAGTTTCAGAGCTCAAGAAACTGGGTGGCTGATCTGTACTTAACACAACAGTATTTGATTCAAACCCATGTGCCTTCCCTTTCTCTACAGCCATACACATATTATTTGCTGAGACGACATCCTCAGCTCCATCTGAGCTCTTAGAAACACGCACATTTTCTCCCTGGAAGGTATTCAAACTACTCTGGTTACCTTTCGTAATAAAAACACAGCAAAGACAAGACAGGGTGGAAATTCTGATCTCCATGTCTCAAGAAGCAGAGAAAACCCTAGAATGGTTCTAACAGCTGTTAGAAATGTTAAAAGCAAAATAGACAAAAGCACTCTAGCTGTAAGAACTAACCCATGACTACTATACAGTTCTGCACATTGAAAATATCAAAGACCCAACAGCCTGAGAAAGAGATGTCTTCCACACATCTAAGCTGAATAAACTTTTATTTGAAAAATCCCTCCTGAAGCTTGTCAGTGAATAAACTGCAATTTACCTTGTTACATTGTACAGGTGTGTCTTTGCATGAACTGCCATTTAAGATGACTGTGAATGGCCTTCTGGAAATCTCCTACTCCTTCTTCTTACGTATCTTGCTCTTTAACAGCCAAAATTTTTTAAAGTTAATTTTACATTTAATCATCAGTCTAAAGCTAATATATTCCTGTAGCAATGCTGCAGTCATTACTGCAAAGTATATTTTAATAAGAAAACCTAATGCCTAAATACATGACGATATACTCCACCAACTTTTAAATTATTTCTATTATTAGGCAGGCTTTGTCCTTATAATTTGTTTTATACACCGTGCTTTGCTTCCACTGCAACTTCTTGAGCAGTTTCCAGAGTTTTGTGGAAAGCTAAAACAAATGTGTATTCCAAATCCCTACTGGTGGAGGACTTCTAACATTTTGAGCCATGTAATTCTCAAAGCAGAAAGTTCTGATAGTGTTTCTTTTTCCATGTCTCTTTTTCTGAGAATTGGACTGTGACTTGGTCTTATAGTACAAACAATATGCAGAGGTTATGATTTCCTTTGTACATTCCAAATTGATTCCACGTGGCAGTTTTCATCCTGATCCAATGAAGTTAACCGCTTACAATTCAGCATCTCTTTAAGCATGATTGCTACACTGGGATGACTCCAACGATTGCCTCTGTACACCTGTGTAATTCTTCCCACACTCTTAAAGCCTTTTCAATTTTTTTTTTTTAATCTTTTCTCAGATACAAAACAGTGGAGGTTTTCTTATGGTGGCATAAAAATCTATTCTTTAAAGACAGTGAAAAAGAGGATTCAGTCACAAACATCTTGGTTCCTGAGTTAAAAATAAATTAAAGAAAATATGTTGCTTGTTTTAAAGATTTCTTTTAGGCAATTTCTCTTCCCGAAAGTAGCATTTAAAAAAAAAAAAAAGATTTCCAAATTCTGACTTCGACTCAGCCACATAGCATGCAATGTATTAGTGAATTACCTTATCACTTGAGCACTAGGTTATGCTTCCCTAGTAGTTTTGAAAGCAGTAATTCTCAAAGTCATAATTCTTTCATATTCTATATTTATTTTGAATTGATGTCTATAAGTAGAGCTTGCTGCTGTGATTCTATATAATTATTGGACCTGCTCCCAGATACCTGAGAATAGTCAGCTGTAACTTTGGCTTGCTTTAGGTCTTAAAAAAATATGATGGTTAACATTTTTAAACTGAGATATTAATGAGACGCTGATGCTGAAAAATGCAAATATAGAGCATAATTAAAATATATCCAAGTATAGTGACTTTCAAATGCATGAATGCTCCTTGCTTCTGGCAGAAATTTGTGGGGTTATTTGCCATAATTAGTACTCAGTGACAGCAGAATAGCACAATGTACTCTGAGAGGTGATGTAAGGTCACAAGTGACCCTACTGAAGCTGAAGAAAGCAAAGATTACACAACGTCCCTTTGAAGAAGGAGCATTGTAAGATTCCATACACTCAGACTCTTGTATTTCCAAGTCACCTATTAGCAAATTAAAAGTCCCCATTCCTACTATAAAGCCCAGTAGAAAAGAGTAAGTGGTTTGTTAGTCCAAGGCAATCCAGTTCAAGAATCATTACTGACTGATCTTATCCATTTATTAAACGAAGATTTCTAAGCACATCACAAAAGGTAGGTTGCCGTTTAAAAGTGAGAGTGGCAGGAGTTACATCCCTGTCGTAACAGAAAGCAATGATAATAGCTGCTGTTTTTTATTGCTGGCTATATCGTATATTTCCCAGAAGATTTTAGAAAAACCAAAGGCACTGATAACACCTCCACTCCTCTGTGTATTAGGAAAAGAGGAGGGTTGGCTGGAAGAAACAAGTCTGAAATTCCAGAAGAAAAAATAAGAAGAGTTTTTCATCAGAAAGACTGTTGCAAACTGTCATCACAGAATGAGGCTTGAAAAGATTTATTTCAGCCATTCAAAATGACAGTGACCTCTCTTTCCTGGAGACTGCCTGGAGCCATACAGCCAAGAACACTTGCAGCCTTGGCAACCTTGTTCAAATCCTTTTGAGCTACCACTTTAGACTTTTTGCTGTGGAGAAGGGCTATGTCTTGAACGCTCAAGGCTGGCTCTGGACCATACAGCAGCCTTCTCCCTCAAGCCTCCGTGGGCTCCATGGGCAAAGTAAAAGGAAACATTGTAATGCTGCAGAATATGCATAATCCAATAGAAAATAATTTAATTGGAACATTCTGAATCAACTTTAATTACAAATCCCTAGACTACATCAGAAGACAACCACAGAGCTAATTTTATTAAACCCTTGGTATTTCTGGGTGAAATTTACTATTACAGAGCTATACTAATTGAAGCTTAGGCAAAAGATCCTGGTACCACTGCAGAAACATCCAGAGGAATATGTAATTCTTCTGTATGAAATGGGGTTTTAACCAGATTCTTACCTAATCTTGTGAAATGAAATGAAATTAAATTAAATGAGTGAACAAAAGCCACCTACAAAAATAGAGGACAGTGATGCGTGAGATGTAGTAGGAAGCCAAGCACTCCTCAAAGCAGAGGGAATTCAACCCTCCTCTGAGCATCTGGCCTAGCAGGAACAGAGGATCTGTATTCTCTCTTTACCTCCAGTCACATCTCCACTTAGCCTTCACATCTCTTCTGCTTGTAGAGGCCCCATGATTTTGAGGAAGTGCTAATTTGTTCACTCGTAATAATTGCTTTGTTCCTGAGGAGCTTCATTCACAGTGATCTCCTGCTGCAACATGCCCAGTAGTGAAACTTGAACACATGCTTTGCCATTTAGGACTCTTCCATTGTAGTGTGTGTCTGTGTGCACCTGCGCAGAAAAAATAGGCAAACAGGAACTGGTGCTGCTTTGAAAAGCTGATATGGAGAGAGAGATGGGCACAAATTTGCACAGCATCAGATTCTGCAGTTTTTTCTCCTCACATTGTTTTCCCTTGGTCTTCAGCTCAAACCAGTTGCTCTCTGCCCTTTTCACCCTACCTGAGGGCAATCAGCAATACCACTTTTGCAGAAAGAGGCATCTCTGAGCTTCTGTGAAAAGTATCCTAGGAAACAGCAGGATATCTCCCAAGGCATGAAAACTACCTTTTTTTGTGTGTGGGAAATGCAGCCACGGTAATGGTAGTAAACATAGGAACTCATTGGAATGGCAGAATTCAACTTATGCTGGAAAATGGAAAGAAAACTGATAAATTGGACTCTTCTGGTAAGTATTGTTAGAAAACTAACAGTTACAGCATAAATGTGGAAATGAGATTTAACTGAATAGCCACATGCTCTGTGGAGGTGCTCAATACCACGTCTCCTCACCAGACATTCAAACAAAACTCAAGTCTTTAGCTGAAATAAGCATTTGAATGTAGAAAGACCAGGCATAAAGGAAGATAGGAAACCCAAAACAGGCACAAAACTAGGTTATTAGCTGTCCAGAGGGAAAAAGCCATTTTTTCATATTAAATTGTGTTGGCTTCCTGCTGCCAGGTTAGGGGGTCATGCAGAACTATGGAGAGACAGGGAACTAAAGAGTAGATGCAATGCATGCTTTAAGTCTAGCTCTTCTAGACCTGCCTGAAAGCAGCCCTCTGTACTCATTTTGAGTCTTTGGCTGCAGGTTTATTTAGCCTCTGGGGAAACAAATAGATTGCATTAAATATAATTCAATGAAGCATAGCAGAGTCAGTACTGCAGCAAGGTCCTGATCCAGAGCTAATGAGAAAATAACTAAATTAAACCAATTAAGTTTGGAAACAATACTCATAATATGATTATTGCATTTTAAATCTGAAAGAGAAAACTGCATCATGGGGAAGGGATTATAGCACTGATAGTGAATGCAATAATATTCAAGGCAATGGTACCTGCTAAACCATTGTATCTTGGATAACTGTTCACAACACCATATTTGAAATACCACCACAAGGCATTTTTTCACAAGACAGGCCAAGATCCAAGGGGGACTGTTTGGAGGCAGCCTGAACACATGGAGAAAACATAGATAGCTGTTTTATTAATAAGAGAAAGAAGAAAAAGCATGTTGTTGTCTCCTCACATCCTGTATTAGCATGGGCTACCTCCTCTGTGGACCTGATGACATCTCAGTTTACAGCTTCAAGAATGATAAATCTAGAATTTTTCCCCACCCTGAGTGCTTTGTTAGTGAGATTCTCTATTTAACCACTTTCAGGTAGAACAGGCATAAACGTCTAATCAGCTGTACACTGAAAAAAATCTGTGTTATTAACCTTGATTTTTACTTTCCAGATGAATTGCATGTGTTTTGATTCAGCATTGAAGAGGTGGTGGTGTTTGTGATGGGAGCAGTTAACCCTCTGTGAGACCTGTCTGGGGAGGTCTGGTTTCATCCCGCCTTTCATACGGCTGGTAAGACTGTGGTAGGGTCTTAATTCACCAGATTGACTTTCTGCAATCCTAGAAACATTCTTTTATAATCTATGTAAAGGGCAAGCTGATTGATGTTATATGACCAGATTCAAAGATGATGCAACCAGGTCTAGGTGTTTATTAATTTTGAATCATAATTTCCTGGCCAGCACTTACAGTAGGAAGTTGCTTTCTCTCATGCAGACCAACAGCGAGTAGCAGGCAACTCTTTCTACGCTCAAGTGCCTGGGAGGAGATCAGAGAAAGGCAAGTTGATGGCAAGATGTTGACTGTCTTCCTGGGAAAACAGTAGCAAAAGTTACATCCCCAGCTGGTGAGAAAGCAGAGAGTTGGTAACTGCTGTGTACAGCATTGCATCCCATCTAACAAGCTGTCACCACAGCATGCTGGCATTTATTAATGATCAGGTAACAGGCTGCTGCTGTAGCAGCTAGTATTCCAGTTTTCATTACAGAAAGATTTTTGCAATGTCATTTGCCTAGTTTAACAAAGCTCTGAGATTAAACAGATGAAAGTGAAAGCATCATCTGTCAGCTACTGGAAAACTCAAAACTTTACTACATAAAGACCAGACTAACAGAGTTTGTGGTGCTATTAACAGCAAGGAAAAAATCAGACACTACCTTCAGTTTCCACTAAAAAGTAGATTTTTCTCCTCAGCTGAACTTTAAATAAAAGCTGATACCACACTTCACAAAGGCCTAAGTGGGAGGGTTTTCTTGCAGTCAAGGTTATCAGTAGCAGAACTGTGTTTCAAATGAAACTAAGTACTGGAGGCCAAAGAAGATTAAATCCAGAAAACCAGCACAGTTATACTCTATATTTTATCACATAGGGCAAGTTTTGATGTCAAGGAAAGCAAATAATTCAATTCCAGTAGAGACAAATTACTAAATTCAACTGTGTTCAAACAATATCAGTAGCAGATGTATCCCTGGCCAAAATATTAGAAGATACATTTCAGTCTTCCTCCACCCACTCTCCAGCTAGATATTTCTTTTGCAAAATAAAGCAAGGAACGTAACAAGGCAGAAGGAAATTATATTCAGGTGGGGAAGTTGTTACAGATTTGTTTGGGATATTTCAACTTAATGAACATCCAAAGAAATTTAGAGTCTAATATTCAAGTAAGTTTGTGCTGTTGCACAAACTTATTTTGATGCAGTATATGTAAATACTTTCTATACTACCAAACTGATTTTTCTGGAACGTGTTTTCTTGTTTTCTGTTGGAAGAGTGGCTCATTCAAGACTTTCTCCACTGACATAAATCCCCTTTTTCCCCCTACATAGTCAACACTATTAACTTTTTCTGCTTGGAGGTTAGGAAACGAAATGAAGGAAAGGAAATCAAATCAAGCACAGGAAAAATTCGTTTTACTAGGATGCAAAATACAAAGTGCCAGTCTCGAGTATTCAAGCGGTGTTGGTGTGGTGCATTAAAGCTAAGTGTTTGGAAGAGAGAGGAATTCTAGTCTCCCAATCACATAGTCTCAAGTGCTCATGCATTTTCAAACAGAAAATTCAGAGAGCAGTCCCCAGGTTTGTGGCATACCTGGATGCAGAGGGGGCTGCTGAGAAGCCAGCACAGCCTCCTGGCTCCCTCTGCCACCTCTGGACGTTTCAGCATATGTATTTCCGTGATGTTCACATTCCAGCTGTGCACTGATTCCAGGCCTGCTATAATGATTTAGGTTTTGATCTTCATCTTGAATAGTTACAAGCAAATGTTTTCCACTGGATGGAGGCTTCATTGGGCAGCAATGAAATATTAACATAAAGGTTAAAAATAATCCTTAGAATTTCATGCGCTTTTAACTTCACTTGAGGCTGAATAAACCTCAGGGGCAATTACAAACATCAATTAGGAAGCATGTTTAAAATAAAGCACAGTAACAAGTTAAATGCAATATCTGAAATATGAGCAAGTTCACTTCAGATGTTTCTCTCCATTAAATCCGTACTATTTCAGCTTTCTAGTTAGACACTTTTATATCTTGACACCACAGAAAGGCCAGTATTTTTTGTATTCTCTGGAGCTGCACAGAATCTGGATGGATAAAGCAGAGGCTATACGGTTCAAAATTACAGATTCATGCTTCCTAAGATAAATAGTATGAGACCGCTGCAGGAGTGTAAGCATTCAGTTCTCTCATATTTATTGTAAGCTGTCAGAAATAGTATCTCAAAGTCAAAAGAGACTTACACGTTGCTAAAATTTTTTAGGTAAAAAAACTTCTACCAAGATCTACTGGTAGGTTTCTGACCATTGTGAATGGGGAAAAACTGCATTTCAGAGATACAAGCATTTTAGAACCATTAGATAAATTAGGCAACAGAAGAACCTGTCCTGTCAGAGACAGGAAGGTATCTGGAAGTTGTCCTGCTTCAGAGCCAACAGGAGCTCCTTCAGAGTGTTCCTCCTCTACCCCATCCCAAGTGACATCAGATACTCCTCAGCCTCAGGCTCCAAAAACTTTCAAGAACCTCCTAAATAGCCCAGAAACTGGTTTACTTACCTAGGACTGATTCAAGTCACCAACGCCCTTCAGGTACAGAATTAAGCCTGAATCTCCTACATGCCTACAAATGCCAAGTTGTTGGTGGTTACAAGCAATAGTTTTTTTTATCAAGCTTCTTAGAGGCAATATAAAGGGGGAAAAAACTGTAATGTAATGATTACTACACTTATTTTGAAACATGAAGTTAAGAGATGCCTAATTAAAATGTAGCTATCAATTACCTTTGTAGGCATTACATAATCATTTGATGTAGCAGTTCTTTAAAATAAACACTCCTAAAAATATTCCTGAGAACGTGAAGATTAACTGCTCCAGTTAAACACATCCAACATGTGGATGTGAATCCTCCATATCACCAGGAGGTTTCTCTGGATAGCTGTAAAATAATAGGCATTTTAAAATTTTCTTTATTCTGAGGCGGTTCACTCTGTTGGCTGTACTACAAAGCACTTGGGAAGATGAAATATTGGAATAGAACCAGGTTTATAGGCCTGCATTACCTTTCCCTGGAGATGTCTTCTGGAAGGAAATAGTTCCTGCAGTGAGAACAGCTGTCCCCTTCTTGGAGAAGCACACCTTGAAAAGTTCTAACAGATGAGGGAAGACAGCCTCCACATGTCTTTGTACTAATTAGTTTCCTTCCAAATTCAGTTGTCTTAGAATGATGTAGTGGAAGATGCCAGAGCAATTTCATACAGCTGAGGTCCTGTTTTATACTTCATTGCAGTGCAAAACAGCTCAATGTACTGGCACCAAGCCACAGTCAACATTAAAATTAAAGAGAATTTCTCTGCAAGACAGAAGAATCTCTTTTATGCTTACTCATCTCCTTCAGCTCAACTCCTATGGAAACATTGCAGCTCAAGACAGATGTGGAAGCTTTAAAACTCCAGTACAGTTTCTGGATAAAAGCTCATGCTTCGTAATGGTCTCTTCCTAGAAGTTATGCTGAACCACAGGAAGTGTTGTGAGAACAGAGCAATACACCACCAGAAGGCACACTGAACCAAGAGCTTTCTTAGAAAGCTTACAAGCACAGGATTTAACACACCAAGAAAGGTGTTAATATCACTACAGCAAGAGAGAGGCAGGGAGAGGGAGATAGGTCTATACAGGCAAATATCAACACAGATTACTGAACAGTTTCAGGACCTACCTGGCTTGTTTGAGTCTAAAGTTTGACACTTCATTAATTTGTAATTATTTAATGTGAGATGCAGTTTTCAAACTACAGCAGACTCTCCCTTAAGGACGGAAGAGTACATTATTCATTATGGAATCACAGGATCATGGAGTGGGTAAGGCTGGAGCCAACCATGGTGGGTTATATGGTTCAGCCTCTCTGCTCTAGCAGGGTCATCCCAGAGCACATGGCACAGGATTGTGTATAGATGGTTCTTGAATATCTCCAGTGAGTGAGGGAGACTCCACACCCTCTCTGGACAATCTGTTCCAGTGCATGGTCACCTGCACAGTAAAGAAGTTCACCCTTATATTCAGATGGAACTTCCTGTGCATCAATTTCTGCCTGTTGCCTCATGTCCTATTGCCTGACACCAGAGAAGAACTTGGTCCATCCTCTTGGCACCCTTCCTTCAGATACTAATAGACATTGATGGAGTCCCCTCTCAGTTGTCTCTGGTCAAGGCTGAACAGACTCAGTTCCCTCAGCCTTTCCTCTTAAAAGAAAGGCTCCTGTACCTTAATCCTCTTTGTTGCCCTCTGCTCAACCCGCCCCAGGAGCTCAATGTCCCACTTCTGCTGAGGAGCACAGAACTGTTCACAGGACTCCAGGTATGGCCACACTAAGGCTGAGTAGAGGGCAAGGATCACATTCCTTGACGTGCTGTCGATGATCTTCCTCGTGAGCACCATGATACCATTGGCCTCCTTGGCCACAACGGCACTGCTGGATCATGGACAGCTTCTTGTTCATCAAGACTCCCAGGTCCTTCTCCATAGAGCTGAAGTAAAACAACAACATAACTCAGCTAATTCGACTTTGACTGAAGTAGATCTGGCTTATTATGAAAGAAAAGGTTTAAAAGCGTGGGACTTAGCACCTACTGCTCACCATCAGATGTTCCTTTACTGAACAGGGGGGCACCATACCTGCTCGCTCCCCACTTTTCTCCGGCTCTCTATGTGTTATGATGTATTTGAAGGCTTGTTACTTGACTTGCTTTCATTTGAAAAACTCAACACTATGTGTTGTGAAGCATTAAAATTAACATTATCAAAGTTTTTTCTTCAAACATGAGAACTTCAGTACAGATCAACTTTGGATCAGTTTTGTGACTAAGAACCTGTACTTTATTATGTACAAGGATACATTCCATGGACTATTATTTCAGAGCATCTAGGCAGTCCCTGTGTAATGAAATGCTACAGCAAGAGCTCTTCAAGCAAAATGTACATTGAAGCTCGCATTGCTTACAACCAATAGTGGGCTGGAGAAGAGTATTTAATAAAGCAGAAGTACAGTGTAGATGCAGACCTGGGTGGGTAATGCTGTCCTGAGTGGAGACAGAATATCCTCACAGGGAGCCGTGACTCCTCAGTGCTTTGTAGAACCTGTACCTCTGATTCTTCCTTCTGCCTTTTCCCTACTTCCTAATAAAAATTGAAAAGAACCTCTTTAAAAAGGCTGCTACAGAAAGTATTGAAAAACGGGAACTTCATTGTCAAAAACAGGCAAATAGAATCAGATGGGCAAAAGCTGCAGAGAGTACCAAGCACCCAATAACATGAGGTGAATCAACCTTCTCCCATGAGCTGAGAGAAGACTGAGTAAAGGCCCTATGCAGACTTTACACAAATATGCTCCTACACAAAAGGCACTTACTCACGCAAGATACATGATTTGGTAGAGAACAAGACATTACCACACATAATTATCACTTGCATGCTGAAGTGCCTATTTGTTTAGGCAGTCTTTACACACGCAGAAATAATTTGCTTACATGCAACTGAAATCCTGTTATCTCTGCTCTTATTTGTGAAGCATTTCAGATATTTATTTCCTTAAATTTCTGTGAAGAATCTTACATAAACATTCACTATTTTGTAAGAAGCATAAGATTAAAATACCAATTTTCTTTTGAATTATTTCCCTTAAGACTCTGAATGGCTTATAATTTCTAAGATGTCTCAGCTGGTACATGTCAGAAAGCATTAAAAAACGCCCACCAAAACCCAAACCAAAAATCCCCCAAAAAAACAACAACAAAAAAACCCCAACTCAATATTCTGACACCTGTAGCACATAACTGAAGGGATGAAGGATCATGACTTTATTATTAACTGATCAGGAACTTACTGCAAGAGCATGTAGAGGTAATTCACAAGCAGGAATGACTTTAAACTGAGAGAAGGTAGATTTAGAAAAGATATTAGGAAGAAATTCTTCACTGTGAGGGTGGTAAGACCCTGGAACAGGTTGTCCAGGAAAGTTTTGGATCCCCCATCCCTGGATGTGTTTGAGGACAGTTTGGATGGGGCTCTGAATCACCTGGTCTAGTGAAATGCGTCACTGCTCATCATTCTATGACAATGAAGAAACAACTTCTCCAGGATGTGACTGAAACAGAGTAAATGGTATTTTGGACTACAGCTGTCTATTTAATATGTTCTGCTGAGTTTACAAATACAATAGTGCTCCAGTATAAAAAACCTACTTTTGTTAGTCTTTAAATTTGGCATCACAACTATTTTGTTGTTCTACAGTGCAGCTAGGAAGAAAGCAGCTATTTAAATTCAAGACAGAGTTGAACCGGTAAAGCAAGGCAAGTTAGACATCTTTTTAGCCACTAGTAGAGTGACACTGGATATCCTTGTAGTTCCTGCTGGGGTCAAACCTCCCACACACCCACAAGAGAACCCATTGCACTTGTACAAGGTCCACACCTCATACTGCTCTTAGCCACTTGACAGTGGGAATTGATATTTGTCTATGGCAGCTAAGGAACATAGTCTGCTCTTCAAGTGGCCTCTGCTAGCCTTGCTTACATCATTAGTATCTACATAAAGCAGTTCTAGAATTAGAAATACTGGAATGACTTTCGTGGGCTGTGAACACATAAGGTTTAAGAATTTGACGAGGAAACAGAGCACTGCTTTTGCACGCAGATCTGGAGTATGAAACCTCTTTATGGGGTATTTATTTTGCTGCACGTCTACACTGATCAGCTCTGCTGCCCATCCCCTTTTCACCTTTTGACTGATTTATTAGATTTGGAGTATTTTTAAACTTTTTTGGAGAATCAAGTTTTGTGACTTCCAAGACCTTCTCTTCAAGTCCCATACTTGGCAACCAACAGAACACACATCTAGATAATGTTGACTGAAAAAGTAATTTTACCATGAAATGGTGTTTGTTGACTCAAAGTAAGCCATTAGTGATTCAGCCAAGATGCTGAGCACCTTAATCTGTTAGTTATGCTTTCAGTGCTTTGCATTTAAAAACTAAAATAGTCTAGATGTTTCTACTCTAAATAGACACTAACAGCTTTGTCAGCCAGCAATGAATCTCAAGGGTGCTTTATCCTGATGTTGTTGGGTTTTTCTCAATTGGCAGTAAAATGGAAGACTTTCTGGTGAAATAGACTTGGGCCATTGTTTTGAAAGCTTATTGGAACAGACAGCCACAAAGGATTGTTTCGTAGAGACATTCAAATTGTTTATATTGAATAGTTTGGAGGAAACTATTAATCTCAGTAGCTTTTTTACACTGCTGGCCACAGGGTGATCATGAACTCTGCGAATAATCAGCTACAATTGCCTTGCCAAAATATGTTTTGACATTTGAATTGCTTCATTGCGTGAACTTCTCTCTTCTTTGTCTCACAGGTGATAGAATCAACCTGAGAGTGATCTCTGGGAAAGTGCAGTTCAGATGAAACAGCTGCTGAGAGCACAATAAACCTAATGCTTTTGGTTGAGGTTACAGGGTGGTGAGCACAATGAAAAACCATTTCTTCATATAGGTCTCAAGCAAGGCACCTTTAGAAAGCTGGAAAACCCAGATGATGACTTACAGCAATCCATGCTTCAGCACAGAAGGGGGAAGCACTGGAAAAAACACATTGTATCACAACTCATGCTGACAGACAAGCAAGATGTTGTTTGCCCAAGTAGAGGATTATCTCCAAGAGTGTTAGTGAGAAGAAGGTAAGTACAAGCTGATGAAGTTCTGCTCTCACAGAAGTCTTGAATTTGGATTTGTAGTTTCTGATACTGGCTGGACTGAATTGTGAATTGCAGCTATAACTGTCTTAACTATAAAACTCTTCATGGTGAGACTTTTCCATATTTGACAGAACACCAAATATTATGAAAATTAGTATCTTTTGGAGTAGGAACTCTTAAATTATAGTTTTCCATTGATGCGTGCTGAGAAGAAATTACAGCAGAAGAAACGGCAAAATCCTTTACACTTACAATTGAGATGAGTGCTACTAAAATTATTGTGGAGATGCAAAACATCATTTCCTTCATATGAGCTCAGTAGGCTATACATACCATTCTTCAGAAAAACAAAAACATTCCATTTACCAGCTCTGCAAGGTCACCAACAGGCCATACTGTCCGATACTGGCACAAAAACTGCAACAATCAATTTTCAGCACAGTACCTAAATTATCTGATCTAAGTATATGCTGATTTCAAGTAGTGCAATCTGAACATTAGCCTCTGTATACCTCCTCTGGATTTGAAAATAACATAGTGGTGTTTTTTTATGAGCTCCATAGCAAAAGAACACACATGGTCTTTCACATGTAAAACACACTCCAACATACTTAGAGGTCTTTAAAAAAAAGTGATCTATTTATTTCCAACTCTAAGTACTTTTATAATGAAAAATGTATCCATGAAAGCTGATGAACTTTGCAAAAAGTATTTAATTCTAGTAAAATAATAAAAATATTGAAATAAATGTTTTAAAGTCATCAAATACATACTTTTTGACATTTCTAAAATCCAGAATTCAGCTATTTTATGTTTCAAAGAGTTGTTCCTTCTGTAAGTCAGACTATAATTACAACTTACTTAGGAACAAGGTAAAAAGGTCAAGCATTACATAACATAACAGTTTTTTGATCCCAACTCGTTTTTTCTCAGTTCTAGAAACCCTTATGCATTTCTGCCTACAAAGTGAGAAAAGGAATAAAAAAAGGAAAATTTCCCTCTTTAAGACATGGTCTGTTTTGCTTCCTTAAATGTCACTGTGGAAATGCTTACCCTACACCAGTCTGTATCCAAGGATGGCTTAAGAACCATTTTCTGCTTGCAGCAGTGGCTCTGCTCCTTATTCATCCCTTCCTCTATTCAGGTTCCCAGTCAAGACAAGCTTCTGCCACACCTCCTGGATTTCCCATAGCCTAAATTTACCTTTGATTTAGTTCCTTCTGGCTTACAAAGTATCGAGTGCTTTATAATTACTCTCAGGTTTAACAAGAGCCAGAGTCTACATGTTTCCTAACTGATGGCTGGCAGAGTAGGCACAAAGCACATGTTGAAGGAGAAGATGATAGAGGACAGTGAAAACCTGCAGTATACCAGGAACACAAAATCAAAGTAAGGCCACATTTATTGCTCTGTCTTGACTTGACACTTTCTCCTTGAGTTCTCCCCGGAATAATTAATCAGCTTCTTGCTTTGCTAATGTGTTTACAGACACTACATAGAGCTGAGTCAGCCATGGTCCCACTGCTAATCTTGAGGATTACTCATGGGTTTTGAAATCAGCAACAGAAGATTCTCTTATGTATCACTAGCTTTTCCTTAACACATTAAGCAATTAACAGTCATCTAATCAGGCCCCAAAGCACAGTGGATTCACAGCCATCGTTGATCAAAGCAAATGAAATCAGATCTCTTCTTTGCTTGCTGAAGGCACGTGTGTCTCACTGCAGGCACACCTCTGCACACCTGAATTATCACGGGGTGTACATTTCTAAGCCACATTTTATTTTTTATTAATATCTAATCGAGATTAACAAAGGAAGATTACCAGGTAAGTGCTAAAAAGAACAGAGAAAGACTTTATGAAAAGGCAGCTAACAGAATGTCCTGAAGACATTCCTCATTAGCAAGATTTCAATTGAACTCTTCACCCTAATTATTGCCTATATTCAGTATTCACCTTTACTGTTTTTACTGGAAACTTAATGTATGAAAGCATACAAAATTAACATCTTTCAGTTTTATTGAAGATTGCACACATTATGCTTAAGCAGTCCATAAAAAATATCTGTTTTCTTCCCTAATCACAGATAATTCAGCTTATTTGGTAAAAGATGGGGACTCTATTTCTGAATTTGATTCTATTTTTTCCCCGTGACATTTTAAATGACCTGGACATGTGATTTGAACATTATGTTCCTTAACTTACTGCATCCATAGAACTCATACCAGATACCGGCAATAATATTCCACCAACACACTACTTGAACATACTATAGACTTTAATCAGGTTATAAAGCTGTAAACCACTCTTCAGTTCAGGCTGCAACAGAACTTCATGAACACTGAAAGCGTGAGTCCAGATTTTGTAGGATTTTTGTTTACAACCAACTCCAGAGTCAAAATTGACATCAGCTAGTAGTCAGTTGAATCTAGTCCAGACTGCAAGTCATGAAATTTGGCAACAACTCATTTGTCCTATATCCTATACTGTTTTCTGCTAGTAGAGAGGGAAGCAGTACACCCAGGAGGGAAAAAAATATAGAAAGAAAACCAAAATAAAAATGGATTAAGACTTCACCTTCAGCCCCAGAAACTCCCACCCACAACCAGCTGTCTCAGTTTTAGACACCAGGAAATGGTCAGGAGACTAACCACTTCTCACACATTCCTGTTGCAAAAGAAGTGCAATCATACCACAGTCACCAGATAATCACAACAGTGCTGCCTGTGATCACAGAATGGGTAAGCTGGGAAGGGACCACATCACTGCTGAGAGCTGGTAAGGAAGCCAAACAGAAGTTTGGCAACATAGTAAACTTAGCACTTCCAGACTTACACAATATTACTTCTTGCAAGTTCTTCAAGCCTTGCATTTCTCCTCTGTAGAGAACTGTTCCAAGTAAATGCAGAACCACATGGCTCTTTATATCTATTTAATTTACCTGCTGTTAGCTCCTAATGACTTCCTAATAGCCCCACCTTGGAAGTCATAAGCATATTGATGAGAAAGTAAATAAGCTAAGTAATCACAAACGTGCTCCATAATACTCAAAAACACAGGCTATTTTATAGATTCTTACACATAAAACTTACACATAGACAAAATCCCAAACTCCCAAAAGCTGGAACACATTTTAATGCTTTCTCATTTGAATGAAATAATGACAATTTTAAAAATTAAATTAATTAAGTAAGAGAATCAAATTTAATTCTCTCTTAATCATTCATAAAACTACTTCAGAATATTATTAATAAAATCTAATTATTACTTATGCAGTAAGTAACCAGTCTGGGGGGTTTTCCCTCATTTTAAATGCATTTGCCAAACTAAATTATATCCATTGGTTTGTTGTGAGTGACATGACAACAGCCCCAGAAATACTTTTCACTTGCTGGACATACAGCCATGCATATGCTGGTTTGCAGACTGCTTGAATATATAGGTCACAGCTATGGGAACACAAGCAACCCTTTTTTTCTGAGCAGAGAAACTGCTCCCAGAGCCTCTTTTGTGGTTCCTCTGCAGTCATCGTTGCACCCTCATTGCTGCTGCTGGGTCCAGTATTGCCGTCTCCTACTTTATGTGAGCCATTCTGCAGCACTTAGCTATCACTTCCTAATTGTGTGTGACAGCTCAAGAGATCACACTTGCGCAAATTCAAAGACTGGTATACTCATAACTAACTGAGAACATAGCCCTTAATGAGTGTAATTAGATGGTCAGTGCAGACACAAACACAGGATACTTCACCTCATCCCTTGATTTTTGAACTTGGGTACTGCACCAGTTCCATCAGTTTATTTCATAGGATGCATGGGAAAAAATGTGATTGTAAGTTTCAAGAAGTTTTTCACTTCTAACACTTCCACTGACTCTGTGGTCCATGGATTTTTGTGAGTTAGCAGATGGCAATTAAACAATTGTTTATGGGAGATGTAACAGACGCGTGTCAGAGATTGAAACGATTCATGACTTAACATTGTTATGAAGTTTTGTCCACTATAGCAAAAACTGTATAAAGAAGCTACAACCACAGAAACCCCCTTAAAAAGCTTTGGACTGTAAGTCAAACTGCAGAAAATAGATAAAGAGAAAACGCATTCTTCAATCACCTCAAACAAACAAAGCTGAGGGAAAAGAATGCATCCACAAGAAAGCCAAATGCAGCAGAAACTCTTCCCTATCTAGGTTTGGGGAGGGGGAGACCACAGCCCAGAGAAACCAGGTTTGCACAGCCTCCCCCTGAAATGAGGTGGGTGGGGGAGGAGGTTTTGGGTGTAACCTTTGGTTAAAACAGTGAACACTCATCCTCTCCTACACAAACTGGCCCAGCTGTGGAATCCCCAACCCCACAGGCCACATCCACAGGACATTCATGTGAGAGGCAGCTGAGGGGGAGTCATAATCCATCAAAGACCCCGCAAAGTGCCCCCAGGGTCATTCCTGAGGCCTTGCACCACAGGACTGCACGTGATGCAACAAACCTGGAGTCCGTTGTAAGAGACAATGGCAAACTGCCCCCCACCCAGGGAGGTGCCTGGGTTTTCCTACCTAGCCTGCGCATATAGTAACCCATCAGATTGTACACTTTTTGGGGGGACTTTCACCACCAAGAAGACCAGCTGGAGAGGATTAACAGAACATTGTTGGGATCCACGGAGTGGTGGTATTTTCTTTATTTTGTCTCTGTCACTCTCTTTCTGTCCCTCCCCACTTACTTTCTATTTCTTTCTCTTTTTTTTTTTTTCTCTTTCTTTCTCTTATATTTACTATCAAATAAAATTTACACTATTGTCACTGGCATATGGTCTCGTTTGCACCTTAATTTGGGCAGAGGCATTTCTAAGAACTTTAATAACCAGATCATGTCATTTAATTGGCACTGTGAGCACGATAATGTTCTCTGACCCAAAGTGTCTTTGGCAATAGTATGGTCTTTTCTGAGAGGATTATTTCCTGTGGTTTCCTTCTGTAGGGACCCAGCAACTCCTAGGAATTTTGACACAGCCTTCTCTGAGAGGGTTGTGGAGGTTGAGGTCTCTTCTGTAAGAGACCCAAACTCTTGGAAATTCTGATGCAGCTTTCTCTGAGGAAGTTGTGGAGATTGGTTTGACTGATTTGGGAGTTTATTTAGGGGNTTGTGGAGGTTGAGGTCTCTTCTGTAAGAGACCCAAACTCTTGGAAATTCTGATGCAGCTTTCTCTGAGGAAGTTGTGGAGATTGGTTTGACTGATTTGGGAGTTTATTTAGGGGTTAAAGAGCCAGAACTGGCAGGTTCAAGTCCTGAAGCCAATTCTGCAGCTCCTATCTTGTGAAGAACGGCCCCTCTCAGTCTGTGGTTTGTTGTGGAGAACTAAAATTGGCAAGTTCTAATCCTGAGGCAAATTCTGCAGCTGCTGCCTTGTAGGGATGGTGTTGTCCTTACGCAGGCTTAACTTTAGGGGAAAATGCCTGTCCCGGGGGGCCAGTACAAAGAAAATGTTTTGTTGTCCTTCCTTGGTTAATTTGTTAGCCACCTCTCTACCCCTGGGGTAGACTTGGTACAAAAAAATTGGGATAGGGAGTGATTGGTTACTAGAAAGATGATTGATTACTAAAAGCCTTTTTTGATTAAAAAAGGCTTTAGACAATGACATTGCTTGCTGCCAAACTTGATCATACCCAAATGGAAAATCAGTGGAACAACAGGAGCAAACTGATAAGGTAAACTACTCCAGGGCGAAAAGCAAAAGCCTACTAAAACCCTGGGGAAAAAAAAGGAACTCAAATGCCTAATTCACAGACTGCAACTCTTGCAAAATTTTTTAAAAGCAGTCTCACTCCCTCCGCTGAACAATGAATCAGAGGAAACCCCACTGAAAACCTGTGGGAAACAACAAAAGAACTTTAATAACCGGATCATAACAATATGCCTGCTAGGATACTTTACATACAGTATAAAGGGTCCAAATCTGTCAACTGAAAGAAAAGGTGCTCTAATTTTGTGCTAAGAAATGAACAGCCCAACAGCCTAACTTCCCTTCTCAATGTGCCATCATCAAACAACAAAACCAACTGAAAGAGTTTAAGAAAAGCATAAAATAAACTACATACAGTAGAATTGTATATTAAGGGCTATTTATTTCTTCATGTCGAAGAAATCCTCTGCCCTACAATCAGTGTTATTTCTTGATGCTATCAGAAATTGCTGCTAAATAAGTTTTTGATTGCCAGATTTGTCTGGTGTAATAGATGTGTGCAAGCTTTCTATTTGTTGCCATATTGACTAATACATACTCAGTACTAAGAAAGATGTTTGGTATCTCAGATTAATTGTTTTCTAAAAAGTAGATAAAGCATCCAGCAGAAACCAGGTGATAAGCGAAGCATTTGAAATGAAGCAGTGAATGCTGTCAGCAAACTGTTGTGTGTTTCATAAAAAGGCTGGACTGGAAATAGAATTGAAAACTCAAATAAAAAATATAATTGCTCATGAAATTCCTCAGCAGATTTCTCCCAATGAAACATATGAAACACAGTAGGAAGCAAATATTAAACTTAAGACATAACTGAACCATTCCAGTTTGTTGTGGAATCTCAACCCAGACTCTCAGGTAACCCCTCTGTACAGCGAGCAGTGTAATCACTGTGTATTTCACAGCTCTGAAGAAGCCAAAAGTGTCCTTGAAGCTTTCTCAAAAATGCTAAGCCTGCTTCAGTGTTTGTAAGAGTCATTAAGAGACACAAGGTAATTGATACACAATCCCCATCCTTGGAGTTATTCAAAAGCCTTCTGGGCATTGTCCTGGCAGCCTTCTGGCTGTGACTCTGCTTGAGCACGGGATTGGACCAGTTGACCTCCAGAGGTCCCTTCCAACTTTTGATACTTAGGGAAATTTAACATAACAAATAACACAGAGTACTTGATGCAATATCTCAGCTTATCTGAGAACTTTTCGTATTGAAGATAAGGAATGCATCAACATGATGTATTTTAACAGTGAACTGACAACTTCTTTAAAATGTTAACAAAAAAGTTAGAAGACAAACATTTTATGAAATAGTAATTATTAAGCAGCAGTGGCCTAACGTGGCTACTGTAATTGCCAACTTCTAAAATAGCTGCAGTTTGCTGTTTTTATGTATCTTGACAGAGACTATAATTCATTTAACAAAAATTGTCAGCTTTTATGAATCAATAGTTTAAAAGAATGAGTAAATCACTCAAGAAAGCATCTAAGATAGAGTCACTATTCCTCACAGAAGAAACACGTTGTCTGTTAGAATTGAGGAAGGTGTATCTTTTTTTATCTATGCTACTACATTTGTACAAGCTAAAACCTAACACCTGAATCTGCTTCACATCAGACATCTTTCTGGTCCTTGTTTGGATCCTCTTTCATCAATCTGTTTTCATTTCAGGATCAAAATTCTGTGCTCTTTAAGGTCAATAATACCTCTTAATTCTGACTTGGGTCAGAAATTCCACCCAAGTTTTATGAACTAAAAATAAAAATTGTCCAAGGAGCAACAATTGCAGATTTTACTGAGTTAAACCTACTGAAAGACATTGAGTAATAACATCTCACACAGCAGTATGTGAGACATTAATAATCAGTGACTAAAAAAAATTCAGAGCAGATGCTCATGATAAGTCATATCTACAGTCTAAGTCTTATATCTATATAATAGATAAAATAGCAAATATTAGCAAATATTCAGGACTTTTGAAGAAAGGAAAAATATTTATATTTCTTTTTGCCAGTCTACTAGCTTTCAAATAATTCAAACTGAAAGGTTTCAAAGATTTTTATATTTCTCTCCAAATCTTTATGAGAGCCAGGTACCACTAAGGAGCATGAAATATCATTGTCTTAATTTTAAATCTATTTCCATTTGTAGTAGGGTTTTTCCAGCTGGTGAGGATATATTTAAAATTATGATTCTTTTTACATGAGAGGAAACACTCTGAGAATGAAAAAAATACTTTACAAGGAAAGAGGATGTGCATGAGAGATGTCCTTCTCCAACCCTGGCACTCCTGAAAATGTTAGCAAGGTCTCCTTTCCCACCTCTGGTGGAACTCAGCTGATTCTCCAAGTCATGATTTTTCAATGTTTCCCAACACCACTGAGTTATTTCTTATACTTTCAATCTTGCACGCTGTGGTTCAGGTTAATTTGCATAAACCATTTCCATTTTTAGGACATATTTATAAAGTCATTTACATAGCTGACAACTGCATTTCAGTGAAAGATTCAGATCTTGGCTTCTGATCTCCTGCTAATTGAGGTTAGAAAGGCATTACTGATGTAAAAATAATAATGATACCCTGCAACTCAGTACAAACCTAATAATAATTCAGCTGTGGAAAGCAAATAATCTTTTCAAATTCATTAAATGTAATTTAAAATCCTTGTTAGTATTCCATTAAATAAAAATCTTAACTGTCAGTGCATTATGGTCTCCCATAAAGTGGTTTAATTGTTTTGCTGATCATTCACAGTACGTGTAAACAGTTTTATTTTACTTCAAGGTAACATTCTCCAGATTTTTAGAAAAAGTAAACTCTTAAATGATTGAAGGCAGAGAGCTGAACTATTTTAAAAGCTTTGGCTAAATTGATTACTATCAAAGTTCATATATGAGATTCCTGAAAACCAGCTTTGTACAACACAGTTCACCTAAGAATGTCAAAGTTAAGATGTAACAACTTATCTAATTAACCTCTCAGCAAAAGTCACCCACAAAGGAACATACTCTCATTTTCAGCTGCCTACAGCATTCACATCCCTTATGTCTAGCAAGGATTCAACATCTTTTGAGAATTCTGCTGGGTAGGGACAGTTGAATATCTCAGCTCCCTTAAGACATCTCCTACAAAGCATAACCTCCTTGCTTTTGTAATTGTACTGACCATGCACAAGGCTCTAAGTAATTTATACCCCTCCACATATTTTCTTCCAGTCTAAGGAGGTCTCTCTCCCTTTTTCCTCATTGCTTCTCCAGGGGAGGCGTTTCATCCCAGGAGGATATCTGTCTCCCAGTGACACTGCATTCAGTCCCTGAATCCATTTGAACACAAGCCCTAGCTAATTGCCGTCAAATTCAAAAAGGCTTCTGGCCTTATTGATGTTAAATTCCCACAAGTGTCCTGAAAACACCTGACTAGTGAAAAAAACCCTAATAACACACCAGTGGAGGGAAAGGTGTTTTGCAAGTTCTTAAGCTTTTTAGGCTACACAGAAAAACTAGAAGAGAAAGATTTTATTGCCTCCGTTGCTCACAGGAAAACTTGGAGTTGACTACTTGTCAAACAGCTCCCAAGGTCCCTCTCTTGCCCCTTCCTTTTCTCTCTGTTCCTTGTTTCTCTTGGGATCAGCAGCAAGGCTGCTGCTAGACTTGGCCAAAAGCAGAGACAACAGGTGTGCTCATCCCAGCACCCTTGCCATGGGCACCTGAGCAGCTGCAACAGCAGGTGCCAGTCCTCCAGGCTGACGACAGAGAAGTTCAACCTGAAACAGCAGAGAAATGTGCAGCTCTTGTCTTCAGTTCTCCACCTGTAGCCTGTGAGCACATCAGGGTGCAAGGATCCTTCTGAATGCTGCTAGCTGCTTCCCTCCCTGCTGGCCATAAGTGCCATAAGGGAGAGATGAATTTCCTCTTTGTGACAATCACTGGGTGGGGGATGCAGGGAAGGACAGGAGAAAGCTTTGAAAAAATCAATTAATAGTATACAATAGAAAAAAATCTGCTTATTTTTAACTGTCTTCATCTAAATTTTCAAAAATTCTTATGAATCTGTTAAAGGGTGATTGGTATCAAATATTTATCTATAATTCCTAAAATGAGCCTTTGCTCCACAAACTATGCAATTCCTGGAATAGATTCCCATCACCAGTAAGTGCACACACAGAATTCGTATCTATTCCATAATAAAACATGACCTTGAACAGCCTTGCATGAAAGCCCTTTGTATATAGCTGTTTGGTGATACGTGTGAACATGATTTTGCTAACTTGTCTGCACATTCTGTATTTTTTTCATAAAACTGGAAATTCCAGTGCAGCAGCATCAAAACAAAGCATATAACTTCTTTTATCAAATGTACATTATTTCTAGCAAAAACCCCCCAAATTCTACTTTATTATAAAGACTTACATACAAAAATAAATTTTATATACTATGTTATATTCATGTATTTTTATTAAGTTTGGACTTCTATATATTTTTCCCTCAAATGGCTTCCTTGTTGCTAATATGTGGCATAAATTTAATGCTCAGAGTAAGAGAACATACTCCTAACTATAGGAGTCATAAGAGTTATAAGGCATCTAGGAGAGCTGTCATGCCTTTCTATAAAACATCCAAGATGAAGCACATCATGTGACTCTATTGTAATGCAAAAAAGGATCATTCCTCTCCCACTGACTCTGAGGAAGGAATCATGTCTCCCTGTATAATCTACATGATAGGTCAGGTCATTCATTTCTACTGTAACACAAATAGTGGACATTATTCTTTCACTGACTATGAATAATACTTTTCTTTCCTAAGCCACCTATCAAGGCATTAGAGCATATTAGTAAGAATGGTTAAATAAACCTCTTAACATCCTTGGCAAGAAATTAACATTTTAGTGACAAGCAAAAAGAGGAACAAGGGTGTTTTTGGCTCCATCCCAGAATTTATTTTCCAAGTTTAGAATCCAATCATCGTCCCTCTCCATCCTGCATATCACTTTCTAGGAACACTTTCTGAGCTGTCATTTGCACTTTGTCCTGCAGGAGAAATGAGGAAATACTGCCCCTTTTCCAGGGAGCAGCATGTGAGCACACACAGAGTCTCACTTCTCATGTACCACCATGTTAGGAGGCACAAACCCAGAATTAGAGCCAGACCTGCTCTCCTGGCAGGTCACCAAGATTTTCTCTGAGACTTGGCCCAGGATATTTTGTGTTTCCTATGATTAATAAAGACCATGAGTCATATCCAAGAGTGGTGGATTCAGTGCCACGTGCACACGCACATTGCACCTCCACACACGTGGCACATGCTAGATATGTTATACTTACATCAAATCAACAGCACGCCAGCAGAGGCTCCAGTGCCTCCAGTCCAGTCTGACACTTGGCACAGGATGAGCTGACCTGTGTGTGCCAAACAAATGCCACGCACAAGAGCCAGGTGCCTCAGACCTGCCTTTTTTGCTATACGATTTTGCTGTTTTTTCTAGGCTTCTTTCTGTTACTAATTTCTTAAGAACTATAGTCTCTGGAAAAAGCCTGAAGCAATTCGGACAATGCATTTGGACAATGCATTTCTCAGGAAAATGGTGCAATTGTTGGGGCTTTCCTGTGCAAGGATGAGAACTGGAATTGATACTTGTGGGACCCTTGTAACTCGGGGTATTCTGTGATTAATATACAGTCAGTCACATTGCAGTTGGTCACGACCTGTCAAGATACAGAAAACGGCGTTTTGTAAAACATAATCATGTGTCCAGAATCATCCCTACATTTGCTGTGGTCTATGATCTATGCTGACCTATGAAGGAGGAATGTGGTCTAAAGTTTATACTGCTGACACCACTGAGCAGGAAGCCATCAGAGGAACTTTTGAAGCCAGATCCATGACTATGTATGCTGCCAGGAAACACGGATTCTGATTGGGGCACTAGTACACTTCATTTAGTAATTCCTAAAGCATAGCTTTTACATATATACGGAATACATAACTTAAAAGACAGTCATATTGAATAACAACTTTTATTTTTAATGAATGAGATTATCCTAGTAATCTCATTTAAAGAAAAATTATCTTTATAAATGAAGATTCATGAATATGAAATTTAGATATGCTGTCTACATTTTCTTTTACATCAGTGGAGCATATGGACATTTAGCACTGCTCTAGTAAACTAACATTTGTATTTTAACTCAATGAATTTCCAATAGAAGTACTTAGCATATGGATTCAACTCAGAAACATCACTCTGAATAGAGTTTGTTGTGTATGGTGTTCTCGCCATCCTTTCTGAACCATTCCAGGAAAAGATATTCTCTAGAAACCACCAGCCTGACCCTTTCCCCTCATTGAGGATTTCAGGGAAGAGATTTGGATAAGAGAGTTCAGTTAAGAAGTCGGATTCTAGGTAAAAGGATTCAAAAATACCAAACCATATTTACTCAGCTGTGTAGAACTACAGATTATTCAAGGGTTATCTGAGCAGCAGGGATATAAAATGGTGTTGACTAGGATGGACAAACTGAATAAGGTCTCCTTAGCAAAGCATAAAAGCGAAGGAAAAAGTGTTTAAGAGACCTGCTTAATTTGTCACAAGTCAAACGGCAGGGAATGGAGTTGCAGCAGGCCAAGGCCAGCACTGAAGGTAAAAGAAGAGCAGTCCAGCGGACTTTGAGCTGTAAGCCAGGACCCAACAAAGCACCAGCTGGTGGACCTTGAACCAAGGAGCAACCCACCACTGGATATGGGCTGGTGGACCTCAAGCCATTCACAACAGGATGCAGGTTTGTTGCACTTGAGCTGGGGTTAAGTGGGGTAGAAACCTTTAACCCTATCTCCCAACCTTTTGCCTAACATGATTGCTAAAGTGACAGAGGATTACGGTTATAGTTCAAGTATGAGTTTTCGAATACTGTTTGTGTTCATGCAGTAGATGGTTTGTGTGTGGTGGCATAGATGTGTAGAATATAATTTAATTCTAACTCATAAATCATGTTCTTTTTGACCGTAAATCTGACAATTACTTTTCATGTTATTTTCAAGCAAAGATTACTTCTGTTGGTGAATGGGTTGCAGGAGATAGAATCTTTCTTCATAGTGTAGCATAAAATATAACCTAAGTTTGATTTTAGCTATATTTACAGAAAACCATGAAGAGAACTTATGACTTTTAATTCTGAAACATAATGATTCTTTCTACATTGTAATTACTTCAGTTTTTGATCCCATGCCATAAAAACTGATGTAATTTTGTTACTGATGTCATTAAAAGTTAGATAACGTGCTCAGATTTTCAGCAGGTTAAAACAGCTTTTTCTTAGAGGTGCATTGAGGCATCTTTGTGGAGAACAATGTTACACTTTCTTCCTGTTTGCTACACTGCATCAATACAACAAAAGCAAACAATACAAATGTAGAAATTAAATAACTATTCTTGTGGCCCAGTGTAGTGCTATGCAGAAACACACAAGTGAGCTCTGAATGAGCCACCAGCAGAACAGGAAGTCACATCATCCCATTAGCACTGTGCTCTGTCCAGCACAGGTAATTAACCCAGCTGCTGCAGTCTGTGCAACAGCCTAAGAAAATGATCTTTATAAACGTGCTTTGGATGGGCAATTTGCTTGTAATGGTCTTTCTGGAAAACAGGTGGCTTGCAAGAGCTTTTGCAGATTTATGTTCAGGCACTAGCTCCTCTAATTAGTCATCAAATAAATTGGTTTGTGCATGATTTGTTGACTCATGAGAAAACTGAAGAGAGTTCTCTTAGGAAGTAAGTACATGATGGTTTGTTTTTTTCCTTTTAAGTAATTCTTCAGTGGCCAAGCACAAAGGTAGAAGAAAGCTAGCTCCAACATCCACGCATCTTGATTCACATTTTCAGTTTTGCCTTCCTGGACAAAGAAAGAAGCATGATGTCTGCTCCATTTGTCTTGGAAATGTCCTGTAGGAAAATGCTCTGCAAGTCTGAAAAATAGCACTACCTTCACTGAAAGTCATTGTGCTCAAAGTCTCTGTTTTTATTGAATTCTCTGCTTTGACTGGTGAAAGCCTTTCCCACATATCTGAAAGGTCAAAATAAACATAACACAAATCATCAAATTACTATTTAATTGCATCCTACGAAGCATTGGGACTGTGTGCTCCATTCATCCCATACATCTGTTCTACTGAAACGAAAAATTACTTTGACTTCCACTTTTTATTTTAAATGTATTAGTCCTCCTCTTTAGACATTACAGTTATTAATGCTCAGGCTGCTGCCATGGCTCTGAATTCTTATCACTCACTGAGCTGATATTATTACCCAGTCAAAGCTGACATCAGAAATGGTACCTTAATATTAGAAAAAGAAATCATGACTGGAATTATTCATAGATTACACAGCATACACTACTTTGGAGACAGAGAATCAGCAGAGGCAGTTTTTTAATAAAAATTTAAAGCCTGATCCAAAGTCAATACAAAAATTCTCCATGACTTCAGTAAATTTTGATTCTAGCCCTACATAATAAAATTTAGGAGGGAGACAAGCAGTTGTGTCCATAACCTCTCTTCTCTATTTTGACGTAATATAACAGCACTGACAAGAAATTTATAGAAATACATCAGAGATTTCTGGGTGCGTTCCCTGCCGAATTAAACAGGAGCCAGAGAAGTTTATGATACCAAAAAGCAACTGAAGGAGAGACTACAAATAATCACAGTATTTTGCAATTAGGTAAATAATAATTATAATTAAATTACATTGTGCATGAGCTAATATAAAGCTCAATACTTCCCTAATATAACTTATACCAAAGTGAGAAGAAAGATGCCTTCACTGTAAACAAATTTTAGAAGTGTTGTGAAGGTGAAAAAGACCATACTTTCTCACTAGATACTTTCTGCTGATGCAACTACAGATATTGTTTCTCTTTCCCCCAGGTGGTTCTTCGCTGCTGATGTGTGTCTCACAATCCAAGACTCCTGAGGCATCGCTCGCCTGCCCCGGGATA